>JAHRHZ010000003.1:8503628-8570341 GCA_024137785.1 Ginglymostoma cirratum
AGCAGGAAAACTTGACGTTTCGGGCCTAAGCCCTTCATCAGAAAATGATTTTCGGGCTTAGGCCCGAAATGTCAAGTTTTCCTGCTCCTATGATGCTGCTTGACCTGCTGTGTTCATCCAGCCCCATGCTTGTTATCTCGGATTCTCCAGCGTCTGCAGTACCTTTTATCTCTGATACAGAAGGCTGGTGTTACTTTAGAGTGAAACCAGTCAGTTGAGACAGGGCAATTTCATATTTTCCACAAACAGCTCAGAGAACGGCATACAAATTAAACAAATCAATTGCTGAAATCCCCCGTATTGATTAATTATTTAAACGAAAAACTTGCAGCACGACTTGTGCGTTCCACCAAGTCACAGAAACCAGAAAGTGCAAGGTCTGCAATCCTGGTGTTTGTTGAGTAATCCAATGTTAGGTAAGATGACAATAAGGCTATTAAAGTTGACTTCAGTGCCTCTAAACCACAAAAATGAAATAAACAACACACATTTGCAATAATAATTGCTTTAATCTGTGCAGGCAGAGTCACTATTCTTTTCCATGATGGTGCTACAAATTCCTTTAGATACTTTGGAACGATGTTTCAGATTAACAGCTGGGAAATGCATCAGCAGAGAACAAGTTTAGTCTGGAATGTGCTGCCCACCAAGATGGAATTGCTTGCCAAGTGACAGGTGAAATATGTAAAGCAGCATGACTGTTAAAAAAAAGGTGTGAAGAGATCTAGTTTAGGACTGAAAACAATCACTGTCCAACAGAATTAACTGTTCAAAAACTAAGCACAGATTGTGCCTGTGCACAACTAAAAAGCAAATGGGATGTGCAAAAAGAATCTGTTCAAGATTTAAGTGCGAACAAATTATCTTCCAAAATTTGTTCCAATCAGAAATAGAAGAATTGGAAACAAATGTATTTATTTACAAATGCATTGCCTTTGACAACAGCACTGCCTCCCATTGAGTCAGGCATTCAACATTTCAATGTCTCTGACATTTACCTTTTTATCTCATCCACGTCTCCATGATTGGGGCTGTTAATCTGGTACAATCAGGGAACTCATTTTATGAGGTCCAGCTGGCTGACACCTTGTGACAATCACTGCACAGCCAACAAAAAGAGATGACAGAGTGGGCTGTGATAGAATGCAGAGATGCTTCATTGTTATTTGGGCATGCGGAGTGAGTGGACCTATGGGTGGCAGATGTAGTGCAATATGGATAAATGAGAAGTTATCCTCTTTGTTATGTGAATGGTGATAAATCGTAGAAGGGGGAGGTGCAATGAGATCTGGGTATCCTTGTATACCAGCTGGTGAAAGTAAGCATGCAGGTGTAGCGGGTAGTGCAAAGCACAAATGGTATGTCAGCCTTCATTGTGAGAGGATTCGATGACAAGAGCAAGAATGTGTTGCTGCAGGGCCTTGGTGAGATCACTCCGTGAGTATTGTGTGCCATTTTGGTCCATTTATCTGAGGAAAGAAGTTCTCATGATGAAGTGAGTGCGATTAAGTGTTACCAGACAGATTTTTAGTCTGGCAGGAATGAAGTATACACAGCCTGGATCCTAAAGTACTATAATCCGCTGGAGCTCAGAAGAATGAAGAGGATCCCATAGAAAACTATAAAACTGCAACAGCATTCTACAGGTAAGTGCAGGAAGGATGTCCCCAGTGATTGGGATTCCAGAACCAGGGGTAGCAATCGAAGGATGTGGGGGAGGCAATTTCAGACTTGGGAGAAATTTCTTCAGCTGTGGAGTGGTGACTCTATCTCCGCTACAGAGAGAAGTTGAAGACAAAACAATTAATTTCAACAAGAGCCTTCAAAAAAAACACTTTTGGGAGTGAAGGGGTCACGGGTGGGGATAGAAAGCAGGAATAGGGCATTGAGTTGAATTATCGGCTATGACCATGTTGAATGGTAGACCAGGCTCAAAGGAGAAGATGGCTTACTCTGCTCTAATATTGAATGTTTCCAGATTTCATATTTAAAACACAAATTGCACACTTTTCCTCGATATTAGCAGCAAGACCAGAAACAAAAGGTATCTATATCACTAAGAAAATGACGAGAAATAGAAAAGCACAAAGATCTTAACAACAAATATAGAACAGAGTTATTAAAACAAGAACAAGTGAAGTTAGAGTGAAAAAGAACATATTATTAGGAAGCATAGAGATGCACACATGATAATAATGCAAACTCAGGGAGTACTGTCAGAGCTAGACAGGTTGGACAAGTCCAGAGGGAGGCATACCACAGCGTGTAAAAGCCACAGAGAGGGAAAGAGCAACAGAAGATGAGAAAAGTCACCCGCAGACATTACAAATTTCATAGTCTCTGTGAATAAGGCTGGTTTCTTGTATATTTGCATGCCAAGGACAGATTCCCAAACTAGTCCACAAACCACACAATATGATAGAATAAAATCTAAAGTTGTGGTGGAACTGGCCCTTCATTTTAAATGTCAGCTCACTTAATATAATAGATCACCCATTGTGCATGTTCAATTGTTCTGGAATGAAGGTCTATCTATGGTTAATTGCACATGTGGTTGCAATAAGTGGGTCTATTGGCTTGACACAGAAGTTTTATGTTTTTGTGTGAAGACATGAGTCTCTTGCTGATGACATTTTCAAGTGGAAATAGTAAAACCTCTCTCTGATTTTATTAGTGAGAATAGCTGTGTGAGAGGACCAACCAGAAATGTGTGAGGCACACAAAGGTTCAAGACTGTATTTTCAGTTTCAAATTGTTATTACTTTCTCCAACATGTGCTGACAGTTTCATAGTGCAGAGTGTGTTATCTCCAAGCAGGCGCTAAAGAACAGGAATTATTTAAATTACAAATAAATCTTTGTCATTGTATCAATCACTAAATCATTCTCACAATTGTGGAGTTATTAAAAGAAATGATCGCTTCCTGGATAATGGCACACCAACTATAATGATGATCCATATTCACCAAGTAGCTCTTAGATCCATGCGCTTTTAAACAAAGATGGCTCCATAAAACATATTTAGCTTCAGTTGTTTTTCAATTCACTCACAGGACATTGGGTCACCGGCTGGCCAGCATTTACCAATCGTCCTTGAGAAGACAGTGGTTGGGGGGGGGGGGCGAGGTGGGGGGGAAAGGGGAGTGGAGCTGCTTCCTTGAAAGGCTGTCATCCATGTGCTGTAGGTCAATGCACAATGCCCTAAGCGAGCGAATTTCAGGATTTTGACAGTGACACTAAAGGATGGGTGGCATATTTCCAACTCAGGATGGCGAGTGATTTGGAGAGGAACGTGCAGGTTGGGCTATTCCCATGGATCTGTTGCCCCTACCCTTCTAGATGGAAGTGGTTGTGGGTTTGGAAGATGCTGTCTAAGGATCCTGGGTGAATTTTTAGATTGCATCTTGTGGATAGTTTACACTGCTGCTACTGAGCGTTGGTGGTGTATGGAGGAGATGTTGATGGATCTGGTGCCAGTACAGTGCTCTGTTTTTTCTTGGTGTTGATGTCATGTTTCTTGAGTGTTGTTGGAGGTGCACCCATCCAAACAAGTGGAAAGTATTATACCACACTCCTAACATGTGCCTTGTAGATTGCAGACAGGCTTCAGGAGTCAGGAGGTGAGTTACTCCACCACAGTATTCCTAACCTCTGACCTGCTCTTGTAGCCACTGTACGTAAAAAAGGCCATTTTTTTTTAAACATTCATTCATGGTATGTGGGCAACACTGGCCAGTTAAGTGTCAACAGCATGGCTGTGGGTCTGAAATCAAATGTAGATCAGAGCAGTTGCGTTGGCAGATCTCCTTCCCTCAAGGAAGGATCAGTGAATCAGATGGGTACTTCCGCCAACAGACAATAGTTTGATGGTCATTCGACTCTTAAAGTCAGACTTTTAGTGGATTCAATTTCCACCATGTGCCATGGCGGGATTCGAACATGTGTGCCTTGGATCTCTGGATTAATTGTCCAGTGATAGCACCACCATCACCTCCCTGAAGTGGAGTTTCTGGATGTCAATGTTGACTAACAGGGAGTTCCAAACCTCAGTGTACAGAAAAGCAATCCATACTGATCAAATCCTCAACTTCTGCAGCAACCACCCCAACGTCCACAATAAAGCTGCATTAGGGCACTATCTAAATGGGCCAGGACACGCTGCAACACCCCGGAACCGTGCAGGACATTGGAAAAGTACCAATACAAAATCCTCGCTATAAACGGATATCCCTGAAACTTAATCCGCACGTGCCCACTAAACAGACACCAACAGGAGGGCACAGTACACTCTAATACAGTGGTCACACTGTCCTACATCAAGAACGTATCGGTACTGACAACAAGACTTCGAAGACCACTAGGAATCATGGTGGCCCACAAGCCCACAGCCACGCTCTGATAAACACTTACAAGGATTAAAGACCCCATTCCCACAACATGCAGAACCAACGTGGTTTAAAAAATATCATGCAATGACTGCCACAAACATTACGTCAGACAGACAGGAAGGAAAGTAGCCATCAGAATACGTGAGCATCAACTAGCAGCAAAACGGCATGAAGAACTCTCCTTAATATTGGTCCACTCAGACAACGAAGGCCATCAGTTTAACTGGGACAAGATAACCATCGTAACCCGAGCTAAACATAGAAATGTACTGGAATTCCTTGAGGCACGGTTCTCCACCTGTAGTGCGATCAACAAACACAGAGAATTAGACCCCATATACAAACCCATACAGATCAAAATCCGGAAATGACACTACTCATTATAATGGACCAAACAATATAAATTCCAAACGGAGTAGGATAACACTGCTTCATCGAAGCTCCACTGATCAAGTCACCTAGCATGGTGACAAAACATCTGAACGAGAACAAGCCAGCTTGGCAAGCAAATCAACAATCTCAGATTTGAAAGAGACCTGAGGAGTAACTTGCTCATGCATGGTGGTGAGTGTATGGAACGAGTTGCCAGAGGAAGTGGTGGAGGTGGATACAATTACAACATTTAAAAAGGCATTTGGAGGGGAATATGAATAGGAAGGGTTTATAAGGATATGGGCCAACTGCTGGCGATCTGACAACGTCAGATTGGCATGAATGGTCGGTGCAGACAAGTTGGACTCGCATGTCTCATTAATGTGAATTGGCTGTCACACGATTGATGAATAGTGGACGCTGTTTGGACAACACTAACTTTCTGCTGTACAGGCATAGTGATTTCCATGTAACGCAATTTTCTAAGCTGATTTTCTATAGTGTGAGGTCACACAAGAATGCAACTATCGTGTCATAGTAGAACTATCTCTACTTAGAAAGAAGTTGTGATGAGCAGTCATACCAAACTTGAAATACTCACTCCATTCGTCCCGGCAGAGTTGCTAACTGACCGAAGTTGCGACAGCATTCTTTGTATTTGCCAATTATGAGAAGTACAGTATTGCCTAGGTTACCACATACAAGCTGAATTTTACCTTTCCAGAGGAAATCTTCGTGTTAGATTTCAAACTGCATTCAATTAATAGCTGACAGACACAGCAGCACCAACAGCAGGTACCAAATTCTAATCGCGGAAACAGAAGAACATCACCAATAAGAGACAATCTAAGCACCGCCCCATGACAATCAATGGTGTTACCATCACTGAATCCCCCACTGTCAACATCCTGGGGGTTATCATTGACCAGAAACTCAACTGGACTCATCACATTAACAGAGTGGCTACAAGAGCAGGTCAGAAGCCGGGAATACTATGGCGAGCAACTCACCTCCTGACTCCCCCAAGCCTGTCCACCATCCACACTCCTGACTTGCGCCTTGTACTGGAATACTCTCCACTTGCCTGGATGAGTGCAGCCCCAACAACAATCAACAAACTTGACACCATCCAGGACAAAGCAGCCCACTTGATTGGCACTACATTCACAAGCATCCACTCCCTCCACCACCAACCCTCAGTAGCAGCAGTGTGTACTATCTACAAGATGCACTGCAGAAATTCACCAAAGTTCCTCAGACAGCACCTTCCAAACCCACGACCACTTCCATCTAGAAGGACAAGGGCTGCAGATATATGGGAACACCATCACCTTCAAGTTCCTGTCCAAGTCACTCACCATCCTGACTTGGAAATATATCGCTGTCCCTTCACTGTCGCTGGGTCAAAATCCTGGAATTTCCTCCCTAATCGCATTGTGGGTCAACCCACAGCAGGAGGGCTGCAGCCGTTCAAAAAGGCAGCTCACCACTACCTTCTCAAGGGCAACTAGGGATGAGCAAGAAATGCTGGCCAGACAGCAACGCCCACATCCCACAAATGAATTTTTTAAAAAACGTGCCAGATTTAAAATTTAGGCAGAATCTGGAACCTTGCTGATTTTGAAAGCGAAAACATACATAGGAGTATTAAGTTATGGCAGCAGCGAGAATAGTTTTGAATCCCAGAGTGGGGTAAGACTTTCTGGAAAGACTCCTTCAGACTGCACAAACAAAGAGAGAAGTCAAATTCCCAATACATGGAGAAAGCAACTCGCAGGTTAAATCAAGACAACATTGGTGGAGGTCAGCTACAAAGATTGCAGCTGCGTGGTGACTGCACAGAAACAATTCTGTGACCTGACAGTCTGACAGGACAAAAGGAATTCGCAATACAGAGGAACAAAAGCAGGTGATTCAGCCAACTGAGCCTGTTGTATCTTTCAGTTAGGTAATGGCTGATCATCTACATTAATACAACTTGACTGCACAATTGCAACATCCGGTGCCATCAGTCTTCAAAAATTGATCAATATCTTTTTAAACAGGCTCAAATGACACAAGCTATGCACTTTTTCAAACATATTTTTCTTCCTAAGGAGCCTACAAAAGGATATTGGCTAGGTTAACAGTATAGGCCAAGATCTGGCAAATGGAACATCACATGGAAAATGTGTAACTGCTCATTTAGTTAGGAGGAATAAAAACAAAACATCGTATGCAAAAGGTGAGAGATTGCAGACTTTGTGACAGAGAAATTGTCTGTCTCAGTGCATGCATGGAAAATGTGAGTATGCAGATACAGCATGAAGCTGGAAAATCTCATTGTGTGTTATAATTTGTTGCAAGGGGAACAGAGTACATAACTTGCGAAGTTTTGCTTTAGTTTAGAAGGAAATTGGGGATTCTGGGACAAAGCTGTTTTATCTTCACTATTGCTTAGAGGACAGGGGTTTTGACGGATTGTGGAAAGCAGATTTATTTCACGTGTTGAGAACAAATCTGGAGTGGCTTCTTCTTTAGAAGTAACTGAAAGTTCACTATGGACACTGTAGATTTGTTTTTAACCAAGGCTTCTGACAAAGTAGTCTGGTCCTGACTAAGAGTCCTACCGGACTTCCAATTTGAAGCACCTGCCTCTCCACACACAGTGCCAGACCTGTTGAGTATCTCCAGCATTGTGTATTTGTTTCAGCCCGCAGCAGCTTTTTTTTTGTCTTCATTTGAGCATTTAATTCACTGCCACCTCACTTCTTACAGGTACGCCCACCTTCAACAAGCACTGCTCATCGCTTCAAAAGTATTTTCATGTTCATCTTTCGGCATTTTCACCTTCATGGCTTTCTGACTGCCTTTTAGTATTGGATATAGTGTTCACTAAAACGTGCATTCAGAACTGCATCTGCTTCCTCAGTGAGCATCTCCGGCTCCACCTAACCCTGCATGGATTCTGACTGAAGTTCCATCCTTCTTGTTTGGATCCCACTTGTAAGCCTACTATTTCCAAGATACAGAGCACTCTTCACACAGCTGCTCCTGCCACATCCTGAGATCCACACTTCTTGGCATAAGCTGCCACAGGCACACTGTCAAACTCCTTGCCCATCTGTGCTGCCTCACACTAATCGCAAAGCTGTGCTGGTTCTTACTTCTTTTGAGAGTTTCATTGAGGGTTTGACAAGAAACTTTACCTCTTGCAATCAGGTGTTAAAGCATGCGAGCTTCAAACAGTCAAGGTTTCTGATGCCCATCTAGATCCTTCTTTGCCCACAATGCCATCCCTTCACTGAATTCCACCTTTTGCCATATATTCGCTGTACCCTCTGACCTACCTCTCTCTGATGCTGAACAATTTGTGCTCAGGAAAAATCTCAGCTTGATTTCTTAAGGCCACCACCTTAAAAAAATTTTGGACATGACACGATTATGATAATGAACTCTTCTTCAGTCATCGCCAGTCCATCTGCACTTCTTTGGACTAGAATCTCCATGCCACCACACAAACCCTTTTATCTATCTCCAACAATCCCCATCTACCTGGACCCTGCCTCTGGACTTTTATTGGTACTTGATCTCTTCATTGAAAATTGCTGACCTGACAAAGGATGCTTCAATTTCTCTGCTCCCCTCACCCTGCATGCTGTTTCCTCAGGTCCAAGCCCAACCTTGTTACTAAATCTGCTGGTAAGGGTGGTGCATTTGTCACTTGGCGTGCTGACCGCTACCTAATATAGGCTAAGTGCCAACTCTCAGACAATGCCTCATATCTATGTTTCTAGGACTGTTACAGACCACATCACTTATAGAGATCACCATTCTGCAGCTTCTCACTTCACTGTCACCATGCCCGGACCTTTGACAAGCAGCTCCAACTCCTTCCCAAAATTCATAAACAGGATAGCCCTGGAAAACACATTGCTTCAGCAAGTTCCTGCCCCACTGAACTTAGTCATTGTTATCTTGACTCTTTTATGTCATCGTTCCCCCCACCACCCTCTTTTCTGGAAAAGAAAACCACTGGTCAATCTCTGCAATCAACATTTGCTTCTCTTTACAATAGTTTGTGTGTGTTTTGAGGCCATTTGGATGGATTAGCATTTCTATTTATCTATTAGTTGGGTATGTTAACTAATTATTTGGCCTGAATTGAAAAAAATGTGCTTTGTAATTAACTACTATTTGTGGTCATAATCTGGTTGCGACCTTGTTGTTTAAAACCTTATACAGATAAGGTGTTCAATTGATCGTCGTGGTGACTTGAAAAACTCTTTGACTATGTTACAGGCCAGACCCAGGCTTGGCCTGGTAAGTAGCAAGTAATATTTTCACCACTCAGGTGCCGGGGCAATGACCTACAAGAAAGAATGTTACCATTGCCACTCCCTGAATTTGCCCTGATGTTTAAGTGCAGTACTTTTATCAAATCTCCTGTCATCAACAACCGTATGGTGCTGCAGAAACTAACAGAGGTACTGAGCAATGAGGTGACGTATCCAGGTACAGTAGCAAACCTATCACCAACCGAAGGAGAAACAGTTTCTGATTACAGGAGTATCGAGCTGTACAAACACGAGGAATTTCATTGTTGTGCCTGTGTGGAGCCCAAGTGCTTCTCGGATTCTCTGCAGTCATTTGGCTTCGGTACACCCATCGTGCTGTTAGTGATGGCGGTCCAGGATTTGGACCCAATGACATTGAAGGAGAAGCAGTTTTTGTTCTCTCATCAGATGCATATGCCACTGACTGGGTTAGCATCTTTTGCTTTTCCCTTCTTGCTCAAGAAGGTCATGTTGCACTCCTTCTTGAACTGCTGCATCCATATGCTGTAGGTAGACCCACAATGCCTTTCAGGAGGTGGTTCCGCAATTTTGAAAGACTAATAGTATATTTTCAAATCAGAATGGTGTGGATTTTTGGAAGGTGACTTGTGGTGTTCTGAAGACCTTCGAGATGGAAGTGGTTTTGGATTTGGAACATGCTGTATTTGCAGCCTTTGTGAATTTCTGCACTGCTTCTTGTAATGGTGCACATAGCAGTGGCAGACCATTGTTAGCATAGGGACTAGACATTTGAGCATGTGATGCTTGTCACATTGGCTACTTTGTCTTGAATGGTGTTGGGATTTTTGGTGCTGGAGCTGCACTATTCAGTTAATTTGGGGTGTATTCCATCACACTGCTGATTCTACCTTGTGGATGGTGAACAGACTCTGGGGAGTCAAGATGTGAGTTACTTGCTGCAGCATTCCTCGGCTCTTAACTGCCCTTGTAACCACAGTATTTATATGTCCAATGGGAATAAATAAACAAGTGAGAACAGCCGTCCTAAATAACCTGTTGCCAGCACTACACAGGGTACACTCAGGCTTTAAGCAACTAAGAAAGTGCTTTGAGACTCCTTGAAGGCTGTTATTATCTCAAAATCTTCACTACACCTTTTCATGCATCGGTTTGGGACCAAAGTTCATGAAATCCAATTGCTCCAATTATGTAATCTTCAATCTACCAAGGACTAAACTGCCCAACGCATAAAAGCTATCTAACCAATGAAGGTCCATCCTTCATCTGCACTTAGACAGTTGTTCTCAGTGCAGCAGTGGAGACAAGGTCTCAGTTTCTATCCTTCATCTGTAGTGAGATAGTTGACCTCAGTGCAGTAGTTGAGACACTGCAATTAACCTCATCACTGCTTAGCTACTGAGAATGAACAAAATATCAGAGAGTGTCTCTGTTTGTAAAGACTATCTAGCAAGCTATCACAATGAGTGGCTGTGGGGAAGTGGAGATAGAAAATCACAGCCTCACTTAACCCACTACCACCACATGGTTGAAAAACCTGCTGGCACTCACCATTCTATTTCCAACTTCAGCACAGAATTGAAAGAAAACTAAAGATTTACTGGTACTGTGTCAGGTTACGAGTGATCAGTTTGTTTTAATTCATTTGAAAAATCTGGTGAACTGGTTCGTGGCCAGTATTGTTAGGTTTAAAACATGGCATCACTGTGCTGCTCTGTCAATTATGTCTGTTCTCTTCTTACCCACGATTTAAAATTACAGTTACTTTGCACTATCCTTTTCCTCAACAAGTTGAAATCTGACTCAAGACTATGGATGTGCTCAATGTGAGATGGCACAACAGGGTAGCATCGAGAGAATATTTCACTGCAAAAGCAATCAGACAAGAGAGAAGTGTGCAGACTTGAACTCTCATCCGCCCAGCAAAACAGCACAGGATTGAGACAGTCATTAAATTTATACCCTTCACAATGGCGAAGTCACTGAAACATAATATCTGAACGTAGGTGAGGGGACTGTGGGACATGAGATTTTACAAAAATCCTTCAATCAGTGGGTAGTTTAAGTGAAATGATACAGCTTATATTTTGGTTGTATTTTCATTTGCTTCAATTTAGGTGGAATTCCAAAGCCCATTTCAATAATGTAGACTTAAGGTCTTCGGACCAATGGACCTTGTTCAATTACAACCAAATTAACTGGTTGATAACACCTTCGGTATTTCCAGGTTCTTGCAATGCACAACATGACTGCTGCATTTGTCCAAAAAGTTTATACTTAGAACGATCACAAAGAATTACATCTGTGCGTTTCCATCAGTCAAATTCCAATTCTTGCACTGCCCCTTCTTTGATATCTGATTTGTACTCCCCTTGACCTTTGAAATATCTTAAAACCAGCTGTTACATAAAAGAACAACAAACTGTTGTTTCTGCACTCAAATTGATATTGATGACATTTACACATGATACAAAGATTCATATATCAGGGGTGTTAGCTTATCTGTATCCAATTTCACCCTGGACACAGATTATGAAGCAAGGCAAAACAAAAGAAAAAGGTCAAATACATACTCAGTTTACCTCAACGTAAACTGAGGTGGCAGATGTCACAGTCCAATGTGCTGTGTGACTACAAGCATCTGTTATCTTTAGTAAGTCCCAGCACACTTATGCACTTGCAAATTATATTAAGAATACATGGCAAACAAAGACAGAAGAAGTCTCTGTCTCCACCACCTTTGCATTTGATTTAACCATTTGACCACCTCCTTTTTCTCCACTTGGTTTCTATTTGTCCGTGCATGTACCAGCTGCAGTCAACAGAGAGTGACTGAGAGCAGCAACACTGCCTGGATATCACCATTCTCTCCGCAGTGTTCAGCTCACAGGCAGTATCTCTGCTGCTGTCCCAGTCTGCAGCCTGGGTCTTCTCGATCGTTGCTGCTCTTACTAATTTGCATGCAGAGAAGCTGTACTACAAATTGATAAACAGACAGTGGATCATAAGCAACGTTCATCCCTAGAGTATGAATGAAAATCTTTGCTTTTATTCAGTGCATATTAAAACTGCAAATTTGTTAAATTTAAAAAACTAATCTTGGAAAACTTCAGATGAGGAAACAACAATGCAGCTAACATACAAGTACGAAGTTTTTAAAAGGAGAAAAAAAGCAAACCATTGTGGCAAAGTGATAGGGGGTTTCAATAATCTATTGAATGTCAGAGGGAGTTCAAGTGGGACAAAATTAATGGGCATCCTTTTCAGCGAAGGGGAAGAGGATTCAGGATTTTGGGTGCTTAGAAGGAGCAGCAAAGGTTGAAGAAACTTGAATGACGCAAGTGTCGAATTATGAAGGGAATTACTGAGGGAATGAAATAATGGAAGGATCTCAATCGTCATGCTGTTTGGAATAAGTCCGAATCTGGAAGATGAGAGAATGGCTTAATGTCATCTGATGGCTATTCCTGCAGGTATGTAAATTGAGAATTGCTCCAAGTGCTTGGCACAGAATCAAATCAGCCCAAGTCTATCACCTTGGAAGAAGACAGCTAATAAATAGTTGCATCACTCATGACCAAGCAAGAATAAAATGTACCAACTTGAGATAAAAAAACTGCTGCATATAAATAGAACTGGACAGCGCAGTCAAACTCAAGTAAACCCATTCATCATTCTAGTTTTAAAAGAAAGGACTGGTGTGCAGCATGTCTTGGATAATTGTACGCCAATTAATCCTCGGTAATAATGCAGTTGCATCGTCACAGAGGGAGTTATATAGTCTCTTGTGAACGTCAGTGAGCACATCTGAGACAAGAACCCTCCTGAAAAGTCGAGACAACAGAATAACTAAATTTTTAATTGAGCAGGACGTGTTACAAAAAAAAATGAAGGACCCTCAAAATATTCTCAATATTTCTCTCAGAAATACATGGAAATCTTGAAAAATAGTTTTTGGGTGTATGTACCTTCAAGGTTATTGGCTGAGCACAAATTTAGAACAAACTCAAGTTTGGGAGGAAAATAACTGGACCTTTTCTGCAGTCACCTTACTGAAACGTGACCAGTTAAAGAGAAATCAGGTGGAACGACTCACTGGGTTTACACGTTGGTCACCCAACGAGAAACATCCTGTGCGCTTGCAGTGCAGTCCTTTGGATGGTGGACAACAATATTCTGAAACTACAATGGGGAGGGATCTCTCAATGAGTAACTATTTTCAAATATTTGAAAAGCACACCTGTCGGAATGCTGTTGAAGTACAGCAGTTGAAGCTTTACTTTGCATCCAAGTCATACTGTTCTAGATTTAGTACAAAAGCTGGTGTTTTTGACCTTAAAGCATTTGTCTAACCTTGTGCGCACACAAAATGTTTGTTTTTCTTTATTCATTTTCAGGATGACGGCATCACTGGCTCAGCCAGCAATTATTGACCATCCCTAATTGCACAATGGGCACGTAAAAGTCAACCAAATTGCTCTGAGTCTTGAGTCACATGTAGGCCAGACCAGGTAAGGATGGCACTTACGTCCCTATAGGACGTTATTGAACAAAATGGGTTTTTCTAGACAATCAGAATGGATTCATGGTCATCACTAGATTCTTAATTCCAGATATTTATTGAATTCAAATTCCACCATCTGCTGTGGCGGAGTCGAACCTAGGCCCCCAAAATGTTATCTGGGTCTTTGGATTAACACGCCAGCAATAATACCAACAGACCATTGTCTCCCCCAAGTAAAACGATGAGCAAAACCAGTACTGAGAAAACACAAAAATTTTGCGATGTTATGACTGGAACGAGGTCAGTCATGTGCACCTTTTTAGGGCTGTTACTGTGGTCCAGTCAGGGAGTACTGGCTGACAGATATACACCGACGTGTCAGGGGTTCTGCTCATCCTTGCAGCCGGCTCTAGTTGGGTCAGTATCAAGTACTATGCACGTGTAAATGAAGAGTGACTTAATGACAGGATACCAGCCTTCGTGGAGCTAATCAAACAAAAAAAATTTTGATTGAAGGTATGAATAAAATTGCTTTTATTCCACCAGTTCACAGAAGGTCAAACCATTCTGAAGAGTTCACTGACTCTCATGGGAACAAAGACAGCTGTGTTAACTACCCTGTGACAGGGTTCAGGACATTTGCTGCATGCTGGGCAGTAATTTGCAGAAAACATGTGTACATGTCCTTGTGTCTGAGTGTGTGTATGTTCTGGTCACGATGGTCTTGGTAGTTCTCAACAACACAGTCAGGAAAGCGTGCACTGTAGAGTCGGGAGGAGGTAGACACCAAATGACGAAGGAGAACTTCGAAAGTCATGATCCTCATCCGAGCCACATGAAAAATGCCAAAGGCCAAATGAGGCAAAAGCTGGAGCAAAGACTGGTGGGGCAAAGGTAGCACTGATACCAGTACTGGTTAAGTGGGATCTGAATCAATGGGATGCTCAACTCAGAAGCTAGGGCTAGTGTATTTACCAAGTGCATAATTAGGCAAGTACAGAGAATTTTAAATTAACCACATGGGAGCAGCACATTAAATTTGGGCAGATATAGTAAATCCAACAACAGACAGTAGACAAGTATTACTTAAAATGGGGAACGAGAAATAGAACTGAAGGGACTGAGAGCACAAATTTGAAATTCAACCAACAAACACGACTAGTATTTAAAAATAAGAGAATGAAGAAAGGGTCAAACGAAAGGCTCTGTCTGTGAATGAGCACGGCCTTTGTTTCAAAGCAGATGAAATGACAAGTCAAGCAGAAGTGAACAACTGAGATTTGGGAGTGAGTACATAAATACGATAACAAGATGACATCGACTGGGACCTGAATCTTCACGGCTACAAGTATTTAGTTTGCAATGTCAGGAAACTAGGAAAAGTTGAAGAGGTGACTGTTGCTTAAATGATGGTATCAAAGCAATAGTTCAGGTTCAAAAAACCAAGATATGAAAACCACTTGTGTACAAATGAAAACGATAAAAGCAAGAAGTCACTGATGGGAGTGATGTCTCAAATCATGAACAGTAACTACATGATTGGGTGAAACATAAAGGAAGAAATAATGAAACCTTTTCAGAAAGCCATGGTGAAATTCATAGCAGACTTTCATCTTCATACAGATTGGAAAAGTCAGGTGAGCAAAGATTTCCAAGGTGACGTCATAGCATGTCTTGCGACCGTTTCTGAGAACACCATATTCTGAAACTAACCAGAGAGCCAGCGACACTAGATCCGATATCATGCAATGAGGTAGGATTTATTAATGATCTCAATGTGAAGGCATCCTTTGGTAGCAGTGACCATAAAGTGATTCAATTATACATTCTGTTTGAAGCAGAGAGAAGTAGGTCGTGAAAATTTTTTTTCTTAATTTTAACTAAGTGGAATGATAAGGGGATGAAAGTTCAGCTGAATCAAGTGAATTAGTAAATTAGGTTTCAGGAGATGTGAACAGAGAGGCAGGGCAAATGTTTACAGAGATATTTCTGAAGACAAAGAATGGATGCTTTCGAAGCAGCAGAAAAATTCCAACGGACAGACCCACCCTCCATAGCTCATCAACAATGTTAAATGTGGTCTCAAACCTCAAGAGAAAAGTGAAACATGCACCAAGATACTCGGCTGGTCACAGGATTGGACAGACTAGAAAAAAGATCAAAGAATAAGCAGAAAAAAATCTAAGCTGGGGGAAACCGAGAGTACCGAATTAAATCAGCCTGAAACTTAAAAATAGAGTAAGAATTTCGACAAATGTCTGAAGAACAAGAGTTAAAGTGAGAGACTGTCAAATACAAAGTGAGAGTGGAGATTTACAGAATGAAAATGAGAACATGGAAAGTTAGTTGAACAGGTATTTTGCATACATCTTCCTTCGAAAATGTACCACTAACATGCCAGATGCGATGATAAATCAGGAAGGAGGAACTCAGGAAACAATCACCACAGTACTGTTCACGATTAAACTGCTTGATCTGCCAGCTGACAAGTGCCTGAGTTCTAGTCAGATTGTTGATGCATTGATTCAAATTTTCAAAAACTTCCTTGCTTCAGGGGCATAGCCATAAAATTAGCAAAGAGCAAATGTAATCCCTTTATTCAAAAAAGGAGGAAGGCAAAATGCAGTACATCACAGACCAGTTAGCTGAAGAACTACCATATGGAAAATGTTACAAACTATTATTCAAGAAGTTATAAACAGGGCATTGGGCCGAGCTGAACGTAAAGAGGCAGACTAAACATGGTTTTGAGAAAGAGAAGCATGTTCAGCTGGAGTTATTTGAAGAGATAACATATGCAGTGAATAAAGGGGAATCAGTGGATATACTGTATTCAGATTTCCAGATAGCATGTGTTAAGTTGCCATGAGAGGCTATTGTAGAAAATAAACATTGCTGTGTGTGGTTAGCTAATTGGCATGGATCAAAGATTGGGGAACAAGAAGCGAGGTGAGGCATAAATGGCTACCTTTCAGGTTGACAAGATGTAACAGGACACAAGAATCAACGTTAGTATCTCAAATGCTCGCAATTTATATTGAGAGAACCCTCATTTGACTTTTTTCTTGATTTAATTTTTTTTAATAATCTTGGTTTGAAGCTTTGAACAAGAAGCTGAAGGTGAACTTTGGACTGTCAGATGCAGTTCATTTAAAAAACAAACAAACAAACAAACAAACAAACAAACAAACAAACAAACAAACTCAGTGCTTGAGGCCAGGTCTGGAAGTTAATTGCAGGTTGATTATTGTTAAAAGTACTCTATAGGCTCTTGAGCTCCCGAGAGGCATTATGCTCAAACTAATGACATGTTTGAATGATAATCGGGGGTCTCATACAGCAAAAAGCAGCCTAAAAGAGAAACCAGAATTCCAACTGGTTTTTGGACTGTATTTCAGTCGGACGGATTGTCTATGTGAAAACTACAAGACGGAGATTTGACTGCTCCCAGATTGTCCTCTCATGGTAATTTTTCTCTGAACTTCAGAGAATTGAACGACAGTGATAACAATTAAATGAATATTCCTTAGAATATCAAAAGCTTTCTGCATGCATCAGTTTCTTCAGGAAGCAAGTTGGATACAACCTCATATGTCTGCAATGTTACAGATTATACAGTCTGCACAAGTGAACTGGCCAGTTACCTCTGGCCAGGGTGGGGGTGGGGGCGAGCAGGGGCAGAATCAACAACAACCTGATTCAAATTGTACTCTTTAATTGGATCACCTTGAGATTTAAGTTTGCTCTGTGAAAGGGGTACTGTTTGTCAGCGAAGTATTAGGTACTTTAGTTACGGTACAAACTTGGGATCTGGCATCCATTATTCACAAAGTCTCTACTTGGTTATTCCAAAGTCTGGTTAGGAACCACTGCGTTCAATTTTGAAGTTAATTAAGTATTTTAATTTTCCTGTTTTCCGAATACAAGGGACAGCAAGCCTCATTTCATTTAGCTGTGAGACTCTGTTGTAACAACATACATGACTTGGGTGAAGGGACGAAAGGTATGGTTACCACATTTGCTCTTGCCAAAGTACAGGAGGTCACAAAAAAAGGGATTAAGTCAGTGAACAAAGATCTACCAAACATACTATGATGTGGACAAGTGTGAAATTATCTGTATTGGCAGGAAGAGCAAAAAGAATTATATCAAAGTGGTAAGAGAATGCACACAACTATGCGATGCAGAAGGATCTGGGAGTCCTTTTGCATGAATTACAAAAGGTTGAAATGCAGGTGCAGAAAGTAATTTGGAAACATAACAATGTTATCATTCACACCATTGGAAATCGGAGAAGTCGGCAACTCAGCCCGTCAAGCCTACCCCACCATTTACTAAGATTATGGCTTTGCAATCCAATGGCTTAATACCTTGTTCGTGCCAGCTCCTCATTGACCTCAAGTCCACAGTATTTCCAAGTTCTAGTGACCTCTTTTTTTTTTTCTAATTCCGTTCAGTGATATCGACTCCACAACTCTCTGGAGAAGAGAATTCGAGATATGTGCCACTTTGAGAGAAGAAATGCCTTTCCACCTCAGTTTTAAATGACTGGCCCCTTATTCTGTAATTGTTCAAGGTTAGCCCATTGATGGAAACATCACATCTACCTTGTCAAGCCCACTAAGAAATTCCGGTTCCAGTCAGATTGCTACTCATTATTTTAAACTGAAATAACAAAAGGCCCAACCTGGATAGCCATTCTTACATTCTCAACCCATCATCACAGCAAACAGACAAGTGCATCGCCTTTGAAATGTCTCAGACATTAATACATCCTTAAAATGAAATATGGAGACCAAAACTATGTGCAATAGTCCAGGCCAATCCCCAAGCAATGAAGTCCAAAATTCCATGTGCCTTCTTAATTACATGTTAACTTTTGCTGCTTCATGCACGAGAATGCCCAGATCACAGTATGCTTCATTTTTTTTTGGACTCTCTTCAATTGACTAACATTCTACCTTTCCACTGTTCCTCTTAGGGTACATGACCTCACTTTGTTACCTAAAACGCCATCTGCTAAGTCACGTAACCTGTCGATAGCCCATTCCAAATTCCCTTTGTTCTGAGCACAACGTGCCCTCCTGTATATTTTCCTATCAGCAGACAATTTAAATACATTACCCTCTGCTCCCTCCTCCAAGTCATGAATATACATAGAAAATAAGCCCTGAGGCTGATCCTTGTAGCACTTCACCTAAAACTCGTTGCAACCTAGGGAAGACTCTAAAATCTCAAACGGGTCTTTGGTACACCAACTAAACCCGAACTGTGAGCTCCAAGCTTGTGGAATAGCCTTAAACGCGGTAATTTATTGACTGCCTTCTTGAAATCTGCACATTGCATCTGTAGGTTCACCTTTACGAACTCTGCTTGTTACATTATCAAAAAATTCTCGCATATCTGTCAAACATAATTTATCTTTCACAAAACCATGTTGACGCTGTATACTTGAATTAAGATTTTCTAAGAGTACAGCTATTTCATCCTCAATGAAGAACTCGAGCATTTTCCAAACAACAGATCTTAGGCAAACTAGTGTAATGGCTGTCCCTTTTTATTTTTCTGTATGTTTAATTGTGATCAGAGATAAGAAAATAATTTTGACAAACCAAGGCTTGCTGCATATTTTGAAAGCAAATAACTCTCCACTTGTTGCAAGCATTCTTTACATAGATGCTCAATTGATTAGTGGTTAAAGTGGGGTTGCAAATGACCTGGAGTCGAAGGGTTATGCGCAGATAGAGTTTCAGTTAGTACAAGCAGGCAATTGGTCTGAGGATCAGTTACTACTTACCAATGATAAAGACGGTTTGCTAGCTAACAACTCCATGATTCTCAGTTCAGTTCTCAGTTAGCTTAACAACTTGGCGCTCTGAATGAAATACAGCATAGTCATCTTGTCTTCACCACCTTAGGACCTCTCCATTCTCAGCAGTCAAAGTTACATTAAGACTTAATTTTGCCTCCAGATTTTGCTGTACGCTATGATTTAAAACTGCATTGGAAGACACCTTCTGTGAGCTAACTTGGACTCTTACAAGCCAGTGGGAGCATTCTGACCAACACTACAGTCCAATGAATTATGGCAGTAATGGGTGTGAACCACAAGTGACTGAACTGCCTCCCCAGTCTTTCCCCTTATTCACAACAGCAATATTTTTCTTTCCCCTGTGATTAAGAGAGAGAAAAGTGTGGTTCCTAAGTGTGTAGTTTTATTTGGTAGAGTTAAATGCAGATGGTCAGTAATTGCCTGTAGCGCGTGTTTCATGAACACGACATATAGTGCAGTCGTTCTTGTTCAGTGTGGAAACCTGGTCCATGCTTTCTATCATGCTAGTTGGAAAGGCAAGTAAATTGGTGAATCTAAGCGCACATTTTAAAATCTTTACCTCTTATGACGACTCAGGGATTTACAAGGGCTTGATTTCAAGCACACTCTAATATTATGTATAGTTTCCTACTTGATACCTCATTCATCTTCAACACAAGCATCATAGAAATCAATTTCCAATGCACGGGAATCTTCCCACAGTCCAATGACGTAGGCCATCCATCACGTAAAACTGTGAAATTTATTGCCAGTAGAAATTAAGACATAAGTGCTGAGGTTATGCATCAGTTTACAGAAGGACTGGTGAGACCACATCTGGAATAGTATATGCAGAAGTGGGCAATGTCTTTATGGAAGCAAGTGAATGCATTGGAGGCAGTTTAGACATTTACCAGACTAACATCTGGAAGAAGGTTGTCATAGTAGGAAATGCTGAGCATCCTACGCTTGTACCCGCTCAATTATACTAGACTTAGAGGTGACATGATTGAAATTTACAAGATTTTGATGGGAGCTGACCGGGTAGATGTCCTAAGAACAAGGGTCCACTCTTCAAAAGTCTGTGGTTGCGTTTTAATCCAAGCACGAAGGGAAGTTTTCTTTTCTCTTAGAAGACCCTGTGTCTTTGGAACTCTTACTAAAAAGGGTGGTGGAAGCACGGATCCAGGTGATTTTCAAAAAGGTAGAGATCAATAGATTCTTGTAAAGCAAAGGGTGAAAGGTTAGTAGGGTTGGGAAATATGCATCTGGAGATTTCACTGATCTCATGGGTGATCTGATTGTATAGTAGAGACAGGTGAATGCGCCAAATGGTCTAATCCTGCTCATAATTCATCTTTGTAGTTGAGTACATCTGCTGCTTTCAAGTCACACCCCTGCCAGCCCTCACCAACAGAAACCACAACAGAACTCAGATCAGAGTCATGTCCGTGACATCACAGCCACTTTTCATTGAGCGTAGAGAAGCCAAAGCAAAACTGGAGTGCATGGGAATCACGGAGACCGGTTGACATCATACATGACAAAGAAGCTGGCAGTGGTCAATGGAGGTCAGCCATCTCAACTCCAGGATATCTCGGCAATAGTTTGTCAGTGAAGTGTCCATGGCCTAACCAACTTCAACTGCTTCATCAATGACCTTCCTCCATCATAACATCAGAAGTGGGACGTTTGCTCATGGTTCTGTAAAATGTAGCAAAATTACGACACTTCATATACTGAAGCAATCTACATATCAATGCAGCAAGTTCTGGACCATATCCAGGTTTGGTACAGCAGATTGGCAGGTAACATTTGCACCACACAAATGCCAATGACAATCTCCAACAAGAGACAATGTAACCACTGCCACTTCACATTCAATGGACAGAGTATCACTGAAAGCCTGTCCACCATCTGTGAGGCACAAAGCAGGAGTGTGATTAAATACTCCTCACTTATGGTTCGGTGAATCTCTTGTAATGCTCAAGAAGCTTGACAACATCTATTACAATGCAGCAGTACAATACACGTTATTATGAGCAGTTCATAGCAGTGTATAATATCGCCAAGACACTTGTAGGTTTGCACCAATGCTCCTTAAACAAGTTTCAAACTCAAAACCACTAGCACTACCAAGGGAAGGAACTTTGTTTTCTATTCATTTGAGGGACGTGGGCATCGCTCGCTGGCCAGCATTTCTTGCCCACTCCGAGTTGCACTCGAGAAGGTGGTGGTGCGCTGCCTTCTTAAACCACTGCAGTCCTCCGGCTCTGCTAGGGAGGAAATTCCAGGATTTTGATCCAGCGACAGTGAAGAAATGGCGATATATTTCTAAGTGAGGATGGTGAGCGACTTGGAGGGGGACTTGGAGGTGGTAGTGTTCCATATATCTGCTGCCCTAGTCCTTCTAGATGGAAGTGGTCGTGGATTTGGAAGGTGCTGTCTGAGGATCTTTGGTGAATTTCTGCAGTTCATCTTGTAGACAGTACACACTGCTGCTACTGAGCATTGTAGAGGGAGTGGATACTTATGGAAATAGTGCCAGATGTATGTGGGACCACCAGCACATGCAAATTCCCTTTGCTCAACATCCTGACTTGGAATTGCGTTGCCATTTATTGTAGTGCTGGGTCAAATTCCTCAAAGTTCCTACCGCCAACAACATAGTCACTGTTCAAGGCACCAACACACTATTAACCTCTCAAAAGCAACTTCGGATGAACAGAAATGCAGCCAGTGATATCCATATTGCAAGAAAGAAGGAAAAAACAACTGATGCCATGTCACTGCGCTGGACTGGTCCTACTAAATGGTTTGACTAAACACTATGGCATCGTCAACTGTGGAATTAAATACAACAACTAAATCCACAACAACCATGTCTTCCGATCGAAGTGCAAAATTCAAGGAAACAAATGGCATGGTGACTTGTTGAGTCAAGGAAAACCAGTTCCCATCTGCTCAAAACCAAGATTTTAAGTTCCTTTTAACATATGGCTATATCTCTCTACAAATGAAACGCACTCACCTACATTTTAGTCAAAGCAGTCAGGAGTCAATCACAATTATTTTTGCGTTTAAGTGCAACTATTCTCAAAGATGCAAAATCAAGCTTTCATTCATTTAACTTTAGCCTTAGTCCCCATAGCTTGGGGACTTTGGAGGCAATGAGGGATAAGAACTGGGAAGTCTTTTTTTATTCCACTTTACAAGTTTAAAATTCAGTAATCTAGTTCCAAGGTTATTAAGGTAGCTGACTGAGGGACTGTTATCAATCTATCACCTGCAGCCTGAATATGGCTTCAGCCAGTGTTGTTGACTATTGAAGTTCAACTTGTGAGAGTCATCTCAGCTCAATTTAGGAGAGTACCTGTTGAGAACGTGCCATCAGTCACCTTCACTCAATTACCAGAGATCACATTGGGAGTGAGACACAGACTAAATGAGAATACATATTTTGAGGACTAGGGAGGTAGCATGGGAATTCAGGGCAGAGAAAAAGGTTTTCTTGGGAAACAGGTTGTAAGGCCTTTTATCAGGGTCAACAGGAACCTAGGACTGGGGGCCCAACATGAGAGTGCCATCACAGGAACTCTGTGTTCGATGGTTCGTAATAGCTGCTAATTTGACTAAGTTACTTTCCATTTGAAAGTAAAAAGGAGAAATGTTTACAGATCACAAATTAAAAAGACTAGTCGGATTTAAGAACAAAACAGATGCAGGGCCGGGTGATGTATTGTAACTTCAAGGTATGGGAGCCGGTGGAGCCCATTTGTGATTCATAGTGACCCTATCTGTAGGAAGTCTAGATTAAATTTGATAAACTGGAGTCTAAGCTTTCAACGCTGCAGCACATCAGCAAGTGGGGAGAATGCTGCATTTCAGGAGCTATTCACATCCCTTAAATTAATCTAATCTTAAATTAATCTAAGTCAGGGACAGGCGAGTGTGACTATGAGTGAGACAGGTTGAGGTATCCAGGAGGTACTGTTGAAGAAGCCTTAGACTTCAAGGTTGTCTAACAGGTTGGCAACTCTTGTTTCCTGTTTGAATGAGAGCAAGGGACTGGAGCACCATGGACAGGGAGCCATTCAAACTGTGGACAAGCAGGTAGGAAAGAGAAATGTTAGTCAAATGGGGTATAGGGCAAGGGAACAGATGCTGTTGTCCCTGGCCAGTATTGAGCATCCTGAAGATTATGTTGCCTGCCTGGTTCCCAGGTTCAGGGCTCAACACTTAGGACTGATGCCTCACAGCACCAGGGACCCTGGTTCAATTCCATCTTTGGGTGACGGTAGAGTTGACACATTCCCCCCATGTCTGCATGGGTTTCCTCCCACAGCCCAAAGATGGTGCAGCAGCAAAGGCAGCAGTTTCTGGGGATTACGTGGGGAGGTGCAGCAGAAATTCATCCCAAGGATGAAAAAGTACTAAGGGGAGAATACGGCAAGCATGACTGAAGGCACATCAGGGCCAGCATAAACATAGAAGAAAAAGCATATTAAAGATATTGAAAAAAAAGTCAGCGGTTAACCTTCAAGAACTGGGACAAAAGATAAAATAGGAGGCTAAGCTAGTCTGTAAGACTGACCAGCTTACAAAAGTTTTTGTCGATATCTAAAAAGAGAGAGTTAAGAGCGAACCCAAAAGTTCTGAAAGAGACAGCTAAAGGGACTGGGGAGGCATTGGTGGCAATCTTTCAGGAATCACTAGAGTCAGGGAGGGTTCCAGGTGACCCCTGTCTCACAAGGGATAGAGGCAGCAGGCAGGAAATTGCAGGTGGTTAGCCTGACCTCAGTCATTGCTAAGATTGTGGAATCCATTATTAAGGATGAGATTGCAGAGGACTTGGAAGTGCATAGTAGAAAAGGGCTGAATCAGCACAGCTTGAGGTAACAAGCAAGTTACACAAAGGAGAGCCAGTGGACATGATCTATTTTGATTTCCACAAGGCCTTTTGACAAGGAGTGGGGACAAAGTGGTCCTTCAGAAGGTGGTTGCTAGTGACTGTAGAGTTCCACATGTGATCTGTGGTGGGAGCACAACTATTCATGTTATGTATTAACTATTGAATGAAGGAACTGATGGTCTTGTTGCTAAGTTTGCAGATGACACGATGACAGGTGGAGGTGCAGAGAGTGTTGAATAGGCAGAGAGGCTGCAGCTGGACTTCGACAGGCTGCAAGTCAGCCAAGTAGTTTTAGGTGGAATAGAATGTGGTAGAGTGCGAGGTTATGCACTTTGGTAATAAGAATAGAGGCACAGACTATTTTCTGAATGGGGAAAGACTTGGGCAATGTGAAGCAAAAAGGCACTGGGGAGTCCTAGTTCACGATTCTCTTCCAGTTAACATGCAGATTCAGTTGGCAGTCATGACGGCATTAATTTCAAGAGGATGAGAACCCAAGAGCAGGGATGAGCTGCTGAGGTTGTATAAGGCTCTGGTTGGACTGCATTTGGAATTTTGTAGGCAGTTTTGGGCCCTGTCTCTGAGGAAGAATGTGCTGGCCATCAAGGGGGTCCAGAGGAAATTCATCCGAACAATGTCAGGAAGAAGCACTTGTCACATGAGGTGCAGTTGAGGACTGTGGGTCTGTACTCAACGGAGTTTAGTAGGATGAGAGGTAATCTGACTGAACCTTACAGAATACCAAGAGGCCTGGATTGAGTGGGCAAGCAGATGTTTCCATGGGTACGGGAGATTAGGACTTAAGGGCATAGCCTCAGAGTGAACCAAGATAAGGAGGAATTTCTTCAGCCAGAGGGTTGAGAATCTGTGAACTCATTGCCACAGGAGGCTATGAGGCCAAGTCCTTCGAGTGTCATGAAATCAAAGATGGATAGATTTTGAGGAAGGGTCACTGGACTCGAAACATGAACTCTGATTTCTCTTCACAGATATTGCCAGACCTGCTGAGCTTGGCCAGCAACGTTTTTATTCCTGATTTACAGCTTCCGCAGTTCTTTCGACTTTTCTTATAGACAGGGCCTTGACTTGGTAGGGGACCAAAAGTTACAAGGACTACGTAGGAGAATGGGGTTGAGAGATGTAGTAACATTCAAACAGAGGACCAGATTCGAAGGGCTGATTGGCCTAATTCTGCTCCTACGTCTTAGATTTATTATGCCCTTGAAGCACGTACCAAGCTCAGAACAGAACGGGTGAAATCAGCGGGTATATAATTCAGAATCCTGCCTTTCTTTCATGTACAAGATTTTAAATGGAGGTCAACATTGCTTGCATGAAGCTTGAGAAACATTCAATACTAAGAAAAATTTGCAGGTCATGAAATTCTCAGTTCCTAACTATTTTTGATGGGTTTTGCTTCTGAAGGAATTGGGCATATTTTTTGAGAGAGCTCAAGTAGTGGAGATAGCAGTTTCCCATCCTATCATTTCCATACAACGTCCTGGAAACTTCATTGAAGTAGTGGTCTGTCATACTTCGCCATTTTGGTTCCATTGTATTCTTTTGGGTCGGTCCATCTCTGACAGTCTGTCAATTTTCTGGCCTTAGTTCACGTCTTGCTCATACCACAATATTTTCATTGATTTTCAGTGTAGGCAGACACAGACCAGATAAACATAGTTCCACGATCGAGACAATTTCCTGTAATTTGTTTCTCTCTTCCCCCACCCCACATGCCAAACGCCTTGCAACTGATTTGATCGCTTATCAAGCATTCCATGTAGTTTTCTGAACAACTGGTTCGAACGGGCTTCCCAATATCATGGAAAGGTCCTTGCAAAGTTCAATAAACTAATCACTTAAAATCGTCAAAAACCCTTGACGTCACCATACTTTCAATAATGGGATGGAAAATAGAATGCAAACTAAGTTTTTAAAAAATGTTGTCCAACTACACGAAAAGATAAGCACTCGTATTATCAGCATGAGCTGAAAAATTTCCTTTTTGGGAAAATCACAGTTAACAGTCACTGATGACCTCATGAGATCCAAAGAAACGTAAAACTTATTACCTTTCATCAATACTCCCTGTGCTTTACGAGAATGAGACTCTTGCTGCTGTGATACATTCTGGTAAACAGGTAACTAAGTACACAGAATATATGAAACACATTCTACGTGATGTCTTTGACAGCAGTCTGTGCTCATTTAGCTGATTACACAGCAACTGGGGCTGGAGAACAGGCCATTGAACCAACTTGTGTGGTGAAAAGACAACCAGAATTGCTGGAAGTTCTCCATCTCTTCACTCCTGGTGGAATGTAGGTACAGAGTTCGGAGGAATACCAACACCAAATGGACTGTAGTCATTCAACAAGACTGCTCACAACCACGTTCTCAAAAGGCAGTGGGGGATGGGCAATTAATCCTAACCCCCACGAGTGACACAGATTCCACCACTGAGTTTACAAAAAACAAAAGGGTGGGGAGGCTTGGCTCACACCAATCATTATGAATTTGGTTTTGCTGCTGACCAGGGTACAACAACCTGACCATCTGTGACATCACAGTCAAGAAGCTGACAGCTAATTTAAGGCGTTAAATAAATGCTTCTCTTATTGACATTATTCAAATCCTCCCACCTGATAAAAAAAAATGAACGCAGTCTAATTGTGTCTTCAAACATTGCAGAAATCCTTTTAACAACAAATTTAATTTTGAATAGTGTGATGAATTAAAAAAAGAGTTGTGCAGTCAGGATTATCCTTCTTTTTACTTACGTGTGGTTGAGCCCATTTTCAAGAGCCAGGAGCATCTTTCACAGCGACACCTC
Organism: Ginglymostoma cirratum; assembly: GCA_024137785.1. Taxonomy (NCBI): domain Eukaryota; kingdom Metazoa; phylum Chordata; class Chondrichthyes; order Orectolobiformes; family Ginglymostomatidae; genus Ginglymostoma; species Ginglymostoma cirratum. The sequence continues at coordinate 8,530,744 of JAHRHZ010000003.1, forward strand.
CCGAACCAAATCAATAACTAGGTCAACCCAATCGAGTGCCAAGCAAAACACTGAAGTAGGCCCCAAGGGAGAGTTGTCTCCATCACATTGTTCCACCCCTGCCTCCTTGGGGGTGCAGAGAGTCAAAAGGCTTTCGGCAACCACAATGCACCACCCATCTGTACTTGTGACAGCAGCAAACCTGAGGCAAATTAAGGTCTTTCACCCAATGCAGCAAAAAGCTGCTCCATTTTACAGATTGGTCAGGGAGTCAGTTCCCTGACATGCCAAGCAAACAGATTATCAGATCAGTGGTAGGTTCAGGACATCATGTGATTCGATACCGACCACTTAAGCACCTTTATTGGTCCGCCAGTCAGGAAGGTCAACCATGGAATTTCATGCCAGAACGTAGAGGTAGCAGGGAGCTTTCTTCTCTGGTATCAACCACCCTACAGTTGCCCCTTGTTGTCAAATTCTCAGGAAGGGGTCTCATAGGAGCATTTAAAAGCAGTTTAAACTCAGTGTGGTGGTGCAAGAGATTCTGCGAGATTGGTTTCAGTATGTTGAGGCAGATTACCAGCCTAACCTCACAAGACACATGATTTGCATATAAATGCCCAATGGGAAGTATCTCATACAAACCTAACTACATTCCTGCCACATTTTGATCGTGTTCATACATTCAATAGAGTGACTTGTTCCAGTTTCAAAATGTTAGAATAATACAGCATTTCCTTCTTCAAAATGCCTTCAAAGAATTTCATTGGTACACAAACAAATCAATCCTTCAGCTGTACAGCTTCTGATGTTGTCTACTTGGTAAAGGCAAGTTTTAATTACAAGAGCAGAAATTAAAAATTGAGTGGGGTTAGCAGAAAGCACAGGTGCAGGATGATTATTTCTTGGGCGCTTCCACTGAGATTTATCAAGGGTCACTTGCTCCTCAAAACGCAAAAACTTAGGAATCATTGCACATTCTTCTCATCTGGAGCTCCATTTGACTCACATCTAAAATCATCAGCAGACAGTGTTCCTCTCGATGTGACAAAGATGAAGCTGGACTATAAAACAGGTGAACTAGAAGCAAACCCTTTCACATTGCGTCTTGGTAAACTGAAAAGATTCCAAACCTTAGTTCATACTGTTGTGTGGTCCTTCAACAGTTGTTATGAGGGGGTGGATGAACAGGATGCTTGATGTCAATGATTTCCATACACAAGTCAGAGACTGTGACAGTATTTTTACTGACCAAAACAAGAATTCCTTTCCATACATATTTAATGCTGCTTCTTGGTATTCATTCTGACAGAGATAGCAACGTAAAAATCTATGTACAATTGTATCATTGTGCAAATGTACATCTTTGAATCCATGAAACATTTTGCATGTAACACTGAATCATGTATTTCAACTGCTCTGTGTTCCAATAAAGCACATAGTAATAGTAACGTGTTGTCAAGTGTAATGGTCATTAAAACCACAACTTTCAACTGGAAAAGCAGACCATACCACATTCTGATGAATGTGCATTTCAGCATCGAACATGACAGCACAGGACAGGCCCTTTGGCCACCACCTCTGTGCCAAACATGCTGTGACTCCAAAGTAATGTACCCGGCTGCAGATGGTCTATATACGTCTATTCCACGCCAGTTCGTGTGCCTGTCCAAATACCTCTTAAACATATTTACTCTAACTGGTTCTGCCACCTCCCCAGCAGCACATTCTAAGCAACTGTTACGATGTGTAAAGTTTCCTCTCATCTCCTTTAAAAACTTTCTGCCTCTCACAGGCAGGCGATAATCTCTAGTATTTGACAGTTTCACCCTGGGAAAAGACTTCAACTATCCATGTCCGCCACAATTTCGCATATGTCGATCAGGTCACCCCTCAGCCTCCAACACATTTGCAAAAGCAATCCAAGTCTGCCCAAACTCTTGATATAGCTAATACACTCCAATCTAAGCAACATTCTGGTAAACCTCTCTGGCATCTTCTCCAAAGGTTTCACATGCTTCCTACAGTGTGGAGACCAGAACTGCACACTATACTTCAAATGCGGCCTAACTAAAGTTTTACACAGGTGCACAATGACCTCACAATTTTTAGACTCAATGACCCGATCCAACAAAGTAGTGAAAACAAATCTGTCCATCGAAATGTTCCTGCCACTCAATACTGAAGAGTCATGACTAAAACAGTCCTTCACCCTCTCCCTAAAGATCTGCACAAGTGTGGCTAACAAGAATCAAGAGCTGTTTGTTTAAAAAAAAAAGAGTCAGGTACACACTGGTTAACAGACAGGAGACCTTCAGAACCACGTGCAATTCCAATGTCCTGTTTCGTTTGGCACACAAAAACCATCCAGGGTTTTCAAAGTGCCATTCAGCCCGGATTTTCTTGAGCATATTAAAAATACCAAACAATGTGATCTGACCTCTCATCCTGCCTCACTTGGGCACGAAACATCAGCAGCATGAAGATATGAACATTTCAATGAAAGTGCTGAACAATTCCTGCTTCATGAAGGGAACTTTTGTACACTTACTACACCATATCTCTCACACTCTCACACACACACACACACACACACACTCTCACACTCACAGCACCCCCCCACGACTCCCACCCCCTCACCCTCATCTCCAATCTTGACATAGCCTAGCATCAAAGTTTTCCAGCCAGCAAAGATTGCCAACAATTGTCTCTTCAATAAGCATTTCACATTTGGGGCAGATTCATTACATTTTCTTTAATGTGAAGAAAAATACACTTCTATAATTTTGAGTCGGGAAACGATTTTGCACTGCAAATCAGCATCTTAGGGAAATTCCAACACCCGTTCTCAAGCATTTGAACAATCTTCTCCTCACAACCCTCAGCTGCAGATCAGCCTGACATTTGGTTTGCGGCCATGCAGCATGGACAGAGGGGGCAAGTCAAATGTCTTAGTTTGGTTAGTTTCTATTACAATTATGGAAATGATCTACTGGCTTAAGCGGTCTTGATTGAGCAAGTGCCAGCTGCATCTCTGCAGCAATGGCTATGTGTTGTCAAAGATAAAAATTGCTGGTAAAGCTCATCAGGTCTGGAAGCAACTCTGGAGAGAAATCAAAGTTTAATGTTTCAGGTGGACTGGCCCCTCCTCAGAATATCTTTGGATTTGGCAATTCACAGCCTCTCTGACTCAGATTACTAATTAAATGTCTGCCATTTGCATCTGTTCCTAGTTATTCCTGAAGTAATCACTGGTAATGCAATTTCCACGTTTACATCCTCTGGATTTATTTCTTGGTTCTGAGGCAAGTAAACATCACTTTGTTGTGCTAGCACTATCACCTCTCCATTACATCCTACCTCCCTCCTTCCACTGAACCACGGGCTTCATCATTTTTGGCCTCTGCCAAGCCTCCCCTTGTTTCCCTACGTGGTTGAATATTGGACTTCATTAATCACAGAAGAGCCTCAATCGAATAGCATCCACCACTCTCAGGCACTGCATTTTTGATCACAAGCACTCTAAACATCAAGGTTTCTCATGTCTCTTATGCTTCTTTTTACAATTGCTTTATATTTCTCTCATTGTATTCTTGGTCTTTCCACCAACACAGACCTCTTTCTCATCTCCAGTCTTGAAGTAACAGAACTGTTCTCATCAAGCTCTTCAAAGTTAACCCAGTTTTGAAAGAACACTAAACCAAATAGTGTCCCTTATTTCGTTCCCCACGAATCACTGAGCCCAGCTTGCTCAGCACTTTCCCACATTTTCTGGTTTAACATGTGGCCGTTCATCTTGGATGATTTTGTCGCAAACACCCACAGGCCCATCAATGAATGAGTCTGAAGTAGCCTTCAATAAAAGTGATATTTTGAAAATTTGAAATAAACACACGATGCGCGAAATATCCAGCAAGTCTGGCAGCAGCTGTGGAAAAAGGAAAATAATTTCAAATCTGGCCTGTCTTAATTCAAAGGGGCTAGAAAATGTTTTTTTTTAAATTGCTGTCAATCAAGGAGGACGACAAGTAAAACAGATGGTGAGGGTGTCTCAGTGCAAAGGGTCACACAGAAGAGCTTGATACGTAAAGTAGTTGTATATAATAGATGTTAAAAAGAAAATATTCGTCCACTCTGCTGCCAGCAAAGTGAACAAGATGCAGCGTTTTCTGTATTCTTTATGATAGCCTTAGAATCTACGCATTTTCAATGTTATACAACATAACCAAAGTAGCTTTCAAGTCATGGAGTGCCAAACTGATTAGTCAACAGCATGATGCAATTTGTCACAAAAATGCTATGACAGTGACACTACTAAGACAGTTAAACTTTTCAATGAGTCATAAATTGCTGTCACTATTTGATCTAAACTTGCAAGTGTGGGTGTGTGACCAACATTGATCCCTGAACTAGTACAAAACCAGTCACACACCAAGCAATGCACCAGGTTTCATAAATAGCAATAGAACAATCGGTAATTAATGATACCAGGAGGAGATTCAACAATTTTAAAGATTGCCCAGGCTCGCTTTAAAAAGTTTCCCTACCTACTGAGTCAAAGCAAAACTAATCTTGCTTTTCACAACCAGACAGATTCACAACTGTGATAAAACGTTGTGGAGCTGGATGAACACAGCAGGCCAAGCAGCATCAGTGGAGCAGGAAAGTTGACGTTTCGGGTCGAGACCCTTCTTCAGAAATGGGGGAGGGGAAGGGGAAGGGGATTCTGAAATAAATAGGGAGAGAGGGGGAGGCGGATAGAAGATGGATAAAGGAGAAGATAGGTTGAGAGGAGACAGACAGGTCAAAGAAGCGGGGTTAGAACCAGTGAAGGTGAACGTAGGTGGGGATTTAGGTGGGGGATAGGTCAGTCCAGGGAGGACAGACAGGTCAAGGAGGCGGGATGAGGTTAGTGTGTAGGAGATGGGGGTGGGGCTTGAGGTGGGAGGAATGGTTAGGGAGGTAGGGACGAGCTGGGCTGGTTTTGGGATGTCGTCAGGGGAGGGGAGATTTTGAAGCTTGTGAAGTCCACATTGATACCCTTGGGCTGCAGGGTTCCCAAGCGAAATATGAGATGCTGTTCCTGCAGCTTTCGGGTAGCACCATTGTGGCAATGCAAGAGGCCCAGGATGGACATGTCATCCGAGGAGGGGAGAGGGGGGGGGGTGCAGGGCACGAGTTGAAGTAGTTCACGACTGGGAGGTGTAGTTGTTTGTTGCGAACTGAGCGTAGGTGTTCCGCAAAGCGGTCCCCAAGCCTCTGCTTGGTTTCCCCAACGTAGAGGAGACCACAACGGGAACAGCGGATACAGTATACCACATTAGCAGATCTGCAGGTGAACATCTGCTTGATGTGGAAGGTCTTCTTGGGGCCTGGGATGGGGGTGAGGGGGAAGGGGGAAGGTGTAGGGGCAGGTGTAGCATTTGCTTCGGTTGCAGGGAAAAGTGCCAGGAGTGGTAGGGCTGGAGGGGAGTGTGGAGTGGACAAGGGAGTCACGGAGAGAGTGGTCCCTCCGGAAAGCAGATAAGGGTGGGGAGGGAAAAATGTCTTTAGTAGTGGGGTCAGATAGCAGATGGCGGAAATGTTGGAGGATGATGTGTTGGATTCGGAGGTTGGTGGGGTGGTACGTGAGGATGAGAGGGATCCTGTTTTGGTTATTATAGCGGGTAGGGAGTGTGGGGGATGAGTTGCGGGAAATGCGGGAGACAAGGGCATTTTCGATCACTGTGGAGGGAAAGTTGCAGTCCCTGACAAACGAGGACATCTGGGATGTTCGGGAGTGGAATGTCTCATCTCGGGAGCAGATGCGGCGGAGGCGAAGGAATTGGGAATAGGGGATGGCCTTTTTACAGGAAGGTGGGTGGGAGGTGGTGTATTCTAAGATTCACAACTGTCACACCCTTCACATTGTGGCATTACACCCATGTTGATTGTCCAAGCAAAGTTTTTTTCTAAGATTTCAAAATTTTCAGACGTTGCATGAATGGTATAATGTTGCCATCTAGTGGCAGCAGTCAACAAGCAAACAGAGTCAATCAAGATACTTAATTGCACATTGCCTGGCCCCATTTCTGATGAAATTACAGATCGTGCACATTTTTAAAGTTTTTTCAACTGTTTCATGGGAAAAGCATACAAAAGGTGCAGCCCAGACCAGAACATGGAGTCACGAGCAGTTTATAAATAAATCTAATCAGAAATCTTGGACAGCGTCTTCCATGATACTCATTAGACCGTATCATTCATTTCAAACAGAATACCATCAAGATCATAGCTGCATTTACGAGGCTGTAAATGAAAGATGAAGGAACAAAAAGGTTATTTGATGATTTATTTGAAGAACAGTTGCAGGAAAGTAGTCAAAAACCAATTGGCCCTGTGGTAATGCTCAACTTTGCGGTGCGACATCGTATTAAATGATGTTCTGAGGAAGGGTAACTGGACCTGAAATGTTAACACCGATTTATTTTCTTCACAGATGCTGCCAGACCTGCTGAGCTTTTCCAGCAACTTCTGCTTTTGTTCCTGTGTTTGAAATGAAGCATTTGGACTGCATTAGCACACACGATTTACAAGCCTTTTGCCAAAAGCCAAGCAGTCACTTGGGCCAGCTTCTGATGTTAGTTGAGAGAAATGGGAGTGAACAAAGTATTAGTTGATTAACGTTACAGTACACTCAACCTAAGCATCGCTCACATTTCATCGGTTTTTTAATTTTGTCCGCATGGCATAAGTCTTTCATGAACACAATGAAATTGCTAACCTTAGGACTGCAATTATCACACTTTTAGAGGGAACAAAAACTTAAAATATCCTCAACAAGTTCAGTCAAGTGATGACATCACATGACACTAAACAGTCAGCGCATGACACTAAATAGTCAGAAGGTGATGAATGCAAGAAACATACCTGGTCACATCTGAAGCAGACAACATCAGCACCACTTGAATGCTGATGTACAACAGAATATAGACTTAGAGGAAAATTCAGCTTGTTTGACTCTTTATTTCACATGAATAAGCTGAACAATGCTTTTTAAATGACAAAGCAAGAATCAAAGTTATTTCACAGGCTATCTCCAAAATTTTTTTCAGATGCTTCAATAGAAAATGCGTCACAAAACAGTTTGCATTGTGAACAGCAGAACAGAAACCTCTCGAGTTTACTGATACAACTGTGGATCTGCTGAACAGATTCAGTACCTGCTCCATCTTTCACACTGGTACAGTGGCAGAGATATGCAAGGAACACCAACATCCTCTAAATAAAGAAAACTGGGGTTTTCACTTCTTTGCACCTGTCGCACTGTAAATCATCTTCATTCAACTGTCAGGCAAGTCTGTTAGAGAACCTCTCATTTCTTCAATTCCTTAAAGAAAACCAAAGAACTTTATTTGACTCAAAACATAATACAAAAATTTAAGGTGATTCTATCAAAGCTCCAGCTCCCAGCTGACTTGTGACTAAGTCCAGGATTCAACATGGCGCTAGGATTACTCATTGAATTGAATTTCTGTTAAAGAATGCCTACAGTGCAGATAGAGTCCACACCGAACATCTGAACAGCATCCTATCCTATTCCCGTAAGCCCACATTAACCACCGCTAGTCTACGTAGCCTGCATGTCCCTGGACACTACAGGGCTACTCTATTTGACCAATCCACCTAACCTGCACATCTTTGGAGCGTGGGAAGAAACTGGAGCACCTACGGGAAACCCAAGGAGACATGCGTAGAATGCCAAAACTCCACACAGGGCCCAAGGATGGAGTTGAACTTAAGCTCCGGCACTGTGAGGCATAAGTATTAACCACTGCACCACCATGCCACCTACTGGTAGTTGATTTTAGTCTGGATCGTTAACTCAGTACCCAGGAATACAACTGGACAGGAAGGGCAGAGAAAGGGGAAGGAGGGAAGTCAACTATGTCTTATTGCCAGTGAGGTTTGGGTTAGGACAAAAGCACACTTCCATTGCAATCTTCTTGCCTGCATAAGTCACCAAAATTTTGGTACAGTTCTGTTCTACGCCCAACACTAACAGAATTCTTAAGGGTCAGAGCAAAAAGGAGTTGGCAAGGAAAATATGAATCAAAATAAAGTGTCCCAACAGGAATGAACTGTTTAATATATGGTTTATGACCCATTTTACCAGAGCGATCTGTTCTCATTGCTTTCCATTCATTCCATTGCAGAGTAGTTAGTCTCCATGGCACTGCTCATTTAGTTTCAAAAGCTCAATTAACTTCCTTTCAGCTTGTAACTGATCCATGCAACCTTCCATTTGTTTGTGTGCATGTTTCATGGTCACTTCACTCCTCGTCGTTCGCTTTACCTTGTGGGGTTATGTCAGGTGAAAGCTAAGAAGCGCACAACTGCATCTTGTGCACTGAACAAATTCATCCTTTAGAATTAAATCTGTAGGCAGTGGCAGGCTCATGTCTATCAATACTTAGTGTATTTAGACTATGGGCTTCAGACGTGACACAAGCTTTGGACCGGAAGCTGTGATTTTACTGCTATTTGCTTTTGAAGTGTACAGAATATGAAAATTTCACACACTTCAAAAAGCCACACATGATAACACCCATGTTTTCCACCCCCCCCAATATATTAAAATACCTGAGTATTTTTGAAGGTCAACTTAGTTCAACCATGCTTTTCTTTGGAGATTCCTCCAAATCATCAAGAGCTGTATTTCTGAGACACGAAAGCGACCGTCTCCTGAGAATTTTAATTCTTGCTTGGGATTCAGTTTTACTTCCAGCCTCTCCTGCATAAGAAATTTTTGCCCATGATTTGGAGAGCCGGGAAGATCTTCTGGGAAGCTTACTCATCATCTTCTTTTCCTCTACTGGTTCAGTGCTGGATAACTCAACCCAGCTCAATCCTGCCACATTTACCACACCAGACAGCCGGGCACTCCGCCTCACCTTCTTCTTTTCGAGGATAGAGTTTTCTCTTGAAGTACCTAAACACTTGATTCCCATTTCCAACTGGTCAGCAGTTTCAAAAATATTTATATTCATATGTTCCGATGAACAAAAGTAGCCTGAATTATCAAACAGTGTTCCAATATTGGTTTTTACTTGGACCTCATCAAACTCAATGTTATTTTTATACTTGGGAACAATTCCTTGGCCAATCATGCTGTTGACAAGGCTTCCAGCTTGTGAAACATTCTCAGCTTTGTTACCATTTGCAAATGTTTCTTGTCCTCCAACATGGACAACAATTGGCTTGTCTACCTGCTTTTCACATGCCAGTTCTGCTGCTCTGAATAATTTGCTCTTTCTGTGACATGTTCTGCTTTGAAATATCTGAGTTGCACAAGGAGAATGACTCGCCTTTTGCTCATGAATTGCATTGGATGGCTCAGTTGCTGTTATCAGGGATTCTTTGGTTACAGTGAAATTATGAGCAAGAGTCAATTCTTCCACTTTTGCTGACTCTGCTTTCAGTTGCTGATCACTATCTTGAACAACATTTGATTCAGATTCCAGGCAACATCTGCATTTGTAACCAGCAGTCTGAACGGCTTCCTTGATACATTGTTCAAGTTTGGTTTCGCTTGGGCATTGTGGGATCTGTACTCTATCAATTCCTTTCTGATTATTTTTCACCATTGTGAACTCTTGTGAAAGATTCTTCCTCGTAATATTGTTTGAGTATGTCTCTCTCATGTAAATAGGCTTATTTTCCTCATTCTCACGATTCTGAGCACCCAAACTATCCAAAGCTTCCAACTTATGAAACTTCGCATGCAAAAATGTGGACAATTCATCAGCACCACTCAAGAGACCACAGCTTAAATTGTTCTTCAGTTTCTCAAGGTGACACTGGTGATCACTAACATTGTTAGCCAAAATGGTTCTTTGCTCACTGTCACTTTCAACAGATTTCCATACACTTGATTCCCTCTCCAAGTCATGGAAACTCCTCTTGTTCGATCTTGTTGGTCTTTGTATTTTTTCCTTTACAGATATGGAAGCTGCACGCAAAGCAGTGTGTCCATCAGCTGACCGTTCAGAGTCAGGGGTGTTTTGTCGACTCTGTTCTCCAATAAGACTACCTGCTTGACAATGAAACAAGACAATTTGTGATGCAGTGCGAAGCTAGAAAAAGTATGCCCAGTGAGAAGGCAATCATAACTACACAGACTCTTGAACAAAAACAAGATCTGTCGTCTATATTTAGTTCAGTACAAATCAAAACAAACAACTGCATTTCCTCAAGGATTTACCATCCGCCTTAAAACCCTTCGTTGAGGAAGAGAACACAGAGGTACAAAGAATAGGACTAATATTCCAGAAGACAACCTGAGGCTGAGACTGATCCATCTTGAAGATAACAAAAAAAAAGCCAAATTAAAAACTGAGGACTTAAGAAAAAAAAGATTTAGAGTTAGGTGAAATACTGTACCTGCATGATGAGTGGAGAGCTGGTGGACCCCAATATGGTTCCTATCTGCAAACCATGTTGGTTGCTGGAGGAACTCCACCTAAGAAGTGATGAGCTAGACACTGCGACACATATCACGCTGTGCTTCACGGTGTCACACCCTGTAGGTTAAGTACTTCGAATTTGGACAACAGTCAGTGACAGGAGGTGTGACAAAATGGGAGGTAGGTAAAGGGATCATGAATATGGCAGTGGAGGATCTAAAGTCCTCCATGGTGTGCTGCCTACCTGGTGTCAAGATGACAGATATATTCACATGACATTAAAGGACATTGGAGGCCTTAAGGCAAGTCAATACAGTTTCTAAAACAACTAACAAGACAGAATCAAGAAACAGCCAGGAAACCTACTACAGGTAAGACAGGTAATGGCAAAACTATACTAATGCAGTGATTAAACCAAATTAGATAAATAAAAACACAGGAATAAAACATTAGTGCTGAGTGACAGGTTCAAGTGCATGGCCCACATAACAGCTCGATATATAATAGTGTGTCAGAAATAAATTAAGTGAGCTGCAGGCACAAATTCAAATCCGTGAGTATGCTATTGTTGCCATACCTCAGATATGGCTGCAGGATGGTCAGGACCAGGAACTACACATACTATATTGTTATCAGTTTTACAAGAGAGTTACAAGAGAGACAAGGAAAATGGCAGCAGGGAGAAGGAACCGTAATGATTAGAAATAAAATCACTTCAATGATGACAGAAAGGATAAGATGAGGGATAAACATCCAGTAGAGAATGCATGTGCAGAACTGAGGAACATTAAAGGATCTAAAACTTTAATAGGTATTACATATAGACCTCGATAGCACCTCTCAAGTGTCACATTGTATAAATACAGAAATTAGGCAACTTTGTAGCAAAGATGGTGTCATATCAATGGGGATTTTAACATAAATGTGGATTGTTTTGGATAACGCGTCCACAATACAAGGGGACATGCAATATTGGATTTAGTAATGAGTGGCATGTTGGATTTAATTAGTCACCTAACTGTACCTGAATCTTCATCAAATAGTGATCGCAACATGATAGAATTCAATGCAGCATTTTAAAAGCATAAAACAGCTCATTGCACATGAGATTGAGCTGAGCCCGACTTCAAAGAGATGAGACAACACCTCAAGTACAGTGGGGAGGTTTAAACAAACATTTAATACATCACAAAACCAGCTATATCCGAGATGGAAAAGCTCCCCATCAAAGAACTAAAAGGCATAGGCTACTCAGAGTTAAGATACAACATAAAATTTAAAAATGCAGAAGTACAGATCCTACCAAATGGGAAAAGGTAGAGAGACAAGCAAAGCATAACAAAGCAGTCTTCAACAGCGACCAAAAAAGGGATAATGAAAACAAAGTTGCAAGGGAGATCAAAATCAATAAGAAATTTCAGTGTTACATAAAAGGAAAGCAAGTGGTCAGAACCAATGTTGGCCCACTAAAAGACAAAGTGGGGATATCATCAATGACTATTCGTAAGTGGTAGGCACACTGATTGATCACTTAGCTGCTCTATTTACAATAGAAGGGGAGGAAAGCTTGTCAGCAGTCCCAAGAAAGTTCCCAGAAAATTAATAGTGGATCAGGGACAGGGATTGAATAAAATTAACCTAACTAAAAACAGAGAAAATTAACACAAGAAAGATTGCTCTTGGGAACCTGGACCGGTTCCATCCAAGGATGGAAGCTCGTAGAGGAGCACACCGTCGATGCCCCTAACAGTAATCTTGCAGAGGTCCTTCGAGACAAGAATCGTCACTCTGGAATGGAAAAACCATGCATACCATTCTGCCAATCAAGAAAGATGGAAGAGCAAAATGAGGGAATTACAGACCAGTTAGCCTAACATTTGCACTGGGGTAATCAAGAAGAGCCAGCAGGACCGGTAGCATGTGTGTGACTGAGCTCAATGAAATTTTGAAGAGTGACAATGGGAGCATACAGAGCAATGTCTATGCACACTGTTGTATGGACTGACAGAAGGGACTTGATAAAGTTTCAGAAAACTTTTAATGAAGAGGTTGCAGACACACTCACAGAGCCGGTGGGTTTGGTTGCAAACATTTCGCCACCCTGCTAGGTAACATCATCAGTGCGCCTCCGGTGAAGCATCAGTGTTCTGTCCTGCTTGTCATTTACATGCTTCGGTTTGTTGGGGTGGTTGATGTCACTTCCAGTTCTGTTTCTCAGTGGTTTGTACACAGGGTCTAATTCAATGTGCTTGCTGATGGAGTTCCAGTTGGAATGCCAGGCCTCCAGGAATTCCAATGGCTTGTGCAATCATTAATGCGTTGTCCCAGTCGAATTTGTGTCCCTCGTTGTCCGTGTGTAGCGAGACCAGTGAGAATTGGTCGTGTCTCTTGGTGGCTATTTGGTGTTCACGTGTCTATAATCGCCAATTTTCTTCCAGTTCGGCCTATGTAGTGTTTCTCATAGTCCTTGCATGGGTGTTTTGTGTATCACCCTAGTTTTGCTGGTTTTGGGTATGGGATCCTTTACATGCATCAACAGCTGTTGTAGGGAGGATGTCGGTTTCTGGACTTCTCTGATACCTAGGGGTCTGAGTAGTGTGGTGGTCATCTCTGAAATTCTGACATTCCCACCGGAACTTCATCAACAAACACATTGAATTAGACCCTGCGTACAAACCACTGAGAAACAAAACCAGAAGTAATAGCAACCACCCCAGCAAATAACAAGCAGGACAGAACACCGACGCTTCACCGGAGGTGCACCGACGATGTTACCAAGCACGGTGACGAAACGTTTGCAACCAAACCCACTGGCTTGGCAAGCATGTCTACAACCTCGTCCACAACCTGAGCTACAAATCTTCTCGAAAACTTGAAACTTTGAAAGAAGGTTGATGCAGGCACAAGTTAAGGTAAATTACTGAGAAATTGGTTGACTGTCAACAGAAAATAGGCATCATGGTTAGGTACTCCATAAGGGTCCATGTTACAGCCTCAATTATTATTAAATCATGACTTGGATAATAGCATATAAAATCATATTTCCAAATGTGCTCATGACACAAAGCTTGGCAGCTTTGTAGACAGTGCAGGTGATAGCAAGAAATTATAATGGGATATTGACAGACTAGGTGAGCGGGCAAAACTCTAGCAGCTACAGTTCTATGCCTCCATGTGTGATGTCAGCCATTCTGGACCAAGAAAGCACAGATCAGGGTACTATCCAGATGCTAACAAGTCTTAATACATCGGATGTCCAAAGACATCTCAGCTTCACAAACAGGTGCATAACATAAATCGACAGAAATACTTAAGAAAGCTAATGGAATGCAGGCCTTCATATCTAGAGAAATGAAATCTATGTTACGCTGCAGCTACATCAAAACCCTGGTTAGACCCTGCTTGGAGTACTGACTGCGTATATGGGCACCACACCTTCCCAAGTTTTTGACCTTGGGAGGGGGGGCAATGTAAGTTTCTAAGAATGAAAGAAGGACTTAACGAGTTACTTTATGAGCAGAGATTACATAAATTACACTTATTTTCTCCAAAGTTTAGATGATTTCAGGGCAAAGGTGGAAGAGAAAAGACAGGGGCTGATAAAGATAAATCATGTCCACCAGTTTGGGATTTCAGAATTGTAAGGCACAGTCTCAGATGCTGGGAAGCTTTTCTGCTTCTCAAAAGGTCAGATGATGCTAGACCAGCTGTTAATTTTAAGTTTGAAATTCACATTTTTTTGTTAAGCAAAAACTAAGGATTATGGGCCAAAGGCAGGTATTTGGGTTAGGTCACAAATCAACCACCATGTCACTAAACAGCAGACCAAGCTCAATAGGCAAACTTCTGTACGTAGGTTCTTGTCTGCACCTCTGCCCAACTACACAAAAATTTCAAGCAGAGTTCATTCAAGATCCTGAGTCAATTATTCACCTTCCTTGCTAAACTACAGAAGTGGACTTTTCAGCTCATTAAAGAGAACATTCAACCAGTCAGAAATGAGTCACTTGCATGTCATACTGTTACAGATTCATACAAGATGTGAATCAAGAAGCCGTTAATGAATTTATACGCCAAGGCATACAAGGCTATGGGCCAAGTGCTACAAAATGGAACTAGTTCAGTTTGGTGGTTGTTTTTGACAAGCACAATCTTTATGGGACAAACGGCATTTTTCTTTGCTATGGGCCTCTACGCCTGTCCAAAATCGAAGAGTCATCTTAGGACTCAGCGGCAGCAGCAACAACTGCTGACATCTGATCTTGTGACAGATCTTCCTCCCTTTGCGCAAATTTGCTTCAACATTCCAGTTATTTCAAATTTGTCAACAATAAACAGCAGCAGGTGCAACTATAAAATTAGCCTGAGTGATGCTCAGGAAGCAACCAGCAAACCATTCTCTTAGCTTTAAGCACATTTCTCAGCCCACTTAAAAGACGCACCCTATCCGTTGTTTTACATTGGTCCACTCTGTTATCCCCTACATTTGGGATCACAAAATTGACCTTGTCAAATGAGGTATTATGACTGCTGCCGAAAAACATGTATGGCTCTTTTTTTAAAAAACAGAGAACAAATACGTTCTTACATATATCAAACATACCTCCGAAAGTCAACTTCTTTAAGCACTTCCTTCCAGCATTTGAAGTTATTCAGTCAATAACCCCTTAAGAGTCAAAACTAGTATTTCCAATAATCCTTACCCTCAAGAGGGAGATGAACACTCATCGTCGAAGGTTTACATTCTGCCTTTCCATCACAATCAGGAAAATCTGCTGGCTCAGACCACACATCAGAGACCTCAGTGATTGGGCTCAATAATGGTTTCTTTGAAGCATATTCACGTTTTCCATAAAGTTCCTTCTGCACTTTCTTTCTATATTTGCCTTTTGTTACCTGAAAAACAGTTTTGCTGCCATCAGTGCTGTTTTCCTTCATGTACTGTTTGAAATGTAGGCATCCCTTAATTATGTCATGCGTTCGTCAGTCAAAAATTCAGCAATCATTTCACTGCAGTCTACTTCAATACACGACCTGCATGATCTTGCAATATGATGGACTGAGCATTTGAAGGGATGGACATTTTATTACCACTTGTACTAAAATTAGAGCCACAACTGCTCTCTGAAAGGAATATATTGGCCATGATGCACTTGGAGATATTCTGGAGAAAAGTGTTGTGCAATACATCAAATACAGATTCCTGCCTTCCCTCATGTCAATTTTTCAATCTTCTCCTTAAACCCCTCCATGGCTTTGCATGGTCAACACTGCAACTTGGAGCAAAGAACTCCGTGATCCTCCAACTGTGGCCTCTTGTGCATTCCTGAATACCCTTCTATTGGTGGTGGTGTCCTCAGTTTTCTACATTTCAAACTCTGGAAATCTCTCCTAAACTAGTTGGTCCTCATCCAAAATGTCTCTAAAAACCGACTTTGCCAACCAAGTATTAGGTGACCTTGCCTAATACTTGGCAAGGCTCAACTGGATCAGGTGGCACACCTTGAGAAGTCTTTTCGAACATCTTGGTCTGTGAAGATATTTTGTTATTATTGGTTGCCAATGACTAGTTCTTCACAATGTATAGGTCTGTCTTACATTGGCAAGCATTCGCTTCAGTTGCTTTGGAATTGAGTACTAATCATGAAAAACTCAAATGCCACTAACAAGATTTCATGTTGTTCTTGATTGGCTTATCTTGGCACCAGATTGGTTCAGCAGATTTATTGGTTTCAGTTAAAGGTATCTGAGCAGTTTTAGCCCAGCAAACAATTCAGTTCATGACAACATGTTTGATCTTTCAACTCAGCGATCTCCGTATGTGACCATCCTGCTTGTTCTCTCCACTTAAGAATTCCCATGCGACTTGGAAATATTACCTTGAAATCTAAATAACACAGCTGCAAGAAGTTTCAACCTCTATTTTAATCCTTACAGCCCTAATGCTGTTTTCACTCTTGCCAATGTAAAGCATCATTATTCTGACTTTGGGTGCCCCTGTTTAGGACTGATATTGTGCATTGATAGTGATGTGAATTAACCAAGGCAAACAAGCGCAAATCTAAGTACACAGCTTTGCTGATGTCTTAATTTTGATATTTGCCAACTGAGCAAAATGACAACATCTTAAACATTTAATAATAGCTTTATTTTGAAAAGCTCTTCATGAAATTCCATTTGGTAATTTATCAGCTTTTACAATACATATTGACAATCTAATCCGCCTTGTTAACCTTGTAATGCAATTCAGCATAAGTTGAAAATAATTTTCCTTATCTTTCAAGAAGCAACAAGCCCAACAAGTCTGCTCTATCATTCAATGAGGTCACAGCTAATCTGTTAATCCTCCACTCCACTTGGCTGCCTTCTCCCTATGACTTTTGATTCCCTTCATCTCTCAAACTTGAATATATGTCATGATCACATTTCTACAGCCCTTGTATGGGCATTAATCACACAGAATCACAACTGTCAGTGAACAAATTCCTGATCATCTCTGTCCAAACTGGATCTTATTCTGAGAGTAAGCCGTCTGGTCCTCGACTTCCCCACAATCTCTCTGCAACCACCCTCTGCAAGTAACCTCACATTCTTCGAAACTCCAATGGGGACAGACTCAATTGATTCAATCTCTCCTCAGGAGACAGTCCCTCCATTTCCATGATCAACCGAGTGAACCTTCACTGGACAGCTGACAATGCCAGTATATCTCGACTGCAACAAGGCCATCATCTTTATTCACAATATTCCACTGGTTGACTGATTAGTGCCTTATATAAGTTTTAGCAAGACCTCCATATTTTTATATCAAGCAGTACCTTATCAAATGCCATCAGGAAATATGTTACATCCATTGTTCTCCCTTCACCTACGTTTGGCAGCACTGCAGCCAAAGGTGGCATCATTCGAACCAATAAGACAGAGATGGAGATACTTGAAAACTGGAATGGAGTGCTGGCAGGAGCGAAAGTGTAGTCAAGGTAACTCTGGGAGTCAGTGGGTTTCTGATGGATATTGGTAAGCGTCCCAACTTATTACAGACAAAGAAGACTGCAAAGGGATGACTTTTTTGAACCCCAAATGATAGCAGGAAGGAGCACCAATGACATCATTGATGTGTCAAAGACCTGATGTACCAAAGAACTGAAAGTAGACATGTTCCATTTATTCCACAGAGACAACAGGCATAACTAGGACCTATGCAGGTACTCACTGCCACACCTTTGAAATGATATTAAAAAATGGCCCATGGAGGGAACAAAATGAAACTGACAGAATTTGGAGTTAACATCACAACATGGCTTTCGAGAATCAACAAGGACTGAGGCATACACAGTACAAACCAATCTTGATGTGCCACATTGAGAAACTGTAGCTGAATCCAAGAGGCTACTCAGAATTGTCAAATAAATTCTGCCCAAATTAAATGATTGCACTTCAACTCTCCACAGCACAATGCGTGAACTTCGTTCAGACGCATGTGCTCAGTTTCAATTCCCTGAGAATGGGTTGGCCGAAAGAACAGTCTTGCAAAAGTACAGCTATACGAATAGTTAAATACAAAAAGAACATCAGCCCTCAGATAAGCACAACAACTTTGGCCCATTTAGTTTACCCAAGTGTGACCAGAGGAGTGGCCCATAAAATAAATGAAGGGTAACACAATCCCCATCGACTGATATTCTGATTCAGTAAGTTGCGCAGGACGATGCAAAATTAGGAACAGTGTGGGCAAGATAATGCAACCAAGTATCTACAATATTTTACTTACTTATGTGATGGCTGTTCACTCAGTGCACCCTGAAGAGGCAAATGGATCAATCTGTATCACCAACAAATTTAAGACTCTCACAGCTTAATGCTTTGTCACGTCATCTCTTGGGTGGATTTATGGGATCTAAAATAACTTTGAGTATTTTCTCTTGACTAGCTCAAGAATTTCAACAAAATAAGAGCTTTGTATCACTGCTTGGAGTATCATGTATTTGAACAAAAGCAGCAGCAAAAGGTTGGGCTTAACAAATGATCAAAGTGATGATCATTAGTCCAATTTAGCAGCACCACCAGCTTAGCATCAACAACTTAGATAGGTTTCATGTGCTTTGCCCACAAAAAAAATCTGATCTTTACAACTAACTGATTAGCTAATCAAAACTCTTCACAATATAACAGAAACTTGCATACCACAGTGGAATTCTCTGAAGTGGTGTTAACCTTGTTCTTGATCCGAGTCGATCTGCGGGGTTCCTCATTTTTGGGCGTTTGTGTCAGGTTTTCAATTTTAACCTCTTGATTAGATTTTGGGCTTACTTCCACACTTCGGCAGAGAGATGGCACTGAAGACATAGTAAGACACATTGCATCATCAGTGACATTCTGAATCTCAAGGAATGCATCTTCAGCACAAGACCTGTTTTGCTCCTGGTCACCGATAGGTCCGTTTATGGACAAATCACCGATCTGAATATCAGCTTTTTTCAACTTTTCATCACACATGCAAGTCATTTGTTGCGCACTAGGCTCAATAGTGGATGCCGCTTTAACTCCAGAAGATCCCAAGTCACTAATTGATCCAAAACACTTGGGCTCATCAATTAGTCTTGACAATTTGGATTCATTCACAGAATCTGTTTTCTTTGCGCCCAGCACATTTCTACAAACCACATTGTTATCCACAACTTGATTCTCCTTTCTAGAGTGCCTGGATGGATGATCCTGCATGACTTGTTTAATTTCTTCAACATGCATTTCCAAGACATCACAGGGGTACTCATCATTTTTATAGGGTTTCTTCTGAAGGTTTGAATCAAGTTTGCATTCTGACACTGAAGACTGCAGTTCAACACTAATGGGTCCAGGACAATCTCTCTCTTCATTACCAATGTGAGTTTCAGCATTTTCCATGTTATCTATATAATAAAATAAAATTTGAATGATTAACAAGTAATTTTTGCCCAAATTTCCCCTTACCTCGATTGCGGCTGCCCACATGGTTCATAATCAAGCCTGGAGATGAAGTACACAAAAAATGAAGAGTCTTGTAATTCACGGTGTGAGTTGACAAAGAATATCAGCAAGTCATTCTATTTTTAGACATGTCACAGTCCAGCCCCAACGTACCTCATTTCTGGACATGAACCCAGTGGACATCAATCAATGAGTTTCTCCCAAATGCAATGCTCTGAAATTCACTTATCACAACTCAACTGGTGCCATGGCTCAGATCATGTAACTGAACTGAACTGAATCCAACATGACACAGAAGAGGTATAACAGCAAATCAGAGGCTAAGAATTCTGCAGCAAATAACTCACCTCCTCACTACTGAAAGTTAGTCCACCATTTACAAGGTACAAGCCAGGAGGGTGTTGGAATAAACCCCACTTGCCTGGACAAATCCAGACCCATCAACTGAAGCAACCTGACACCAGCCAGAACAGCCTGCTTGCCTGACACAACATAGGCAAACATTCACTTCCACACCACCATACCTCAGCAACAGCGTGTACCATCTCTAAGCTGCACCACATCAATTCATTAAATATCCTTTCGCACATGGTGAATTCATGACCAGTAACATCTACAACGATGAAAGCAGCAAATACTTGGCAACATCTCCACTCCCAAGTTCCAGTTCAAGCCAATCACCATCCACTTGCAAAATCTATTCCTGCTGCTTCAGTGTCATTGGATCAAAATCCTGGAACTCCCTCTCTCACGCAATTGCAGGTCCACCTACTACAAAGGAATTGCAGCAGTTCAAGACAACAACTCACCATGACCTTCTCAAAGGAATTTCAGTATGGGCAATAAGTGCTGTTCTGGCCAGTGATGCCCCCAATCCATGCACAAAAAGAAGAGGTTATGTACACTTGCAACATGCCTAGTGGTCCGGAAGACAGAACACACTATTTTCTTCTTATTTTTGCACTTGCCGCTCTCTTCCACAAGTTTGTCACTGCTGAGATGGAAGAAAACTTAAATTTCTGCTTTTGTGAGAACAGATCATCTTAGTTCATTTGCATTTTAAGTATGTGCAATCAAGCATATTAGTTTAATTCACGCACAATTATATCATACTTAATTGCAGTCAAATTTGTTATTGACAATCGCTGTTTACAAAATCACACTTCTTTTTTCCACAAGTATAAACAGAATCTTCACTGTCCGAGTAAAGTCCTCCACATGACTGCAGGCTACTGCTCTGACATCAGTGTTGGTTGAATAAGACAGTGTCTGAAACCGACTGATCGTCAGTCACTTCGCATCACCCAAGACTCAAAGAGCAATTGCCATGAAGCTCTGCACGAGAAGGATGGCTGCAAAGTTTGGATCCTTCAGCCCCAACTCCCAAATTAAATTTTAAAAAATCCAAAAGAACTGTGGAGTCTGTAAATCAGTAACAAAAACACATGTTACTGGAAAAGCTCAGCAGGTCTGGCAGCATCTGTGAGGAAAAAACTCAATTAATGATGAAGGGTCCCCAGACCTGAAACGTTCACTCTTTCTTTCTTCACAGATGCTGCCAGACCAGCTGCGCCTTTCCAGTAACTTAGTTTGGGAACAAAAACAAAATTGTGTGTACTACATTGAAAAGCAGACACTTTGAATGAATATACCAAGTCAAAGAACTGCTTTGACTCTCTAAGAACTAAGAACTTCTCAAATACTCAGATGCAGCTGGCTTTATATACCTTGCTACCTCATGTTTACACAACAATACACTAAGTTGATTTTTTTCCATTAGCTTTAAGACAGCATGCCACTTCGTAGTATTCTTTTGAATTAAGTTGTGTTAAGCACCAACAATCCTAACAGGATTACAACGCTGCCAAACAAAAAAAGAACACCAATAAGCACCATCTTCTTTTGAATTCTACAGGATATGCAATATTTGTGTTTTTTATTAGTGAAAGTGACCTCACAAATTCTGCTGAAACTTTAGGAACGCAAAATTCATGGTAAAGATAATCAAAGTGCCCCATCCCAGGATTGAAAAAAAAAACCTAAATACTTTGGGTAACAGACACCTTCAAGAACCTGTCAAGAGCAACCCCCCCCCCAGGAAGTGACTTCTACAGGGGACTGCCATCCTTCACCACCTCAACCCGGAACAACACTAACTACAGGTAGTCTGGGGTAAAATCGGTTTCTTCAGTCCACTGTCACAGTAAAGCTTGAAAAATGGCTCAGAGAATGACAAATCTCAGTTGCAACAATTCAGCACACTAACCTCAAGGTCACAGCTCATTCCACAGGCTTTTTATCCCGACATGAAATGTCCCCCACACCATGTCTTGCTATTTTAAGGAACAATTGCACTGCATATCACAGTGGTGAACAAGGCCAACCAGATTTCACTTGCGGCATCTGCAACTTGTGTCAAATTTCCAAGTTCTGTGGGACAGGAACATCTGGGATACGGCAAATGATGTATGTCTGCACAGGTTTGTAGTCCTTGCTCCAGTGACCCCTGCTGACAAGTCATGAATTTTAAACAACCATTTGAAGATATTTCGGAGTCATAGATTCATAGAGTTGTACAGCATGGAAACAGGCCTTTCAAACCAACTCATCCATGCCAACCAGGTATCCTCAATTCAGTTTTATTGCCTTCCAACAAATTTACATACAACTATTAACATTCATGTGACTTACCTGTTAATTTTGTCACCAAGTTTAGTGATGTGTTGTTGCATTTCTCATTGACAGAAGCACTGCCATTGTAAGCCATGTTACTGAATGGGCTCTAATAAATAGAATTCAAAGTGGAAACATTATATTTTTACATGTTTTTAACTAGCTGAGACTATCACAAACATTTATCAAAAATTTAGATAATTGCACTCCATTTAGTCAATAAAAATAAGGTCAAAAGCGTGAGAGCAGCAATGTTTAACTTCAAGAGAACTGCAGCAGACATGTGGATAGCAGATCAAATGTGAAACCAAGGCCTGCATATCTATTTCCAAGACAATACATGAAGATCTGAATCAAAGTGCAATACCTCATCTGAAAGCTTTCAAAACAAAACACAAACACAAGTTTCAAAAGACCTATTTCTAAAATTAAACCAAAACATGTGACCAGTGTTTAAACGTAAACATATTACAGTAAAATCATGCTCTGTCAAGAGCTACATGATAGAGGTCGCGCAAACCAGTTTCATCCATCAAGTAAAAATACACAGTAATCTCCTGCAGCTAATCAGTGCACAATCACTACCTTCATCTCGCTACCTGCCAGCTTACTGCACATTTTCATTTGACTTTAAACAAAGAACTTCCTTCACATCGCTCAACTTCTTTGGTGATTTTGTGCCCTTTTATTTATTGTATTTCTGATTAACTCGAAGTACTTAGGTGCATTTTTTCCTTACTAGACTGAATCTCACTGCCAACTGCATGCTCCTTAACCTTTCACATTTATCAAGCCCTACTTTGAATTAACCTTCCTCCCAAAAATTCCTCACCCAAGATCCGTTTTTCCCTTTGCTTTAGACATTTCACACAGTTCTCGCAGCACGCGATCTGATCAGTTTTTACTTCAGCATGTAATTATGCACACTTTACACGAACCCAATCTCAGCTAAAGGCAGTATCTTGTCAAAATGTGTACTCAATTGAAAAAAAAAGTTTTCACTTTTCCATTCTATGGTTGCACTGGAAAACTTCAAATTATACAAACAAATTCTCTGAATTTGAACAGGCCCTAGGCAACAATCAAATTTACCATTTCATCTCCCAAACTGATTTGGACCACAGACACTTGCTTTAGAGCAGATGGAGGACCTTCACTTAATAAGACCTTCCGACACACTGGCGTTTCTCCTTTACGCAAAGGAGTGTTAGATGGTAGCCTTTTATCAAACACTTCAGGACTCAGCTCTTCTCCGAAAGTCACCTTTTTCTTCAGTAGTGGTCTACTTCCACTCAAAGAGAGGATATCACTTTGTGCTGAAGAAGTTGTACCTGAAATAAAAAGACCATTTGAATTTTTTGTGGATTTACGCAAGCTGATTAACTGCTCAACCAGACGGTATTAAAATTTCACTGGAAGCATACTCAAGAATTTCTCATCAAAATAACGTTACACCGACTCAAGGTCGCCAACCTAAAAATTTCACTTGTCTCTCATGCTGCCTGGTGAGCATCACCACTGTTTTGATGTTTCTATTGCTAATTTTCTGGTTTTAGTACCCGATTACTTGGTCCTTTTCATGATTAAAAGTAACGTGTCTAACACACTGGGCACACCCTTAACCAATGTATCATTGCTCTGTGAAACATACATGCGGATTGATGCAAATTTAACACAACCTCCACTGGAAAACAATCGCATGGGAGTGCAACAGGACATTTTGAAAGAGGGAACAAGACAAGAGAGTACTCAATGCAGGGCAAGTCACAAGGAACAAACGGATCTGGGGAAGCTTGTCCACAAATCCCTCCAAGTGATAGTACGGGTCAATATAGTATTTAAGGCAGCATATGGGAAAATTGCCTTCATTAGTCATCTCATAGATTGTAGCAGCATTGCAGGTCATGCTGGAGTTGTACATAACCGGGGCAGCACCTTAGCTCAGTGGTTAGCACTGCTGCCTCACAGTGCTAGAGACCCAGGTTCAATTGCACCCTTGGGCGACTGTCTGTATGGAGTCTGCATATTCTCCCCGTGTCTGCGTGGGTTTCCTCCCACAATCCAAAGATGCGCAGGCTAGGTGGATTGGCCATGCTAATTTGCCCATAGTGCTCAGGGATGTGTAGATTAGGTGGGTTGTAGGGGAATGTGTCAGTGTGGACTTGTTGGGCCGAAGGACCTGTTGCCACATTGTAGGGACTGTATGGCGCTAGGGCTGACAACTCTGGTTAGACCACAACTGGAGTACTGTATGCACTTTTGGTCACCATACAACTGGAGGGGGTGCAAAGGAAATAGAACATTTCAGCTGTGATCGAAAAGGATTGGGCTGTTTCCCTTGGAGCAGATAAGGTTGAGGGGGACACTTCAAAAAAGGTGCATACAATTACTGAAGGTATGGACAGGATGAATAGAAAGCAGCTGCTTCCTCAATAACAGGGAGCATAACTTTCAAGTGAAAGGCAAGAGATTCGGAGGCAACTTGAGGAAAACCTCTGTTACTGCAGAGGGTGGGAGGGGTCTGGAATGCACTGTCTGAGGGTAGTTGAGGCAGGAAAGATCAGCTTTTAGAAAAAATTCTTGCACGACCTCTTGAAGTTTCAAAACACACACGGCAATGGGCCTAGTAGGTCGTATGTTTGTTGGCAGTACCTGGTGGACCTCTTCTGTACTGTAGGATTCTGTGACAGTGCCAATTACTTTGTTTCTTTGTGGGGTGGTTATACACTAATTCGAAATCAAGACCTAAGTACTGTGGTATACAGGTCAGAAACTGATCCATGTGAATAATGATGAATAAGCAGACAATTAAGAAAACAAACATGAAAACCATATCCCGGAATAGTGAAGCTTGTCAGCTTCAATGTGAAACCAATTTGTAAAAATGTTGTAATTTAACACCTTCAGTCCAGGTTAACAGCTCAGCCAAGAGCACGAATTGTGCTCCTAAAAAATGAAATCCACATCATTTACTGAAAAATTGAATCCATGAGATTCCACTTTCAAATAGATCAATTTTTATAACAAGAATCAACAAGACGCAAAGAATATCCAACCTATAATCTAACATACAGAACTAAACGAATTAAACATGAATTAACAGGCAAATTGCAGATGAATACTGCAACTTAAATTGCAGAAGCAGCAAAGACAAGTCATATTTCAGGGCATCCAGTCACATTTTGGTGATCATACAGAGTCCAAGTTCTTCAAAACTTGATCTCCTGATAATTTCAGTAAATCAGAAAACAACTCATTTTGTGCCAAATTTCCACCAACCCACACATCTGTTCCATTGAAATTGGAGTGTAAACAGTGGTGGAAGGCACAGCAAGTACATTTGACAATCTACCTGTTCCTTTCTACAAATTAAAAACTGTCGCTGAAATAATTGCTGATTGCCAGTCAATGGAATGGCACAAAGCAGTGTCAGAGGTGCATTCTCAACCACAAATGACCAATGACTGCAGAGCCTGCTCAACTCGGCAAGTATGGAGTTGGACTGGTTCTTCAGCTTCCTTCAACTGCATATCAGCTGCTCGTACCCAGCTTAGTCTGACCAACAACCTTGTTACATTTTCCAAATGGAGCCAGTTTTTCCTCAAGTTTTGGTTTATCCAACCTCAGCTTCTTTCAAAGACCAGAGAGTCAGTTTCGTTCCTGTTTATCTCTTCTGGTTCCTTTTTCAGTTCAGCATCTGTTTGGCCTTGGATCTGCCTCAAAAACTAAGTTAAATTTGAAAGCTCAAAATTTCCTCAGCAAGAGAAAGGTTGTGACATTTAGGTGAATGATTGTTCAAGGCACGGTGGGAATTGTGAAGTTGGGTGCCAGGTTATTTGCTTTCCTGTTTATGTGTGCACATACACTGCATGGAGAGGGTTTTCTCTCCTTTGCATAACAATGATGCTGAATATGCTCTAAATACAACAGCAAACAGCACAAACAAAACATAATCTTTACTTGCTTTATCTTTATGCATCAGTGTCTCAGCTAAATAAGTTAACAGCCAACATCACTAACCAAGTGTTATTTCCATGTTATCCAGGCCTTGATTCAGACCGACAGAACATCCACTGCAAACTGTGCTTATGACATGGTATGAATTGTACACCTACCATCTTGCTGTATATCAGAGGGATGCAGGAGCTCTGGGGTGGACATTTTCCTCTCATCATGTTCTGAAACTTGAAGCACATCCATGAATCCAGTCATCTTGCTCTTCAGCAGGGCAATTTTCTGGGATCCCTGTAAAGAATTCAGACATTCCATTATTTGTGGTGGTTTATAAGGTCAATGAAAATTTCCAAGTCATTACAGTTAGACAATGTGCATGTATTGGACAACCAAGTACCACAACAGGTTCTTGATTCTCTATTTACTGTTTGAATGTAATCTAGACCAGTCAGATTCACTTTTGTTGGGGAAGCTTCACAAAACATTTTTCGGGATTTAATTTAGAGTTGCACCAAAAAAAAAAAAAGGAAGGCTGATTCCGAAGAATCAACAATGAATTTCTAAAGGGAAAATTATGTTTTAACTGACTTGCTGGAGATTTTAGAGGAGGTAACAGAAAAGCTTGACGAGGGGACCATTTATCTTGTGCACATGGACTTGCACAACATTGAGGAGAAAACTCTTTCAATTTCACAACATGGAAAAACCACTCCTTAATGAACACAAGAACAATAATTTCACTCCTTGCTTAACCACATGTTGCCATTTGAACCATTAACAACAAGCAAAGCAACACAGTTTCGGCAATCAACCTCTTTTGCAGCAAAGTTATCAGGAGTGAGAACCATAAACCGAGATGCTCACCTGGTCCACATCAGCCCAGAGATCAATTGCAACGCCAAACAGATTTAGCACCCAAATTCTGTGCTAGCTCAGATCAGTTCAACAAGTAGAGGCCACTGTTAAAGAGCAATGTCCCATAGGATATTTTTCTGACAAACATTCAGGACAAACATATGGTGTCAATTCAGCAATGCCAGTTATACCTGTGACTGCATTCTCCGTTTGGCTATGTAGCAGATAAGACTATTGGTCTCTGGAGATCCTCTGGCTCCAACAGAAGACGTGCGCCGAGAAAACCGCTTTCTCGCTGTTGAAGGCTTATCTGGAATACAAGTTTAAGGAAATTTTAACATTCACCACACACCTCAGGCAGTTAAAAGCAAAAGCACCAACATTATTGGTGGCGAAGGATTGCCACAGCTCAATTATTTAAAATCGGCATTTTTACTGACGAACTTACTTTGGTCCAGCAATTCACGGGCACTGTCACAAGGGAAAAGGTAAATGTCAGCCTTTCGCCTCAGAGATGCTCTACTTTGATACTGTCATTACATCGAGACCATTCTAGTATTATCACTGTGTGGGAAAAAGTACTGACCACTTGTACTCCCTTCCCTTTCATCTGTAAAAGCCATGATCTGACAAAGTAATATGCAAACACAACATAGATTAAAGAAAGTAACTAAATCATTGACTTGTCTTTCCTCAGTCTTCCAAATCTCTTATCTTTAGATCATTGTACAATTCTCTTCTGGAAGAGAGAATTCCAGGTACTGGCACTGGTTGTTCAAAAAAAAACTGCTTTTCATCAAGTTGATTCAGATATTTTGTGAATTATTTCAAGTTTGGTCTCCTTTTTCTCCATTCCCTGGAGGAGAACCATTTTGCTCGATCCACTTTGTCCACACCCCTCCAAATTTTGAACACAGCTCATTGGGAATAGTTCAACGCCGCTCATAGCGGCCAGGTGTAGATGGCATGATTTGAGTAAACACCTTCTGTGTTGTAGCCATGATGACAGGACAGCAAATCAGATATTACTTCCCAGTGGACAATCCTGATATTAGTAAGCTCCATTATTTTGTTAGTGTGTTATTTTATATTGTGTATTTTGCAAACTACGCTGTCAGATCACATTTCCTCTTAATTTCAACAAGAGGACAACAATTAAGTGAGAATAGAATTGGCTAAAGTAAGTTAGGCAGATAGAGGAGCAGAAATAAGCAGTTACCAAGCAGTGGCAGACATTTAAGGAGGTAATTCATGACTTGTAGCAAAATTATATCCCATTGTGGAGATAAGGCGAGATGAGAGGGATAAACTAACCGTGGCTAACTAAATTAGTTGAAGAGAGTATTAAGTTTAAAGAAAAGTCATGTAAGGAGGCACAAGTCAGCAATAGCCCTGAAGACTAAGATAAACTTTTCCTTGCCAGACTAAGATAAACACAAAAACCAGCAACGGAGGAGAAATTAAAAGAAACTGCGGGAACAAACAATGAAGGAACATTACAAGTGACAAGAAGAACTTCATTTGAGATACAAAAAGGGAAAGAATTGACAAAATGAATACAAAGCCCTTGGAAAATCAATCTGTGGAGACAATTTTATGGAAAAATGAAGTGGGAGGGAAGTTAACCCGATATTTGCACTCAAAGATACGTCAAATATCCCATTAATACTGAAGAATACAGGGGAGGGATTAAATTCTAACACCAGCACAACAGATGTAGTATTAGCGAAACTAATGGGGCTAAACACACTTAAGTCGTCCGGTCATGATGCTTTGCATCCTACAAGAAGCAGCAGAAACAGTGGACGCATTGGTTCTGAACAAGTACTGGAGTAATATTCAAAAACGGAGGCAAAAACGTGGGAACTTTAAACCGATTAGCCAAAAAGTCTTGTTCAAAAAGTGTTGGAATCAATTATTAAAGAACCATTATCAGCACTTTCAGAAAATATTAATGTTAAGAACAGTAAGCATGTCTAAATAACTTATTGGAATTTCTCAAGGAAGTGACAACCAGTGTGGATAAAGGGATCCAGTAGATGCACTGTATTTGGTCTTCCTGAAGGTGTTCAGCAGCATATCGACAGATCATGAGCAGGAAACAGCAACTGTTATGGGGCTCTTGTTCAAGGTGGTGGGGTTCCACAGGGATCGGTGGTGAGATTGTAACAGTTCTCAAGACTAAAAGGGAGGAATCGAATATATTGCAGTCAGATTTGCAGACTACCTGAAAGTAGGTGGAAAGGCAAGCAGTAAGGTGAGAGACAAACAATGTACTCAGAGATAGCGACAGGTTAACTAAGTGGGCAAAAGGTAGCCAAATGGAGTATAACATGAGTGCAATAACTAGGAAGCCTGACTGGAAACAAACATTGTATCTTGCTGAACACGAAAATAAGATCCACTAGTTGTGGCATACGCAGGCTAGTCCCAGCCTGGGACAGAGTTCTGCACACGAATCCCTGGTTCTGCTTTATTTTTCTTATGTCCAGAAGTGCTCTTAGACACAACTGAATGGCTTTCCCCACTACCAAATTACTGAGACTTCTTTAAATCTTACCTCCTGCTGAGGGGAACACATCTGGTCCAGATGTGGATTTGAACTAGGATGCTGACATGCCAGAATACAATTCCTGCAGAAATCATTGGATTTTTCCCCACTGTCCCACCTCTTATTCCAGTTCTGGGTTATCTTTACTTTTCTTCAACTGGAGTATCATAAATGGGCCAAAAGGCCCTGTGCTGTACGGCTCTATGCTGACCTCTGACACACAACAACCAAACAATAAGAATTTAAGATATTTACCTAGCTAACCTGTTCAAGCTTGATATTACATACTGTGATGATACGATGGCTGAAAGAGCTGTATTCTATCCTAGTTTTCTGTCCTAGTTTTCGGGTTGCTAGAGGTCGAGACAGAGATGAGAGCAGTCTGTTCCAAGCCAATAAAATTAACAGCTTATCAAGCCTTGGGTTTCTTTTTCCAAAGCAGCAACAACTGAACCAACCTGAATGGGTGGAGTGAGGGACCTAGAGGTTGGATTTTAGTTTACTTTCAATGGCTGCGGGGGTTTTTGAAGCTGGTCGTTTCACTGCTACATCTGTGTATTTGTTACAGCCAGAAAACTGGATTCTCTTCCTGATGCCAGAATCACATGTGAGACAATCTATTTTACTGCATTTGCCTTTGCCAGGATTGTGTTTACATGATGCTACTATATGAGATAATCTGTTATTGTGTTAAGTTTTCCAATGCAGTTTAGGTTTGACTAATTCCTCTTTCATTTTTATTTAACTGTAGGCCAAGAATACAGTGGTTTTGCATAAAGCCAGGTAGTGTAACCAACTGAATTACATCTGGAAGACAGCACATTACACTTGTCTTTAAGAAAGAAAAGTTAGGATCCTTGCTATTTCCTTGATATATTTGAAGGGAGTTTGGTTTGCTCCATAACAATACCTCTGAAACACATGGAACTGAAACACGGCCTCAACAGCCCAGGAGGTAGGAACACTAACACTGCATCAGAACAGCTCCTCCCAACTCTACTTGATGATTTTTTGAAGTAACTGCTTATTCATTTTCCAATAGCGACACAGATATTTTTAATCAGCTTGCTCAAATGTATTACCATGTGTCTCACAAACATGTAACTACACACCTCTGAAGCAGGTGGGACTTGAACCCAGGGCTTCTGATCTAGGGGTATAGACATGACCACTGTGCCACAAGAGAATCTCTCCAAGCTGGGCAGATAAGTAGGCCCCATGGGCGTTACAGGGGTTATAACATTCGGAAAACATGAAATTATAAACAAAAGAACAGAATATTATTTACAATCGAAAAAAAACTGCAGACAACTCCAACACCAGGGATTTGGGAGTACATGTGCACCAAACATCGAAAGCTGACACAGAGATACAGCAGGCATGTGAATGGAATTCTGGCCCTTACTTCAAAAGGACAAAAAAAAAACAGAAGTTGCTGGAAAAGCTCAGCAGGACTGGCAGCATCTGTGAAAAAAAACCCGAGTTAACGTCTTGGGTCTGGTGACCCTTCCTCAGAACTGATGGTAACTGGGATAACGTCAGGTTATATGCAGAAAATAGGGAGGGGGAATGGGGGTCGGGAGTAAATGATAGGATGGAGCCTAAAGCGAGGAGAGAACAGTTGGTCCCCCTGCCTATTTTCTGCACATAAGCTGACGTTTTCGCAGCTACCATTCGTTCTGAGGAACCGAAGCATTAACTTTGAATTTTTTCTTCACAGAAGCTGCCAGTCCTGCTGAGCTTTTCCAACAACTTCTGTTTTAGTTCCTGATTTATAGCATCTGCAGTTCTTTCGGTTCTTATTTCAAGGGGGTTTACTTATCAGTGGGATAGTCTTACTGCAACTGTAAATGGTGCAGATTTCCAGAGGTTGTCACTATCAAATCAAAAAGAGCAAGTACTCAAGTTAATTGTCTTGCTCTCGAGATCAGGGGAAGCAAAGCCAAGTGTGGCAATTCGCAGAACACCGTTATCAGCCAGACATATGATATTTCACCACTTAGCTCAGTTCCATTACCTGTTGGCTTTAGGTTCAATATGTCTGCTGTGACTCGCAGGTGATTTTCAGTGGCCACTGAAGAACACATTAGAGTGGAGGATGTTTCTGTAGAAATTGAGAACTCAGCAGGGGATTGTTCCTTGTCCTCTGTTATCAGGCCATCTATTTGTTTATTTGCACTATTTTCTCCAACAAGTATGCTGTGCAGAAAATAATCACTCTGTGTTACTTGAAAAGAATTCTCCTTGCCAACTCTCTCCAATGTTTGGACTGTTTGTCCTACAACAATAAATAAGAAATACAATCAATTTTGAAGGAGCAATGCAAACTTCAATAACAAGTACATTTAAATGCTTAGGCTCGGTCACAGGTTTGAACCAGGTGCAAGTTTCAACTGCTCTCAGTGAATCTGGGTTTGGGATGGTCACTGTTCCTGCTACTAAACGTCTTGCCACTCCCACTGTTAAGTGTCGCAGTTTCACTAAGGACACATTTATATTCAACTGTGACTCTGTTCATTACAATGTGATGTTAATTTACAGTATTGTTGGTAAATTAGCTAATATAGTGGAGGGCTGATGAAGGACATGAAGCTGCAAGCCACAAAAGAATCAAGGTTAGCAAATTACTTTTTGGAAAAGAAAATGGTGAATTTTCCAATCACTCTGTTTCAATTCATTCTCGCAGTTTGCACTGATCATTGCTTGCACCTGTACATGACGGCACTTTATTTTAAGGAAGTGTTCAAATCCACAACATCCTCACTTAACTATGGGGTTGTATTACTGAAGAACAAGTTTGAGTGAAAGAAACTTCAAGTCAAACACAATTTCCACAGGAATCCACGTTAAACCCAGAACTGGGTTCCTGCAGACATTTGACCGTGGGAATAACCAATGTACAAACTGATTGAAGTACTGTATCTTTTGGCTGTACTCCTGCCCAAAATTGCTTAAAAAATAAAATGTATCAAATTAAAATGATATTTGTCAACTTTCAACAAAAAGATTAAGTTAATATGGTGTTGATTCCTCACTAGTTACATGCATAACTATGAAAACTTTGAAAGCAGAAGGTTCTAACAAAGGGAAAGACAAACTAAAAACTATTATTGGTTCTGCAGATACATTTTCTCATGAACCTGTTCAGATGTCCTACCACTCGTCTGGACCAGACAGGACTTCAGAAAAAGAGATACGAACCACTGTGTCAGAATCTGTTAAAATTACACTGACCCAATCAAGTTTAAATGAACCAGGCTCCCCCTTGTGGCAACAGCTGCTGCATGCAAGCAGAATGACCTTTGCCACACTGTTGAGCCAAGAACTTAACTACAAATCCAAAATTGCAGCCATAATGGAAATGACACTGAGCTTTTCAAGGAGACACCAGGTCAGGGAGTGGTGCAGGAAGACTCCAGCAGAGACCGAAATAGAAAACTGGTCAGAGTAGCAACAATGGGAGCAGAAACAGAGAAAATGTCATGAAAGCAGGCAGGCTACAGCACACAACATTTGAGAACATTAAACCAATACTCACGATTTTATCAACAGCATTAAAGTGAAACAAAGTTAACTGAATCAACTCAAAACAGCAACTTACTATACACCCACACTACCTTCATTTTCTCCAGGAACAGGTCTCCATGGCAAGCCATCAGGCTGAATTAAGTACTCAAACTGGAGGTCTAACTGTAATGATTTTTTTAAAATTGGCTTATCTACAAGGGTCCTCGAAGAGGTTGCAAACAATCCTTCATAATCAATCGGTGGTTGCCAAATTTGGGACGAACACTTCATTAAATTGCCAACTTACAATATTTCTTTTTCTTCGAAATTTAATGGTAAACACAGTCTACTACGAGCTTTTAACAGTTTTCTTTAAAATAAGTGCCGGGTGCTTTGATAACAAGGTGTGGAGCTGGGTGAACACAGCAGGCCAATCAGCATCATAGGAGCAGGAAAGCTCGACGTTTCGGGCCTAGACCCTTCATCAGAAATGGTCTAGGCCCGAAACTTCGAGCTTTCCTGCTCGGCCTACTGTGTTCATCCAGCTCCACACCTTGTTATCCCGGATTCTCCAGCATCTGCAGTTCCTATTATCTCTGATCCAATTTTAACCCCGCCTGGTGCTTTGATGTCAGTTTTCAACTGTTGACGTTGTTATTTCACGCAAAGGATCATGCCTCAATTTAGTTTTGCTTGTTCATCAGAAGGAAAATATTTTTTCATGTCACCAATTGCAATTAGACAAAGTTAGTTCCATTTGAAGAACACAGAACAATGCAGCTCAGAAAAAGACTCATCAGCCACCATGTTTTTGAAAACTATGATGCCATTCTGAACTGATCCTATTTGCCTGCACATAGTTCACATCACGTTATTCTCTGCTTGCTCATGATTAATGTTCCTGTCCTGTGTCTTCCACCTCCCTGGAAGCAATTCCAGTCATCCATCATCCTCTGCATAAGAATCTTACCTCACATGTCCTTTAAACTTTATCCCTCTCACTTCTAAAATCAACCCCCTATTATTTGAAACCTCCACCCTAACAAAGAAACTTCAACTATTCACCTTATCCAAGGTTCTAACCATTTTATATACTTCTCGTCACCCCTCAACCTCTAACGCCCTCGTGAAAACAATCCAAATGCGTTCAATCTCTCAAAATGACTAAAACACTCCATTCCAAGTAATATCGTGGTAGATGTCTTCAGTGCCCTCTCTAAAGCCTCTATGTCTTTCCGACAGTGTGGTGACCAGAACTTTACACAATACATTAAGTTGGCCTAACTAAAAATTACTTGCTAACTTTCAAAATTGATGCATCAAATGAAGATAACAAGCACACTGAATGCCTTCCTTGGTGCTTTGAACACTGGTGTTGCCACTTTCAGGGAAGCATGGACTTGGCCCATGTTCCATCTGTATATCCATGCTCTGAAGGTCCTGCCATTTATTCCATGCTTTCCTCTTGCTTTGGACTTCCTAAACTAGATCACCTCATTCTTTTCCAGATTCAATTCCATCAGCCATTTCTCCACCCAACTTTCTAACTTATATACATTCTGCTGTATCATCAAAAATCTTCCTCACGATCCAAAAGATCAATTTTGTCATCGTCAAACTGACTCATCAGACCACCAACATTTCCATCCAAGTTCTGAACATATATTAGAAGCAACAAAGGTTCCAGCACCGATTCTTGCATCTTACCACTGGTCACTGACCTCCAATCAGAAAAACAGCCCTCCACATCTACCCTATCTGTGACCAAATCCTAAGTTGCGACTCACCGTGGATCTGATGTGGCTTAATCTTCTGGACCAGCCTGCCATAAGGGACTTGGCCATATGCTTCAGTAATGTCCACATTGAAAATATTCACTGCCTGACCTTCAATCAAATTTCTGAGACAAGACCTTCCCCAGAAAAAAATAGTTTCCTGAACAAGGATATTCTTTTCCAAATGTGACTAAATCCTGCCCCTAATTTTCCTCCAACAATTTCCCTCCTATTGATCAAATGTTCACTGGCATATAATTTTCTGGATTATCCTTACTCTTTTTCTTAAACCTAAGGAAAAATATTGGTTGTTCTCCGGCCGGTGGTTAAACAGGATCCAAATATCTCCATCAGGACCCCAGCAATCTGCTCCCTTGCCTCCCTCAGTACTGTGGCATAGATCCATTAGGCCTTGCGGACATATGAACCTTCATGTTTATCGAGGCACCCAAGACCTCTTTCTTAATATCAACATGCCCTAGAGCACCATCCATGTCCTTCTCCTTGGTGAATACCCATGCCAAGTACTCATTAAGGATCTCATCCATTGCCTTTGGCTCGATGCATAAATTCCCTCTTTTGACCTTGAATGGTCCAACTTTTACCTAACTGTGCTCTTAATATCCATATTAAACACCATGGGATTGTCCTTAACCCTACTCATCACAGATAATTTGTGGGCCCTTTTAGCTATCCTAATACCATGTTTAAGCTCTTTTCTGCTTCCGTCATATTCCTCAAAGATATCGGTTTCCTAAAACCTACACAACCTTTTTTTTTGACTAAACTTTGAACCTCTCTCGTCATCCGGGGTTCCCGAAACTCACCATTGTTATTCTTCATCTTCACAGCAAGATGCTGGTCGTGAACTCTGCTCAACTGACCTTTAGAAATCTCCCACCTATCAGATGTGGAAGTATCCTCAAACAGCCACCCTCAATCTAATTTTGCCAGTTCCAGCCAAGTACTGTGACAACTAGCTCTCCTCCAATTTCACACTTTTAACCAAGAACCAGTCATATCCTTATCCATAACAATCTTAAAACTTAACAGAATTATGACTACTGTTCACAAAATGCTACAGCACTGAAACTTGGAACACCAGGCCACAGTCATTCCCCAAAGTCTAATGTGGCCCCTTGCCTCACTGCACTATCTACATATAGCTTCAAGAAACCCTCCTGGATTCACCTTAAAGATTGTGACCCATCTCAATGTTTGTTCAAGTTGTAGGCTTTCTCAACTGTTATAAACCCAAGTTTATGTGGTACCTTTAGCTTCCTAAAATATGCCAGCAAACCTCAGAGGGGTATTATAAAAAGCTAAATTTGACATGACAACTGACATGATGAAATTTTTGAAGAAGTGAAGGTGGGGTGGAGTCAGTCTAAGTACATCCCTACTCCCTGCATTACAGCAATTAGTTTCCCCCCACAGCCTCCTCGTGAACTAACTACACATGGTATCCAAAATGAAACAGAATAAGATTCAGTTCTAGTCTGTACATGATATTTCAAAACCAACACGAAATGAACTTCTCTTCAAAGTGCCCACAAATCCAAAATCTGTTGCATACCAAAACATCCACATTGCTGAACCTCAGTACAGCAACTACAAGGTATCTTTTTGATAATGGCACAAACGTGCACATGAAATTTCCTCCCATCCCAGTTCAGTACTGAGGAAACACAGCATCTCAGCAATGTCATCTTTCGGGTACAAGAAGAAAATAAATGCCTCACGTTCCGCTAACAAATATTTGGCACTATCCTAGGAAACGTTATGAACTGAAATGAATGACTACATCAGGAACTGAGTACATTATCACTATGATCCAAAATAACTCACTGCACTAGAGACTTGATACAGCACTGTATAAAAGTAAATGTTCAAAATTAGTAAACTTTTGTACTCTACCAGATGCATTTCTCCTTGCCTTCTTCGGTTGATGATTTTTCAGTGAAAGATCCTCCTATGATGACAGTAATTCAGATGTAAAGACGCACACCAAAACAAACATTTAGAATTAAATAAACCTCATGTTTCAACGAGTACTGTTCGGTTTATTTATTTCAGTAATATTACATAACACTTCTGATTCAGGTGGTAATGAATCTGGGCTTCATGGTTCAGCGCCACTGTGCCATCCGGCCCCCAACTATTGGGTTTTTGAACTTTTACAACTGACCTGTCGAGAGTTGTTCTGACATACCTCTAAAGCAGATGGGACTCAACCTAGATGTCTTGGTCCAAAAACAGGGACACTGCCACTGTATCACAAGAGCCCTTAACGATGGAGTTTAACTTGGCCTTCTTTTGATACAACCACTTATGTGTTCACATCTGTCAAATGACAACTATTCAGCTTTTGGAGCAACTTTAAAATTTATTTTTCCCCAATGAACCTGGCCAAACATGCTGTGGATGGGGGTTAGGTAGAACTTCAACCTGGGTCTGCAGGCTCAGAGGTAAAGACCATTACCATTGGACCACAGTGGTTCTTTGCTTCTATCTAGAAAAGATGCAAAGTGCACAGAAACCAAGTGGTCCAGTGGCATTGACCTGAAATCTGCTGAACTCGAAATCAGCTTGAGTCACAACACAGGACTCTATGTGTTGACAACAAGGCTGTTGCAACAAATTAATTTGAGAAGTTTTAAGTTTCTGAGGAGCACTGAAAAATACTAAATTAAATATCTCACCCTCAGACAATTGTGTGCACAACAAACATAATTCTCCTCAAAGCAGTCTCAAGGATAAAACCAAGGCACAGTGCTGAAAGCTTCATTTGGTCTTCATTTCTATTGCAGGTCAGAATTTATTCAATTCAATACTGAATGCAAACCGGACACAACTCAAGCAAAAATTCATCGAGGCAGCCAATCAGTCAGTAAAATGGCCAGAGATTCACTGATGGAACTCAAGAAGATTGTTCCAGTTGGCGGCAGACACCATGATTTCCCAAACATTATTGTTCACTTCAGACTGGTCAAAGTCACAAAACCATTGCAACGTAAAACCTTTTAAGCGTGAAACAGGAGCTGAGGGAGGGGAGAGTTCAACGACTCAATGGTATTAAGCCAATAACTGCAGTGAAACACAATATCTTCATGGGAAGATGAAAAAAAAACAGAATCAGTGGTAATCTCCACAACAACAAGGGCATTCCAAAAAAAAAAAGGCCGAAAACAAAACGAACAAACCCAGCACGTCCTTGCCTTTCATGAAATGAAAACGTGTTTTTAACTCTGTTTTTGGATTTGGGGAGTATGCAGGGTGATCTTGAAGTCATGACATCATTCCAGTTTCCATGTTATCCTAGCTCCAAATATAGTCTGTGTAATTGCTCTCACAAGTTATATATTTACTTTGTTACAAGCAGTATCATTCTGCTTCTGAGCTGCTTTAAATCAAAGCAGGCCAGCACAAGTGACAGTGTTTAATGATCACATTGAACACAACCAAAATGTAGCAGGATGACACTGTTATAGGCCATGGTCAGTCACATAAGCACATTGCTGATTTCAAGGGTATTCTCAATGCATTTCACTTTAGCACCACTAGAACTTAATGGAATGGGCCAAACTAACCAAATCTCCTCATTCCATTTAAGTGCAAAGACTGCACAACTTCAAATCATAAGTTACAGCAGCACACTGGAGGCCAGTGAGCACATAACCAAGCAGGAAACACTTCTCTCGACGCAACATCTCACCAACCTCTCTTCTTAACATGTCATGCTCACTGCACCTCTCCCAGCCCTGGTCATCGTCCCACAGCTGACTCTCCATCACACACTTTTATCTCCTCTGCTGAGGTCTGCATATCATGAGTAAGACCACAATGCACGAGGCAGCACAGTATAATTGCTTCTGTTTGGTGACAAGAACGACAGTGATTGAACCATCCACCCTACCCTCGAATTAGGCGGTTACAGTGAAGGGATAAAACTGAGGTCTCTTGTGGTGCAGTGATATTGTCCCTGACAGGTTAAAATCACACCTGTAGAAGTGTACATTGACATCACTGAATCAAACTACAAATAAGCACACCCACAATCAATTAAATTATCTAAGTAGGTTTTTAGCCAAAAATTACCCATTAGGAACATAATCAATCCTTTGACATGTGTTGCAAGGCAAAGTCTTTTTCATCTTGCACATGTTCAACCAGCACACCATTTTTAGGAACATATTACAAGTGTTAAAAGAATAGGTGCAACTGCTCGAACGTGATTAATTCTATAAGTTCACTGCAAACAGATTTTCAGATCCTGTTGTGGGGGACTCGCAAAACAACATAGAAATTGTGCAGGGGCACTGCACATGTATTGCTTCTTTTGTCACAGACTCTTACTGAAGCAGTGCAGCAGCAAATCACTAAGCACTCACGTCATGAACGTGACCAGGCTGTTTGACAAAAGAAAAATAAAATCAAAGCCAAGCCTAAACACACCTTAATTTGATACACTCATACAACCTTTTAAAAGCCACTCATGCAGTGCTCAATGAACAAATCGTTTTTCACTCACTGGCCGTTGTCAGAAACCTACTGCAACATCACCTCTGTAGCCTTGGCTCAAACAGCTAGTGCACCAAGCACCAGTCATCCTGGTTTCATACGAGTGTTGTGCAGTTGTGTCTCAAATCTTATTCAGAGTAAAAGAACCACTGACGGTATTAAAACAACATACTTGCATTTTTGCATCCCTGGCAGACGCTGAAGTGAAGGCTTCTATATCCTGGTTCTCAATCCTGTGGATGAAGTCACACAAAGCTATACAGTAAAAATCAGAACATTACAATAATCACTCACCCTAATTCCAAAACAAAAAGGACAAATTCTTAGATAACAAGGTGTAGAGCCGGATGAACACAGCAGGCCAAGCAGCA
>JAHRHZ010000003.1:8570741-8606337 GCA_024137785.1 Ginglymostoma cirratum
TCTGTCTCAAAATTCTGAGTTCTGCAAAAAGACCTTCGCAATTCAGGCATTTCAGTAACTCCAGAGCGACAGGAATGTCTCCAACTCTCAAAACAAATTAAATCGGAAAGACCATATGCCATTGACCTTGGCACCTGAAACGACACCTGCAAAACACAGCACTGTCGAACACCTGGAGGCTCATGCCTAAATGGGGAGAGCTAACTCACAGGCAAGTCAAACAACAGCCTGAAATTATCTGTCATGTGTGATTCACATCACTGTCCCATTGGCAGGACTGACCCAGCAGATGCAGCAACACAGCAATATGCAGTCAGGAGGGCTCCACCCATGTATCATAAACATTGACTTCAGACCCCATCAACTCTCTTGGCTTCTCCTGCTGATTACCACTTACCGTGCTCCCTCAGCTAATGAATCAGTAGTCCTCCAGGTTGAACAACACTTGGATGAAGCACCAGGGGCACAGAGTGGACTCTGGTTGGGGGATTTTAAGAGCAGCTCAGCAGCAGCGTTGCTGCTGGAGCTGTTCTGGTTCTAAAAGACATAACAGCTGGACCAGTTCTGCAGCAGGTGGTGAGGGAACCAACGAAAGGGAAAAACAACCTTAAACTCATTCTTACCAATCTGCTAGGTGCAGATGCATCTGTCAATGACAGTAACAGTGACCACTACACAGTCTTTGTGGATCTGCCTTCACATTGAGAATACCGTCCATCGTGTTGTGTTACACGATCACCGAGGTAATTGGGAGAAACTTCAAACAGATCTAAAAACTCAAAACTGGCATCCGTAACATGCTGCACCATCAACAGCAGCGGAGTTGTACTCCACCACAATCTCGCATATCCCCCACTAAACTAATAGCATTCAAACAAGAATCAACCCTGGTTCAACAGAGAGGGCAGGAGGCGATGCAAGGGTTAACACCAGACATACCGAAAAACAAAGTATCAAGCTGGGGGAATGACCCAACAGGACTCCTTGAGCACCAAACACCACAGCAGCATATGATGGACAGAGCTAAGCATCAGATCTAAGTTCTGCAGTCATGCCACATCCAGTCAGAGCAAAACAGCACGAAACAGACTCTTTGGTCCAACTCGTCCATGCCAGCCAGATATCCGAGATAGATCTTGTCCCATTGGCCAGCATTTAGCCCATATCCCTTTAAATCCTTCCGCTTCATATACCCATACAGGTGCCTTTTAAATGTTTTCATTGTACCAACCTCCATCACTTCCTCTGGCAGCTCCTTCCATACACTCACTACCCTCTCCATGAAAAAGTTGCCCATTACGTTTTTTAAATCTTTTCACTCTCACGTTAAACCTACACCCTCTAATTTTAGACTGTCCTACCCTGGGCAAAAAGACTATTCACCCTATCCATGCCCTTCTTCATTTTTTTAAACTTCTATAAGGTCACCCCTCAGCCTCCAACATTCCAGGGAAAATAGCTCCAACCTATTTAGCCTCTCTCTGCAGCTCAAGCCCTCCAACCCTGGCAACATCCTTGCAAACCGTTTCCGAATGCTTTCAAGTTTCACAACACATTTGATACTATGGCTTTAAGAGTTGTATTTTGTCCTCTTAATGAAAAAAGAGACAACGGTGGCGAGCAGGCTGTTCCAAAGCCAATAAAGTAAACAACTTGTGAGGTCTTGGGTTCTTTTTAGAAAGTTGCAATCATAAAAGCAGCCTGAATGGGTGGGGTCAAGTTCCTACAAAACTTGGATCTTTTGAAGTTTTAGCCTTCAGCAGCAGTGCTTGAATCTTGAAGATTAATGTGGAAGTGCTTATTCCTCCCTCTGTTGCTGCTAAAAGCTGGAGTTCTCTTCCTGCTACGACAATTGCATCTGAGACAATGCATTTTACCGAATTTGCCTTTGCCAAATAGAGTATTTATGGGATGTGACTAGAATCATAGAATCTATCTTAGAATCCCTACAGTGTTGGAACAGGCCCTTCGGCCCAACAGGTCCACACCAACCCTTGGAGCATCCCACCCAAACCCATTCCCCTATAGCCTACCTAATCTACACATCCCTGAACACTACGGACAATTTAGCACTGCCAATCCACCTAACCTGCACATCTTTGGACTGTGGGAGGAAACCCACGCAGAAACAGGGAGAATGTGCAAATTCCACACAGACAGGATGCCCGAGGGTCGAATCAAACCCAAGTCCCTGGTGATGTGAGGCAGCAGTTCTAACCACTGAGCCACCATGCCGCCCTACTTTGGAACAATTAAGTAGTAGTTCATATATATCAGTTGGTTCAGCATTTTGATAGAGTTAGAGTGAAACAAATTCTTTTCCTTTTATTTTGTCTGTATTTTAATAATGGTGTATGAATAAAGTGTGTTTTCTTTCAAGCCTGGTAGTTTCACCAATCAAATTCCAGCTAGAACACACACCTTCCAATCACCATTAAAATAAGAAAAAGGTAAGGTGTAGACTACGTTCTTAACATATTTTGAGGATGTCTAGTGTGGTCCACAACACAATCAATTAAGCATAATCTGTTGAAAATTTACAAACCTTCCAAATAATGGCTTTGACTCCAATGCAGAGACAAACTCATCCTGATAGCTTTCAATCCAACTTGAACACCTGTTCCGCTCCATATTGGCCTCGACTCTTGAAAACAAACACAAACAGGCTACTGCTTGATAAATGCAAAGAAATTATAATGACAACAGGCTGTCAACAGCAATTGATGCAATGTTCATTAATGCCCTCTGACATCCAAGATTTGAACCTACTATTATGTGGAACAGTGGCATCAGGGATAAATGTTGCAACTGACTCATTTGTTTCATGTTCATTCACAGGATCCCACACATTGGGCAGGCCAGCATTTAATACCTATTACTAACTCCCAGAGTCAACAACACTGCCGTGGGGCCGCAGTCACATACAGACCAGACCAGGGAGATACTGCCATTTCCTTCCCTAAAAGACATGCATGAACAGATGGCTTTTTTTTGACACTGATTATGGATTCATGGTCATAATTAGACTTGGGAATTACTGATTTTTAACTGAATTCAACTTCATTTCACATTCGAACCCCAGTACCCAAAACCATGACCTAGGTCTGTGGATTGATCATCTGGAGATAGCCTAATAATTCTATCGCCGTCACTTAAGTCCTGTTCCAGAGACTGAACCACAAAATGACATCAGTTTAACCTCAGCAAGGTCCTTCAAACCATCTCGCGTCACATTTGAAACACTGGACCAAAGCATTATCTGATGATAAAAGGAAATACCAGGGCTTATTATCAAAGCCCGGAGACCTAGGTTCAGGGGAATGCAGTCAGAATCAGAACAGCAGACACTCGGCGATCTAAACAAACATTGGAGAAATTCAGCAGCTCCGGCAGTGTCTGTGAAGAGAAACAAAGTTTAACATTACACCCCATTATTCCTCTTGCTCGGAACCAAACACTGAAAAATCTCGGAGAAAAACAGCTTCAGTGGAAAGCGAAACGAAGGCTGCAACTAAGCAGCCGGTCTGGTACGAGCACAGTCAATTTTGGGGGTCTGGAGTCGTAAACTCTCACTTTTGTCGCCGCCAGACCTGCTACATTTTTCCAAACTAATTGTTTTTTTTTAAGTATCATTTCAAATTTCGACATGGCGCGGTATTTCACCAATCCTCACAAGATTGGAAGTATACGCTTTGATAGATGCAAACGGCATCCATTGGCGGCCATTCCCCCCCCCAGCCGTTAAATTTCCACGGGCAAAGAAACACCCACCGTCGACCAAGAACCCTTCTCATTTCCCATCCCCGGTTGGGGGGGAAAAAAGTAATTTCTACGATATGAGACGATTCCCATTCACTTCACGGCTCGAGAAAGGAAAATATTGGGACAGGGCCGGCGGGATTCGAAGCGAGCCAATGAGACCTGGGGGTGGGGGGGCAGGGCAGGCAAAACGGCCACGTGAGGACGGTTCCAACCAGTGGGAGCGAAGCTTGACAAAGGCGACCGTTGGCGGCCCGGATCACGTGCTGCAGTTTGAAGTTTGGGGGCGCGCGGAGAAGGACAGGAATAACGGTCACTCATTTGCTCCTGTCAGTGCCAGGCCCTGTCTCCTCGGTCACGGTTTAAAATTACTTTTATTCCCTAGGTTTTAAAGTTCTGTCAGCGCGAAGTCCAACCGTTTTTTTTTTCAGACTTCCAAGCATGACTCGATGTACGAAGATAAATCAAAATAACTGCGGAACCGAAACAAAAGTTGTTGGAAAAAGCTCAAGGGTCCAGACCCGAAACGTCAGCCTTCCTGCTCGACCTGCTGTGTTCATCCAGCTCTACACCTTGTTACCTCTAAGTCTGGTCGCATCGGTGAAAGAAAAAAAATCGGAATTTTAACGTGTCGGATCCAGTGACCCTTCCTCAGGACTCCAGGCCTTTTCAAGCAACTTCTGTTTTTGATCCTGGTTTACAGCATCTGTAGTTCTTTCGGTTTTCAAAATAACTGCGGATTCTGTAAATTCGAAACAAAAGCCAAAATCGCTGGAGAGACTCAGCAGGTCGACTTTGCTTCAGAACAAACCCAATTTTCTGCTCACGGCTATGCAGGGAGCGATGAATGTTCGCCATGGCGTACTCCTTCTCCCACACCACACCACACATCAAACGTTAACACACAAGATCTTTTAACTGTTACTTGTCCAGACTGTGGTTCAGAGTCCAAGGTCAACACAGCTAAATAACATTTATCAGGCTGCACATAATATTTCTATTCAGTCTCACTTTCCTATATATCTCACAGTACAAGGTGACCTTGATCAGCTGGACCGATGGGCTAAAGAGTGGCAGATGGAGTTAAATTCAGAGAAATGTCAGGTGTTGTATTTTGGGCAGGATGCCGTACAGTTAGTAATAGAAGTCTAGGCAGTGATGCCAAATGGAAACCACAGGGTGCAAATGCATATTTCCTTAAAAGTGGAGTTCCAGGTGACGGCAGCATTTGGAAGCTTTGCCTTCGTTGGTCAGTGCATGG
The DNA here is from genome assembly GCA_024137785.1 of Ginglymostoma cirratum. Classification (NCBI taxonomy): domain Eukaryota; kingdom Metazoa; phylum Chordata; class Chondrichthyes; order Orectolobiformes; family Ginglymostomatidae; genus Ginglymostoma; species Ginglymostoma cirratum. Next base: position 8,575,762 of record JAHRHZ010000003.1, read on the forward strand.
AAACACAGAAGATAGGAGGAGGAGGAGACGACGACGACAACCGCCAGTCGACCATTTGAGTCTGCTACGCCATTTACCACAATCACGGTTAATTGTCCAACTCAACAACCTAATCCTGTTGCCTCCCCGTAACCTTTGATCCTGTTTGTGCAAGTGCTATATCTAGTCACCTCTTGCATTCAATATTTTAGCAGCAACTACTACTTGTAGTAATGAATTCTGCAGGCTCACCACTCTTTGGGTAAAGAAATATCTCCTCAGCTCCATCCTAAACAGTTTACCCCAAATCCTCATACTGTGACCCCTGGTTCACCCCCTGAGACACACCCACCTTTGGGAAAAGCCTTCCTGCACCTACCCTGTTCAGTCCTGTTAGCATTTTCTGAGAATCTGTAAAGATTCCCCCCTCATTTGTCCAAACTCTAAGTCTGTAAGATTCTTGAGTAGATTTGTAGCTCAGGTTGTGGATGCTGTGGTTGGGTCACTTGCCAGGCTGGTTCGTTAGTTTGCAGACGTTTCATTACCCTGCTGAGTAGCATCATCAGTGCAGCCTCTGATGAAGAGCTGTTGTTTTCCCGCATGGTACTTAAACTCAGGGGTCCATCGGATTTGATTACCTCATTTCCGGTTTTCCTTTGGAGTGGTGTCTACACAGAACTAGACCCGATTGTGGTTGTTGATGGCCATCTTAGTGGAGACCCACACCTCTCGGGATTTTCGTGCATGTCTCTGTTTTGCTGTCCTAGGATCCCAACCGAGTCATTCTCTCCTCATACGTCAGACCCGCCATTCCCAGAATCAGCCTGGTGAACCTTCACTGCACTCCCTCCAGAGCAAAAGCATCCTTCTGCAGAAAAGGAGACCAAAACTGCACCCAATACTCGAGATATGGTCTTACCAAGGCCCTGTACAGCTGCAACAACACATCCCAGCTCCTGTACTCAAAACCTCTCGCAATGAAGGCCATTTGCCTTCTTTACAGCCTGCTGCACTGGCATGCTTACCTTCAGCAACTAGTGCACACTCCCCTCTCCCAATTTACAGCCATTAAGGTAGTAATCTGCCTTCTTGTTTTTGCTTCCAAAGTGAATAACCTCACATTTATCCAAATTATACTGCATCTGCCATTGAATTTACCCACTCACCCAAACTGTTGAGATCATCATGAAGGATCTCTGCATACTCGTCACAGTTCACCCTCCCAACCAACTTGTTATCATCTGCAAACTTGGAGTTGTTACATTTTGTTCCCTCATCCAAATTAATATGTATTGTGAATTTCTGTATAAGTATTGTGACTGCAGTACAAGAGTTCATGTCATGTTGCCACGATACAGCGCAATATTTACGCCACTTTTAGAATACCGCATTCAGTTCTCGTTTCCCTTTTATAGGAAAAAAAATTTACAAGGATGTTGCCAGGAGTGGAAGGTTTGAGCTACAGGAAGAGGCTGAACCCACTCGTGCTATTTTCCCCTGAAGCATCAGAGGCTCATAGGTCACCTTATAGAGGTTTATAAGATCATGTGGGGCATGGATAGGGTGAACAGACATGGTCTTTTCCCTGGAATGGGACAGTCCAAAGTGCAAGGGTATAGGTTTAAGATGAAAGGGGAAAAGATGTAAAAAGAACCTGAGCAGCAACTTTATGAGCAGAGGGTAGTCCATGTGTGGAATGACCTGCCAGAGGAACTGGATTTGGCTAGTACAGTTACAACATTTAAACAGCATCTGGATGGGTATGTGAATAGGAAGGGTTTTGAGCAAAACAGGCCAAATGCTGGCATATGCGATTGGACCGGTTGAGGAAATCTAGTCGGCGTAGACAGTTGGACCAATGGGTCTGTGTCACTCTGACTTCTGTCAGATTCTCTGAGAACCTGTAACATCTGTTCACTCAGAAAGAAAGCAAGACGCTGCTCCGACTATGAACCATTCTTTGAGGAAAGTGCAGTCACACTTTTACAATAAATAGCTAACTTATTTTCACAACTGCAGGTAAGAAATTGATAGAGGGTATTAGAAGTGCAACGATTCTTACTGTTCAATACAATACCACAAATGACTTTGAAATTTATCTATGGGGCATACAATTCCATCTGTTGCACAGAACAGGGAAAAACCACACTGACATCTCTGGTAATTCCATCTTTTATCAACAGAGGTAGACATGGCTTCAAATAAAATATAGATGAGTTCACACAGCTGAACGTGGCCAGCAATGGCTTTTGCAATACACGACAGGGCAATATTGATCAACAAATTACAACTAAAATTGTTTTAAAGGTCATGCATAAAATTCACATTTCCCTTGTATTTTCAACAGAGATGGTCTCATCTGACCTTACTGAACGTGATTCCTTTAGCACTGAGAGAGTAATAACCACTTTTTAGATGCTCTCTTATTACAATTTCACATTACTTACAACTTGCAATTTATCTCTTCCCAGCTTCAAGACCACCTTGCATACTGTCCTGTGTTTGAAACTGCAATCACCTCTACAAAAAGAAAGCTGAAATACTATTAAGTCTCTTTCAAGTTAAAATTAGAAAATCTTGGAAAATTTCAATTGCTTGAAATACAGAGAACATCAGTCAATATCTGTAAATAACAAAACATATGCTCAGTAGGAAGATACAGAGCGGATAAAGAAACCAAAACATCCAAACATTTTAAATGAAGAAAAACTGACAACTTGGCACTCTGTGACAGTCCCATTCAGTCATATTGGATCAAACAATTCCACAAACTCCCATCCACCAACAGTCAAGAATTATCCAAAATAATATGAATACTTGTCATTGAGGAGAGCAGGAAGATGCAAGATTGTTCAGCGTGAGACAATCATCAAGCAGGAGGACAAATCCAGTCATAAAATTTTAGAATTTATGTCAAGACACTTGCTCGTTGGTCCTCTTTACGTGATTTAACCAAAGAAATCATCTTTGCTGTGGTTCTATCATAGACTTGTGCTGACATATTGACATGTTTGTACACCTATATGCGAAAACCAGGGATCAGTGTGGCGATTTCATTTGATATCAAGGGAGGAAACTGCTTCTGCTCTGCAGTCTGGAACACCCAATTGTACATGTGGCATCGATGCACAATCACAGTGTATGGAGCATAGTGGCACTAGCAGAGAACAGGGGAAACATGCTTGCAAATGGCATTTTCAACCTCTTGGACCTGCAGGGGACAACAGTTCCAACAAACTGAATTAGGGTGAAATTACAGAGATAACAAGCATGGGGCTGGATGAACACAGCAGGTCAAGCAGCATCATAGGAGCAGCCCATGCTTGTTATCTCGGATTCTCCAGCATCTGCAGTACCTTTTATCTAGGGTGAAATTACAGTTCATTTCAAAAATGCCTTGCCAAAATAAAATTTTAAGAATTCATGATACGCAGAAAGCTTGTAACTCCACCCAAATTGATAAATACTTTCGTCAGTGTTAATGTCTACTACCGGTGATATCAAACTGGAAACACACACTGTGCTGTCGCCTCCAGAACAACTTTGGTCTCAATGGACTCCTCCATTCAGCTGGGCCTGAACTGAAGGCACACAGACACAACAGTTTTAAATTCTGCCAAGTCACATGCTGTTCTTGATGGCCTCTGCAAGCTCTTCTTCAACTTGCACTTTTTGCCTTTTGCTTCTTCCCTTGGGATGTGAAATGCTTGAGCGGATTGCGCTTCATGTTTGGCTAAAAAGAGAAAAACAGCCAACATTAGTCCGTAACTTGCACAACACCAAGAGCAGAATTCATCATCTTTAGACTTTTCCTCAAGAGTGTGACTGGATGAACTCATATCTGTCGAGAACTAGCAATATGGTCAGCGTTAAAGCAGAAACGATCCTCATGAGGAACATGCTATACAGACACAGCTGAAACACTACTGACTGATCATTTAAGTAATGACATGCCTTCCAAATGCATGAAAGACAGTTATTTGTGACCAGACCGACTGAATATCTTCAGCATTTGCTATTTCATTTCAGATTTCAAGCATTGGCAGTGTTCCCCATAGAATGCATCCCCAAGCTCTCCACATTACTTTCTCAAACCCACCCAATTCACTTGCATCATGCTCAGAATGCCTCAAAAGCAACAAAGCATCACAGACAATTGCAACATTTGTTCCGAAAAATTCACAACACAGCAATGCTGCATTTGCATCCAACCCACTTCAGCTACATCTTATGGGTAATAGTTGTGACAATGAATCTAGACAGATTACAGCACAACATAACAGGATAAGTGGTTAACAGCCAAATAATGTTTTGCTCAGTAAGCAAAAAGTAGATTTTTCTGATGAAGGGTCTAGGCCCGAAACATCAAGTTTTCCTGCTCCTATGATGCTGCTTGACCTGCTGTGTTCATCCAGCCCCATGCTTGTTATCACAACATTTCTGTTTGGTTGCATTGTAGTCTCTCACCTTTCTGCTTTTTTGAGTTGATCTTCCTGCAACCTTTCTTCTCCACCTTTTTCTTTTACTGATGAGGGGGTTCGCGATTCCTTTGAGGGTTCGGGGAACTGGCAGGATTAAAGTACAAGATATTGAACTATCAAAAAACAGACACCTGAATTTAGTAAACTTAAAAAAAAAAAGCAGTACAGTTGCTGAGAACATGAAATAATAACAAACTGCTGGAGAAACTCAGCAGGTCTGGCAGCATCAGTGAAAAAAGAAACAGAGTTAATGTTTGAGTGCAGGATACCCCTTATTCAGGAGAGTCATACAGATGTACAGCATGGAAACAGACCCTTCAGACCACCTCATCCACGCTGACCAGATATTTGACATTAATCTAGTGCTATCTGTCAGCATTTGGCCCATATCCCTCCAAACCCTTCGCATTCATGTACCCATCCAGTCGCATTCATGTACCCATCCAGATGCCTTTTAAAGGTTCTAATTGTACCCGCCTCCACCACTTCCTCTGGCAGCTCATTCCATACACACACCACCCTCTGCATGAAAACATTGCCCCTTAGGTCCCTTTTAAATCTTTACCCTCTCACCTTCAACCTACGCCCTCTAGTTTTGGACTCCTCTCCACCCCAAGTGAAAAGACCTTGTCTATTTAGCCTATCCATGCCCCAAATGATTTTATAAGCCTCAATAAAGTCACTCTTCAGCCTTTAATGCTCCAGGGAAAACAGCCCCAGCCTATTCAGGTCCCTGTAGCTCAAACCCTCCAACCGAGGAGACATCCTTGTAAATCTTTTCTGAAACCTTTCAAGTTTCACAACATCCTTCCAATAGCAGGGACACAAGAACTGCATGCAGTATTCCACTGTAGCATAACCGATGTCCTGTACAGTTGCAACACGTCCTCCCAACTCCTTTACTCAATGCGCTGACCAACAAAGACAAGCATACCAAACACCTTCTTCACTATCCTATATATCTGCGACTCCACTTTCAAGGGACTATGTTCTGCACTCCAAGGTCTCTTTGTTCAGCAACACTCCAGAGGACCTTACCATTAAGTGTTTAAGTCCTGCCCTGATTTGCCTTTCCAAAACGCAACACCTCACATTTATCTAAAGTAAACTCCACCTGCCACTCCTCGGCCCATCTGATCAAGATCCTGTTGAACTCTGAGCTAACCTTCTTTGCTGTTCACTACACCTCCAATTTTGGTGTCATCTGCAAACTTACTAATCATACCTACGTTGTTCACATCCAAATAATTTGTATAAATGACACAAAGCAGTGGACCCAGCATCGATCCTTGTGGCACACTGCCGGTCACAGGCCTCCAGTCTGAAATTCAACCATCCCCCGACCTCGCTTCTACCTTGGAGTCAGTACTGTATCCAAATAGTTAGTTTTTTTTAATTCATTTGTGGGATGTGGGCTTCGCTGGCCGGCCAGTATTTCTTGCCCATCCCTAGTTGCCCTTGAGAAGGTGCTGGTGAGCTGCCTTTTTGAACCGCTGCAGCCCTCCTGTTGTTGACCCACAATACTCTTAGGGAGGGAATTCCAGGATTTTGACCCAGCAACAGTGAAGGAATGGCGATATATTTCCAAGTCAGGATGGTGAATGACTTGGAAAGGAACTTGAAAGTGATGGTGTTCCCATATATCTGCTGCCCTTGTCCTCCTAGATGGAAGTGATCATGTGTTTGGAAGGTGCTGTCTGAGGATCTTTGGTGAATTTCTGCAGAGCATCTTGTAGATAGTACACACTGCTGCTACTGAGCGTCAGTGGTGGACGGAGTGAATGCTTGTGGATGTAGTGCCAATCAAGTGGGCTGCTTTGTCCTGGATGGTGTCAAGCTTGTTGAATGTTGTTGGGGCTGCACTCATCCAGGCAAATGGGGAGTATTCCATCACACTCCTGACTTGTGCCTTGTAGATGGTGGACCGGCTTTAAGAAGTCAGGAGGTGAGTTCCTTGTTGCAGTATTCCCAGCTTCTGGCTTGGTCTTGTGGCCACTCTGTTAATGTGGTGAATCTAGTTGAGTTTCTGGTCAATGGTAACCCCCATTGTTGCATGTGAACACAGACTGCTTCAGTATCTGAGGAGTTCTCCCTGTAATCTATCCTTGCTAACCGGACTACCATGAGGAACCTTGCAAACTCTGCCCCTCTCTGCAATGCTGCCAAACCTAGTGAGTTTCTCCAGCATCATTTGTATTCCATTAAAATATTGCTTGCCTGCTTCACTGTTGCAATATGGAGTGCAAACTGAGTACATATGCAGCAAAGAAGCTATACGAACAACATTATTTAAAGCAAGACTGAATTAACTTAAGGGAGCAGGGTACTGATGTGCTAAATTTGTCAGGATTACAAAGTGAGAGAGAAAAGGTGTAAGCCCTGCCTATTTTGGCGACCAACAGAAGTTCAGGTCGAATTTGACAGTTTAGGGAGATTTAAGTTTGCTGACCAATAACTGTTACTCAATACAAACTGATTCTTTCCCTACATTACTTTTGACTTTAATTTAACTATACATCGTCATTGACCCACTTTTAAACACTTTCTCAATGTCAAAGAAACAACTGAATTCAAACCCTCCTTGTAGATTTTTGTGCATACTGCAGTTAGTTAAAATCTTTGTACTTCATATAAATTGATTTGCCATTTGTGTAACTAATTCTCGGATCTAACTGATGACTAATACCTCTTTGGCCAGTATAACCAACGAACACTTCTTTTTCTACAATTCCACTTCTTATCATCCTTCCTTTTAATTTATTTTCCAAAATATCATGGAATAAAATTCCATGTAATCTGGTGGGGGAAACAAAGCATATTTGACCAAGTCAAAGCAATGTACTACTAAGTATAGATTAATATTACAACTATCGAGATTTTGCTACATCAGTGAAGTACATGAAATGTGACAGATGAGTAACACCAAGGGTTATCTCCTCTTCTCCTATCTTTCATATCGACATCCATCTTTTTCCTTGTTATTTTAATTATATCGTGACATGTTTTATAAATAGTATGTTGCACTTGCTTTCCATCCTCACATTTACTGTCTATCTAAGATGTGCCTCGACAGTCACAATGTTCAGTGTCCTGCTGAGACTAATCTTGTGTCAACTGGACTTCATTCATTTGAGAATCATCTGCGAAGGAAAAGTCATAACGTTGAAGACCAAGCTGGCTATTGAAAGGACAGAAATAATCTCCTTGCTACTTAAATGTGACAACGGTACTCTGGCCAAAGAAGAAACTGTCTTCACATCAGTTCACCAATGTTTCTGAAGCATGAAAATTCAGACCGTTGGCTAGCTTTCAATGTGTTTCCCACTGCTTTTGCACGATTGAAATTTTGGGGATCCTCCTGGCCAGGATTTAATGAAATAAAAACAAATCACCAAAGTCATTGTAATTTTACAGTTCAAATCATCAGTGTGCGTTGACCTCAGACAGGGAGAAAATCTGTTCTTAAAATACTCTCATAATCCTTTCTGCTTATCATCTGAACATTGCAGCTCCTGTACCTTAATTTCAATTCACCTGATTTACAAATAGCATTTTTACACGACAGCACCAAATGACATGCTTCCAGCACAGATCACTGTAACCAGGTCTCTGTGTTGGAGTGGCAATATCTTTCTTCCAGTGGATCAGGTAATCCACATAAGGCAGGACCGGGCACACTTGCATCTACTGGGAGTCACTGGACAGGCTACTCACTCAAGTAATCCGGTACATTCTTCAAATGTGGCTTCACAATAGCAGGATGCAGAGGTTTATCATGTCGCAACAAATTGAAATCCCGAGGATTGTCCTCAAAATAGGTCTACAAGAAAAGGATACCATGCTCACTGCAAAACATGACTTAGACATGAAGTTATTTTTATTAAATTATCTTAATACTTAATGTTAATTTTCCTGGAGCTACCTCTCAATATGTCAGACTGCTATTTCAAATATCTCATGAGGAGCAACAGAGCTCCACAGTTTCTCACCTTCAGTTTCTCAGAGTTCAGCAGTTCCTGCTTGATTTCCTTGATGCGAGCCTCTTTAATCGATTGTTTTGTAACTGAACGCATAGCATCCTACGAAGAAATAAAAATATACCTAAGTTAACTGCAAGGACAAACACAATACTCTGGAAACAAATTTCAACATCAACAGTAGCATCGTTTTCTCAAGGATATCTTTGTTATTTGCGCAGTGCCTTTAACACAAAAATCTTAACAAATTATTGGCATTTTATATCAAACAACACAGTACAAATGTCAGAAACTAGCTTCCAAGCTGTGATAATGTTTTTATACTGAGAGGTGATGACACCTTGCATTCAGTATTTACTTCATGGGCAAGAAATGCCTTTCAGAACATGACAGCACTGTATCCACTTGTCTTACTGCTTTAAAATAAGATAGTCTTTTTCACGTCTAAATGCTTATAGATGACATTATAGTGATGAAATGCACAACGGTAAAAATAGAAGTCTTCGGACAAGGTGTTGCAGACAGCAAATTTAGACCAAACTGGCTAACTTCTGTGCTGTCATCAACAGAAATCTTAGAGTGTCTGGGAGTGGAAGCACAACAAGAAACAACAAGTTTCATGTTCTCTCGGACGACCATACCTTACACCGATAGCGGAAGCCCTCAATCTCCTCAATGCGAAATTGGTATGGTTTCAAAACACAGTCCAAATTCTCTGTCAATACAAAGCAGTGAACATTAATGCAATTACAGGATATGAAGCATCACACACACTCAGGTTGCCGAATACTGAGAGAAGTTTGTCTTTCACTGAGGATGAAACATGACATGGATTTGTGAGGGGAAACAAGGATGATATTGCATCATTGGTACAACATGTACTACAATTTCCTGCAGGTCCTGCCATCATCCAGGGTGGTAAATATGCTTTTAACACAGTTGGATACACAGCAACACATTTGCACCAAACACCCTCCTTCTTTTACTATCAGAATGGCTTTGCTGAGCATTTTCAAGAAACACAGAAAATACTTCTGATGTTTTGCAAATCTCACTTTCAATGCTAAGATTTGTTAAATAGCCCCAAAGGTAACAGGGAGCTGCCTTCCTGAGACTCTGCAGTCCACACAGTGCCAGTTCATCCAGAATTATGTTAGACAGAAGGTTCTAGGATTTTGATCCTTCAGCACTGAAGCAAAGTTGATCTCATTCCAACTCAGGATCAGCTTGAATGGAAGTGTGCAGGTTGCAATGTTGCCATGTATCTTCTTTTGATCCTTTTAGGCAGACAGCACAAGTTTGTCTTGTCGGAAGATGCTGTCAATGCAGACATTCAAAGTTGCTGCAGTGCATCTTGTATATGGTACATACTGATGCCACTGTGCACCCGTCATGGAGGGATTGAGTATTGAAGGTGGCAGAAGGAGTACCAATTAAGAGGGCAAGCTGACCATTCAGCAGGGTAGACTTTGCAAGGTTGTGCTGAGAGCATTCATTGCTCTTAACACTTCTTCCCTCTGGAACTCACACTTAGCTTCTCATCAGCCCTTAAAAATTTATTCCTTGAACCTAAATCCCACATATTGCTGGGTAACATGTTAACTTGTAGCCTGCCATTTGAACTCTGGTGTCCAGAGCATTTGTGCCTCTGGATTTCTTGTCCACAATTATCACCAGTACCTTACCATACCAGCATAATGCAATTCCTTTCAGCTGTGACTCGACTCTGGAAATGCAAAACAGTTCTCTACTTGAAATACTAGGAATCTGAGAGATCATCAATGCACTCAACAGTTCTGTCCTCATGAAGGCCTTGAGGTTTCGCATCAGCCTTTTTACATGGATTTCACTGGTCTTTTGTGAGAAAACCTCACAAGGAAATTCTCAACACTGACTCACATTACCACTTTGTACATGACAAACCAAACCAAGGGAACCCAAACAAGACCAAATAGCATTCAAAGCGTCTATGACAGCAACACAGACCAGACAGGGGATAAATGTCACTTGTACAAACCTCCAGCAAGTGCATCATCCACATTCTGTAGCAGTGGCAGCTCTGTGTGAGATACAAATGTCAATGCTGTTCCCTGATTATCCGCACGGGCTGTCCTATTAGAACAAATGGAGACAGAATTTAACTAAAAAAGATCTCACTCATTTTGCATCTCAGCATATCTAAAATAAACACAACCAGCATGATGCCAGTAGGATTGATCCATCCAGGTGAACAATGTCTATGATACCAGACACTGACAAACTGCATCTAAAGAGAAGTTGCCAGTAGATGAGACAAAAACAATGCAGCAAAGAGGGAACAAACATGACCATGAGACGTGGGAGAGCTGCTTGGCGTTTCGGTGCACACTTCATCTCACCTGCCAACACGATGTATATAGGACTCCACTGAGGGTGGGAAGTCAAAATTAATAACATTCGATACATTATAAAAATCCACGCCTCGTGAGACCCCATATTCACGATCCTTGGCTCTGAAACAAGAGAAGGACCTGGTCAATATCAAGATCATAAACATCCTGACCATTTGAACACATTGAATGAACTCCCACTTAGAGGAAAGAACAAAGTGTCTTTTATATATCAAGTTGGAGACAAGGGTACACAATCCCAATCACTTCCTTTCCTTGGGTATAGAGCATACTGACATGGTTCCAGGTTTCAGAGCTAGCCAGATATTCTAAGTGGATACTGGAGACAAAGTCCACTTAATTTTTCAACACCCTGATATGTAACATCCTGGAGTTAGCTGCAAATCAGAGGTGCATAGAAGATGGCCAAACTCACGCAATCAGCAAACATCAAGCTCAGAGAGAAAAAACAAGCTCAAAGAGCCTCAAATGTCAAGCAAAGTGAAGTAACAGAGTGAGAAATCCAGACTTAAAATTAACTATTTCACATCATTTTGAAAATATAATCTTTCATTCATAAGGTTAAACAAAATTGATCACACTTACTTTGCTTTTCTGCTACGTTGCTTTTTTGTCTTTTGCTTCTCTGAGCTAGTTGCATCTGTCAGAACATGTTCATCCGTGGCAATGATATAATCATACAAGCTCTGATTAAACTGACTGATGATATGACATCTGAAAGAAAAATACAGGAAATAAGGCACACCAAAAATGCAAATTATTTGCCCAGCTCTCCACATCTCAGCACGGAGAACCATCTTTTTCACTAAATCTAAGCTGGTAGCATTGAGACCATTTCAATCCCATCCCATTTTCAACCACTATCCTAAATATACTGTCACAGAAATTTTCTGCAGTGGTGTGCCACACCTTCTAAATGTACAATCCAAAATGCTTATTTCTCAGCTCATCAGATGAAAAAAACAGTAATTGGACAGTGAGGAGCTTCGCTTTTAAAACCTATTTCTTTTTAACATTTCACACATGTTGATGTGAGCAAATGTTTTTTACCCCCCAAACTGACAGTTCTTTCCGTGACCACTGAAAGGAACATGAAACTATGATGACTATGGGACAGAGAATATGTGTACGCAAGAGAAATAGAGCTGACAGCAGTTACCAAACATTGTACTACCTGGAGTGTACTGGTAATTCCGAGTTTAGCACACATGACAAAATGCTGAATTGTTCCAAGAATAGTTTCAGCCGGTAGCATCTATCAATGCAATTCACAAAAATTATGGTCTTGCCACGGACAAGGGAGAGTTTGAGTAATGTGTAAATCAGAAGGAATTTCTCCTCCTCCTCGCATTTAATGTGGTACTGGATCAGCTGTGAGCTATCTGGAAGCTGCGACTCCTTCAGCTTCAGAATCACCTGAAAGGATAAAAGGATATGAGATGACAGTGACACACCAAAGATATTAACCAGGACAGGCACCAGTCTGCCTGTCTGGCCATGCCCTATTCCAGATTCAAGCACTTGTATCTAGGTTTAGATCAGTAACATGGAAATTACCACATTCAGCCTCTCATGCCTTCTCCACATTTCAACGAGATAATGGCTGATATTACACCACTCAATGTAAAAATAATGAAATACTATTCATAATAGTAATCTTATAATGTCTGTCTCATTGCACTTTGGAATGAAAAACCAGTTGCTTTCCCAACGCGTTTGCTTTAGTGCTCATGGACAAACTGTCTTTCCACAACATGATTATCATACAATCGACAAGACAATAAAAAATAAATTGGATTCACAGAACAGCTTTTGTTTCCTCAAGCTCACAGAAAATGAATTACTTCCTCAGCAACAGTCACAGCTTTCAGACAGGACATTGCTCTCGTTTGTATTGGATGCTAAGGCAGGCTAACTCGTCAAAATTGATATTAAACAAGGGAGACTGCTGACCAAGACACTGGCAGAAATCCCCATTCGACTACCACAAAGTGAAATTGAACCTTTTCACACTCATGGTGAACAGATGAATACATCTTCAGGTTAAAGTGTGAATCAGAGCTGTGAACAGTCTGCTCTCTATCCTGTGCTGTGCATTGGGTATGTGTTCAGTATCTCGTCTGCGGATGGAACCAACAACTTTGTGTTTGAGATGGATGAGCTATACAGGCCTCTATCACATTTGAAAATATTTCTTACTGGATTGTGAAGCACCAGTTCCTTCAGTGTCTGAACATCCTCATTAAATGTGGCTGACATCAAGAACGCCTGGTAAATCTTTGGAAGGTGCCTGCAAACAGACAGAATGAGCCTTGAAGACAAGCACTCCATTTTGCACAACTATAACCCCAAGGGGCCTCAGTTTTACACATGCTAGAACGAGAAGACAAAAAGAATTACAGGTCAGCGAGTGAGGTCGTATAAGAATTGCACAAATTCAGCAGGCAAGTATAGACTCCAGTGAAACAGTAGTGGGATCAGTGCGACTAGCACAGTGCCATCACTCAGCACATCAAGCACACTGGTTTAAATTTTCAAAAAAAGTCCATTTGGTCCATTACACTCTTGCTACCCCCTCACAAGAGGAACTTGATGAATCCCACAAGCCCCCTTTTCTCCAGTTATTCCTTTTCCCTTTTTGAATTTTCCAACATCATGTTCAAAGTTTCAGTTGCACACTGTCTCAAGCAATGCATTTCAGTGCCTAGCAATACATGTAAAAAAAAAATTCACTTGGTTTTGGGTTCTTTTGCCTTTCCCTCAAAATCATGCCCTCCAGCTCTCAGCCTTTGCAAATATAGCAACAGTTTCTCACTCGTTACTGTCTCCAGGTGCAAAAAAAAAACTTACCCCAGCAGGTTTTTTAGATCATTTTCAAATCCAAATGAGAACAGTAGGTCAGCCTCATCAATCACGAGCATCTCCAGTGAGCTGGAGAGGTTCAGGGTGTGTTGTTCCAGATGTAGCAGAATTCGGGAGGGTGTGCCAACTACTATGTCAGGTTTCTCCATTAATATAGGCCTGAAAGAGTGTTATAACTGAGAAGGTGCACAAGCTGTAATACTGAAGACAACAGTGCCCCAAGATCACGCACTCATATTTCATACCTTTGTGCTGATATATCCACCTGCCCTGAGACATCAGCCACTCGAACATCCCGAACACAACACGAAGTGAGTTGTCGGATCATCTGCTGCACCTGTTGACCTAATTCCTTTGTGGGAACCAACACGAGAGCTCGCACTGCTTGCTCACAGACTGACTAAGCAAAGACAAAAACAGTTTTTAAAAAAATCAACTTTTGGTTTTTATTGGAAAAAAATCAAAGCTTTTTGCTGACTTTATTCTGCAACGTCAACAATTCATGCAGCTTGTGCTACACCGTGGTAGTAAAAGGGACTTCCCTAACCTGTACACAGCTGATAATGAGCTGTTCATAACACAGACAGTGAGTGAAGGCAGATGCAAACTCCATCATCAGCTACACAAGGGTGATGCAGAGTCAGAGTCATGCAGCACGAAAACACACCCTTCAGTCTGACCAGTCGATGCTGACCATCATCGCAAACTAAACTTGCCCCATTTGCCAGTGCTTGGTCCCTATCTCTCTAAATATTTCTGATTCATATACCTAGCTTAATGTCTTTCCACCATTTTAACTGCACCTGCATCCACCACTTTCCCTCAAAGTTCATTCCACACATGAATCACTCTGTGTAAAAAAAACTGCCCCTCATGTCTTTTAAAATATTTGTCCTCTCACCTTAAAAATAGGTCCCATGGTCTTGAAATCCCCCACCCTAGGGATTCTCAACTGTTGTTGAGACATGGAGCTTTCTGGCAATTTCCAAGGCAACTTGTTGATCTCAATGCTAAGGACAGGCTCAGGAATTTCCAAATGAAGGAAGGAATCAAAAGATCATCTTGGTGTAAGTACATTCTGCAGTTATGTTTACATCCTCACCTAAGAAGTCCGAGCCCAGCTTCTGTAAATATCACATGAACCAGTCCCAATACTGCTCCCAAAAAAATACATCAAACTCATCACATTTACAACTCTTTCACGATTAAAAATGAAGACAAATGAACTCAGTTCAATAATTTGTTTACCTTTTTAGTGTTAAGAAGATGCTCTATGACGGGGATAGCATATGCTGCAGTTTTTCCTGACCCTGTACGCGCTCTAGCAAGGAGATCCTTTCCCTCGAGTGCCAAAGGAATGGCTTTTTCTTGGATCAAAGTCGGTTCAGCCCAATTGAGGTTTGCAATTGCCTAAACAATGTAAAATTTATATTTGCGTCGTCAGGCAAAATTTCAAGAAGTTGACCACATCTTTCCTACATCCAAAATCTCCCTCTCATCCAACTGCACCATGCACACCATGATTCTTCTTCCATACATGGATTCTGCACAACATTTTGTAGAAATCTGATCCTGTTTTCATCTTGATAGCATGTTGTCCTTGGTCAATATACAAGATGCACCACATTCAGTATTGCAAATGGTAACAAGAGCCTCAAAATTCTGCACGACCCTCTGAACAGCACTGTGGATCTACCGACAGCACATGGCAGCAGTGATCCAAAAAGCAGCTCAGCACCAACTTTTAGAGGGTAACTAGGGATGAGTAGTAAATGCTGGCACAGCCAGCAACGTTCTGATCTTGATAGTGATCTGAGAAAGATACTATCCTGTCTTCAGCATCTGCAAGAATTAGTAATGCTTTGCCACATTTGTGGGTTTTCATGACTCATAAAGACTGCTCTCTTGAACTGTTCAGCTCCAAACACACCATTGCCCCCACCTTCACCATTCCAGTCAACTGGGTTCACTGCTGTTTGTCCAAAACCCTATCCCCATCCTCTTCCCCATGCTTCCCACCCCAACCTCCCCTCCTCCCCTGCCATCCCCTCATCCTCACTCCCCTCCCCATATCCCACACCATCCACCACCCCACTCCCCCATACCCTACTCACCACTTCCCTATAATGTGCCCCTCACCCCATGCCCTATTCCACCCCCACCCTCCAGCCCCGACTCCTCCTCCATACTCGACCCACACCTTCTTCCTCCAACTGCCTTCCCCTAACCCCTTCACCCAACCTCTTTCCCCACCCTAACCCCAACCCCAACCCGTTCGCCACCTTCCCATTCCTTTCCCCCATTTAGAGCTCCATGACTGACTGACTCATTCACTCGCCACTTTCCCCTCTCTGAGGAAGGGTCTCTGGACCCAAAACGTTAACTCTGATTTCTCCCCACAGTTGGTGCCAGAGCTCTCCCGGCAATTTCTGTTCTGGTTTCTGATTTACAGCATCCAGAGTTCTATCTAAGATAACAAGGTGTAGAGCTGGATGAACACAGCAGGCCAAGCAGCATCAGAGGAGCAGGAAAGGTGACGTTTCGGGTCTAGACCCTTCATCAGAATCTGCAAGAATCAGTAATGCTTTGCCACATTTGTAGGTTTTCATGACACACAAAGACTGCTCTCTTGAACCGTTCAGTTCCAAATACACCATTGTCCCCAGGTTCACCATTCCGGTCATTTAGGTTCACTACTGTTTGTCCAGCCCCACTATCCCCACCCTCTTACCCTATGCTTCTGAAGAAGGGTCTAGACCCGAAACGTCAAGCTTTCCTGCTCCTCTGATGCTGCTTGGCCTGCTGCGTTCATCCAGCTCTACACCTTGTTATCTCGGATTCTCCAGCATCGGCAGTTCCCACTATCTCAAAGTTCTAGTGGTTGTCTTTAGTTGTCTCCTCGCTATCCTGTCACACTCGCATTCCCCCATATCCATCCGTCTATCCCGATCTATCTATCGATCTCTGTCTGTCTCTCAAACCTGTAAGACTCGCTCATCCAGTCCCATCTCGTGGAACCGCAACTTCTCCGCCGCCATCTTGCGCCCCGGTGATGTCACGTGAGTCCACGCGGTGCTCGCTGCTGCCGTCCGTGGTGGCGCCGCGTAACTGCAGTTCGATTCCCGTGGTTGGTGCAGAAGACGTGGGACCGCAGCGTCTGATCGTTTACCCTCTCGATAAAACCATGTGTCTCAAAGAAATGCTCAAAATAGCACGTCAAAATCCGAAAGCAAGAGGCAGCTCTATCTTCCAGTTAAACAGCCCTGGTCAGAACTGTAATAAAAACGGAAATTGCTGGAGAAACTCAGTAGATTTGACACCCTGAGGAGAGAAGCATTTCGCTGGATTTGAAATGTTAACTCTGCTTTCTCTCCACAGATGCTGCCAGAACTGTCGAGTTTCTCTTGCAATTTCTGTTTTTGATTCTGACGTTCAACATCCGTAATTCTTTGCTTCATTTTGGTCACAATTGTATGGTTTTGTCACCGTGTTACTTGCCGACTTCATTGTCAAGTCCGCAAAGCAATTTACACGTTCGACCCAGATGGAAATGAAATCCAAATCCCTTTCTGCACCGTATGTTTATTTCAGGGGAAAATTATTAAATTTTCTGAGAATACGAACCAATCCCAGGAAGGACTGAGAAATTCCAGAGCATGCTGAATACTACGTGCAGAGCACACGGGTCAAATACTGGCATCAAATACTGCATGTAAAATGAATGAATGATGAATAAGTTACTTTATTGTCACGTGTATTTTACAGGGAGAACAGTAAACAAAAGTGAAAAGTTTTTCCATTGTCGCCACAATTCAGCACCGTTTTGAATAATTTTAAAAATAAAAAATATATAGCTTAGAGACAGTCCATCAGTCCTGAGACAGCTTATCATCAACGATGCCTGTGCTGCCATCCCTCCTCCACTGTCTCATCGCCATGAACACGAGACCCAACCAATATCGCCATTCTTCTGGCATAATGTATTGTCCCTGGGCCAATTCTCCTGCGCCACCCCCTTGCTGCTACCTGCGACAGACCCACTAACATCAGAGTCTCATCTCTCGCCACTGGGCCCATCACAATGTCACTGTGACACCCTTCCACCACTTCTTCACCGTATAAAATTAGCAATCCCCATTTTTCGCTGCTAAGCCAACCTCACTGACATCCCCTCTGCTTAAGTAGTTGCCAATTCCAATGCCAGGTCCTGTACTCACCTGGAAAAGTAGGTGCTCACTCGCCGCTGCCAGAATGTCTGCGCTGGGATCAGGCAAATTGCCGCGAGTTCCTTGGCACCACCAAAGCCATCCGAGCTCAGGACAAGAGGTAAATAAAAAGAGGAGAAAAGGAAAGGTCAAAGTGGATGAGCATCAGCTCAGGAGCCATCTTGTTGACATCTTGAAACAACAGGACAAAACAAGTGACCTACATCCTCTGCCAAATATAGCTGACGATTAAGTGGAAAGAGTTTTGGGAGCTGAAGTAGACTTGGTATTCAATGGGTGACCCACTCCAAAGTACTAACACATCCAATGGTTCAGCCAAACACATAGATGATGAGCAATCAGTACAGGGCTTTGGTCAGACTATGGGTTGAATACTGTGAGCAATTCTGATCAGTGAGACACAAGAGAGTCGGTCTAGTGAATAAAATGTAACAGAGAAGGAACACAAGTCTGATCTCAGATGCTTCGTCCAAGGCACCTTACAATCTCTGACCTCCATGCACAAGAATAAAACAGCAGAAGACACACAGGAGCACCACCACCTGCAAGCTCCCTTCCAAGCCACACACTACATTGAACTGGAAATTTATAGCAGGTTCAAGTCCTGTCACTGGGTCCTGGAACTCCCTCCCTAATGGCACTGTGGGAGCATCAACACCAAAGCCAAAGATGTGCAGGTTAGGTGGATTAGCCATGCTGAAATGCCCACAGTGTCCAGCGATATGCAGCCTTGGTGGATTAACCATGGGAAATGCAGGTTTATTGGGATAGGGTAGGGGGTTGGGTCCGGGAGTGATGTCCTTTGGAGGGTTGGGGTAGACTCAATGTGTCAAATGGTCTGGTTCCACACTGTAGGGATTCAATGATTCTATACAGCTGAGCTGCAGTGGTTACTGAAGGCAGCTCACAACTGCCTTCTCAAGGGCAATTCGGGATGAGCAATAAATATTAGCCCAGTCTGACACATATCATTAATGAGACAAGGATGAAACTTGACACCTGCAGCTGGCAAGATGAATAGGCTGGTAATCATTAGAAAACCTTCAGTGTGGAATGAAGCCATTCAGCCCATCGAATCTGCAGCAATTCGTCAAAAAGCATCTCACCCAGACCCAGCTTCCCATTCTATCCCGTAAACCCTTAGTTACGATACTAACCCATCTAACTTGCATATCCCTGGACACTATTGGACAATTTAGCATGGCCAATCAAATGAACCTGAACATCTTTGGATTGTGGGAGGAAAACAAAGCATCCAGAGGAAACCCGTGCAGACCTGGGAGAATGTGCAAACTCTACACAGTCAGTCACTCAAGGCTGGAATCAAACCTGGGTCCCTGGCGCTGTAAGGAAGTGTTGCTAACAACTGAGTCAGCATGGCGCCAACATGATTTAGAGATAGTAACTGACATTGAAAATGTATATCAGAAATATTACATCATCTTAAATTCTGGGAGTAGATCAAAACAACAGTCCAAAACTCAGAAAAGACAACTTTTTGAATTGGATCTGGTGGCCCCCAAGAACGTAAAATCATCAGACACTTGAAGGAATTTGGGCAGAAACGAGAAGGTGAAAAACTTGGAATCCTTCAACAACTGCATGTTGAACTGGGTGATTAATAACATGTTTTTGAATGAGGGCAAACCAGTGTGTGGGACCAGGCGCAAGTTCAGACTGAGAAAGCAGTAGAAGAACAAAGAACAACACAGCACAAGACCAGGACCTTCGGCCCTCTAAGCCTGTGCCAACACATTTTGCCCTTCCACATTAAAACTGTCTTCACTTAGAGACTCTGTATCCCTCTATTCCCTTCCTATTTATGTATTTGTCCAATTGTCTCTTGAATGCTGCTGTTCTGTCTGCTTCCACCACCTCCTCTGGCAGCGCATTCCAGGCACTCACCACCCTTTGTGTGAAAAGCATGCCTCACTCATCTCTTTGGAACATTCTCCACCTCGCATGTTGAACCTGAGTCCCCTAGTAATTGACCCCTCCGCCCTGGGAAAAAGCCTCATACTTTCCACTCTATGTATGCCATTCACAACCTTATAAATTTCTATCAGGTCGACCCTTCAACCTCCTGCATTTCAGTGAAAACAAACCCAGTCTATCTGACCTTTCTTCATAGCTAAAATCTCCCATACCAAGCAACATCCTGGTGAACCTTTTCTGTACCCTCTCCAAAACATCCACATCTTCTGGTACTTTGGTGACCAGAACTGTACACAATATTCCAAATGTGGTCCAACTAAAGTTCAAATATCTGCAGCATAACTTGTCTATCCTCATACTCAATGCCCCTTCCAATGAAGGCAAGCATGCCATAGGCCTTTTTTACTACCCTATCTACCTCTAAAAGCTACTTAATCTGAAATCCACAATTTGCAACAACTTGTATTCTCATGGTACATTTCAGGTCATAAAACACCGAAAGTCACTTTACAGGAATGTTATTCAACAAAATTTAACACTGAGCTGCATGAGAGGTTATGAGAACATACCACCCTCTGTGCTCAAAAGAAATGTGCTTTTTCAAAGAAATATGAGTCTCAGCAGTTTAAAGCAGACCCAATGGTGGATTAAATTCAGGAATGTTCAAAAAGGCAGAAAAGGAATAAGGCAGGATTAAGGGATAGGGACATTTGATACAGGGAAAGGCCAGATTTGTCCAGATTCTGAACTCACCTACAGTCTTGGACTCAGTTTTATTTCAGTCCAATGCAAAGCTTCCCACCCCATGGAAATCCTTGCAGGAGAAATGCTCGACTGAATTGCTTCTTAAACATTTGTCTCAGCTACAATATCTGGAATATACCTGCGAACGACTTAGCAGTCCTGCCCTTTCTCCTTTCACTTGCCAACAGTATAAAAACACAAAAACTGAAGGAATGCACTGCTTTCAACAAGACACCGATCAATATTATCTGGTGCTATACTTGAGAGGCTAATTCTCAGGTCAAACAACAGGTTCAGCTACTTCCTGTCCTTTGATTTCAGCCCCAAAAGTGTTCCAGATCCAATCTCAGGGCTGTATGCTTCAATAGTGACATGAATCTTGCTTAGAAAATTACACGATTTATGTCATGTATGCTGAAGCCATTGTGTGTGTGGTGCCCATGAGTGATCAGAATTAGGGCTCTGCCTGGTTTCATCTCTCAAGCGACCTTAGTCATTGCACTGCATGTCAGCAATTTGCACTTTTAGACCAGACCAAAGATCACCTGGAGAATTGTCATAAGTGGTTGACCAAACTCAGAGAACCCTTGCTCTCTACAATGCTGAAGCATAAACCCCATATCCGCACGTCCATGAATTCAGGAGCTCATTTATACTGAGAGAAATGTTGTCCTATGTGAGACAAAAAAAGTGAGTTGACTTGGAAATGGAGTGAAATACTTTTCTCAAAGCTGCTGTTGAAACACGAATTCATGGCGGAAATGGTGCAGAAAAGTTTTGGAATTTTGATGCTTCTTCCAACAGTCCATCAGAGAAATCTCTCTTTCTGCAGATGCTGCTGGTGTGCCAAGTATTTACATTGTTTCCATTTTTATTTCAGAATTCCAGCATGTGTACAATTTTGGTGTTGCCTAAGAAGATGGCCTCTATCAAATCAAATATTTTGTCTATAAAGATAAATCATTCCTTAAAATAGGATAAAATTATTCACAGTATTTCACTTGATTCATTGCTGTTTGCACTCTGAAAAGAGACAAACTAGGAATTAAATGAATGAGAAATTGAAAACAGGAGGAGAAATGGTGGAAAACTTCTAATTTCCAGAAGCAAATTATTCAACATACAGTCGTCATGCAGATTTAATATGGAAGATTGTTAGCTTCTATCTGAACAACAGATGATGCTCTCAAAACAAGGAATGCCTAAACCTAAACTTGCTGATGAATGCACTTGGTTGAGTTTGCTGTGTCTCCCTGAGCAGCACTCCTGCCACTCGACTCAAAAGTTTGATTGTTCACTCCATGGTATGGTCACCAATACCTGGCACTCCTGATACAGTATCGAGAAGTCCTTCACTACCAGAGTCAACAAAAAAAATTGCTTTTGCTTCTATTTGCTATTTGTTCTCTATTTCCTATTCATGGAAATATGTAGAATCTTAAGTTTCAATGACATGCTACATACACATTTTCACATAAAAATGCCAATTTTGAGCTGTCTTGGGAATGAGACAAAAACATTGGCAGAAGATAAAGTGGAGAATATATTTAAAGGAACAATTTGAATCATTCAACCAAAAGAACACCCATAAAGTCATCAAAAAAAAGTTCAAACTGCAGTTAACAAAGCAGTTATGAATAGTTTGGTTCAGAAGTTTTTAATGTTGCAAGAAACCATATTAAACCTGAAGAGTGGGAGTACTTTTGAAACTAAAAGCCAGAAATCATTGATAAAAATTTAAAAAAGTCTGAGAATAAACTGGCAAAGATTGTAGGAGGTTTAACAGTACCAAAAAATGAAGAGAGAAGCTAAACTAAATGTGCGTTCCGAAGAAATTGTAACAAGGAAAGTCTCATGGGAAATGAGGAAATGGCAGACATTGAACAAATAGTTTGTGTCTGTTTTCACAACAGAAGACAAGTTACATGCGATAAATAGAAGGAAACCAAAGGAATATATGAATGAGAAAGTTGAGTTATTATTACCATGAAAACAAGGTACAACAATCCAACAAATCTCTCGGACCTCATGGCTGACGTATCATATTTATAAGGAGGCAGCTGCAGGCAAGATGAATGTACTGATGATGATTTCCCAAAATTTCAACACAATCTCAGCAGTTTGGAAGTTCACAAAGTGAACAAAACCATTGAAATGAAGGAAAGAGAAACAGCAAACTGAAGGCCAATTTGTCTAACATGATTCATTGGGAACATGCTGGTATCTAACAGTGAAGTTGTCTTAAGAGTGCATGAAGAAAATTATTGGACAATCAGACAAAGTCAACATGGTTTTACTGAAGGGAAACCATGTTTTCTGATTTTATTAGTCTTTTCTAAAATTCACTAGTATGGTAGTCAGAGGGAATAAGTAGATGTAATGTATTTGAATTTCCAAAAGGAATTCAATGAGCTGCCATCTGAAAGGGTAATATAGCGAGTACAGTTTTAGTGAGTTACAGAAGATGTTAGCATGAGCAGACAAACCATTAACATCCATGAAACAGAGATTAGAACAAGCTGTGAGCATTGGAAGGCTACAAGGGTCAGTGCTGGGATTTGCAAACTATACTGATGACTTAGACTAAGAGACAGAAGTAATCTACCAACATTTGCTAAAGATAAAATGCAAGTTAGAAATTCAAGCTGTGGGCAGGGTACAAAGTAGCTTCAAAAACAACGAGACAGATTAAATGAGTTGGCAACAGTGGTGATTAGAGGAATGATGTGGGGACATAAAGCTTTTTCACTTCTGTCCAAAAAAATGGAAAAGGATAATATAGTTTGCAAGATGTGAAGTCTGTTAATGTTGATGTTCAGAGTGACTCGGATGCACATTCAGAGAGAGCAGAAAGAATTACCACGTAGGTATGGCATGCAATTCGGAAAGCAAAAGTCACATTGGCTTTCATAGCAAGGGAATTGAAAGACAACAATGAAGGAGTTTTGCACAAATTGTATGGGACATTAGTAGACCGCACCTTGCATAGTGTGTGTACTTTAGGCTGACCTCTTTAAGGAAGGCAGTGAAAAATCACTGGACTGGTCTCTGGGATCAGAGGGATGTCATATGATAAGAAGCTGAATAAATTAGACCTTTATTCCCGAGAAGTGAGAAGAAGGAGTGGCGATTTCATTGAAACATTCAATCCGAGGGAACTTACAGTGTAGATATCAACAGGTGTTTTCCCTAGTTGGGTACTGAAAACATGTCACGGTAGAAAGGGAAAACTGAAATAAGGAGAAATTTATTCTTTCAACGGGCTGTGAATCTTTGGAATACACTCTCCAAGAATGGTGTGAATGATCCATCTTGAACGCACCTGAGGCTACAACTAACATATTTTTGGTCTTTGGGAAACAAGGGATACAGGGAGCGGGCATCAAAGTGGACTTGAAGCTGAAGAACAGCCATCATTATATTTCATGGCAGTACAGAACTGAGAAGTCATATTGTCTTGCTGTTGTTTCTTAGGTCCTTATGTTTAGGAACATCCAATTTGCTGTATGGCTACACAGCTTAGAGGGGACACTGAAATGACCATCAGGTGTTAAATGGACCGTCCTGTCTATTCCTTCTATAGCAGTTTTTCCATGAAGACCAGGAGTGTTTGAGTCAGTATTTATTCCTCTGTCAATATCATGAAAAATAAACTGCTGTTTGAGGTAGCTTGCTGTACATAAACTGTCATATTTCTAACAATACGACAATAACATCTCCAAAGTATTTAGTTCTGAAGCTGTTGGGATGTCCTGAGGTTTTTAAAGATGATATATGCACAAAACATTCGTGTTTGATTGTTAAGATATAGGAGCAGTGTTATCAAAGGCATTTGAAACCCAGCCCATGAACTTAGTTGGGAGAAAATGTAAAATGCAACAAAGGTAAAACTAATTCTAAGCATTTATTGCATCTGATCCTGAATACATCGTCTCAGAAGCGAGAGACTGGCAATGGGAAGAGGGCCAGGTGTCTAAAAAAGCTCCAATCTCTCAGAAGGTGACACTTCATCTTCTCTTGAATATTTCCTGGCAAGGTCCTCTCCTGAATGCAAAACATTGCTTGTCCCCCTTGGGGTGCAGAATTGCCAATCCACAAATACTGCCCTGGGCAATCAGCACACCCTGTGCAGGACTGGAAGGAAGAAATTTGCTGTCACAACTCTCTAACCCAAGTGAGATTTGTTCCTTTTCTTCAGGCCTCGATTGCAGGTTGGGTTCCAGTGCTTCCAGCTTGACTGACAGCTATTTCTGTAGATCTGCACGTCATCAATTGCAGCATCGCTCTGATAGCTCGGTCCCAGCACACCTTCAATAATCACCTGAAGAAACAAAACCAAGTCAGGCCTGCCTACAGTAAAGTATCAATTAAAGGTAACAGACGTTAAAGGCCGCTTGAGGCAATTGCTTCATCTCGACAAATGAACAGAGAAAAAAAAAAAAACATGACATAACAAGAGGGATCCAGGCCATTTGGCTCAACCAGGCCCTGGATATCCTTCTTCTGAACACAGCCCTCTTCAGTTATCCAGTCTAGTCCAACATTTCCTTCAAACATCTTTCCAATTAAACAATGATTTTGTTTCTGCATCAAGTAAGTCTAGAAGTGAATTCAAACACCTCATGATTCTCTGTGTCCCTGAACTGTATTCTGAATTTAATTTTTTCTAGAATTTAACATGGTTTGGGGTGGGTTAAGGTAAGTGTTTAACCATTATAGTCTTGGCACCATGGCATCAGGCGGGTTTGATGGACCATCACATCTTTCTCCTCTCACCATCACACAGTAGGCACAATATTCCCATTCTTGGAGGCAACAAGATAGACGACAAGAAAGGGAAAGAAATGGGCGATTTGGCCCTTGAGTGATACTCACCCCGTTGTCACAAACTCACTAATTTCGTTTTGGCACAAAGGTTCAGTGGGACTTGCTCAGCCTGCCACCAACCAAAGCCCTTTAAGTGGTCAATTAATGGCCTCTTAGAGGCCTCAATTTCCCAATAACCTGCCTTCCAGGCAGATGGGAAAGGTTGACAAGCTATAGGGAGACACTGAATAGGCTGGGGCTATTTTCCCTGGAGCGTTGGAGGCTGAGGGGGGCTATGTAAAGGTTTATAACATCATTAGAGACATGGGTACGGTGAATAGCCAAGGTCCTTTTTCCAAGGGTAAGTAGGGTGTTACAGAGAGGAGTTCAAGCCCCTCTGATAATTAGAACTGATATAACCTGCCTTTCACCTCCCAATCAGTTATAAAGGAGAGGTTAAATGAAATGAAATCCTTTCACTCAACCTTTAAGCAACGAGTAATAATTTATCCAACTCTAACAGTGAACAAATTAACAAAACTCCTAACGAACCAAACAATTCCACCTTAACTACTAACTATTCCCGAATATAACAAATTCTAATAGTATGCTGATCCAAGTCCCAATTATATAAACCAAACCAAAAAAAAAAAACTAAAACTTAATCTCTCAAATTACGGCCAAGATAAGTCTTCCGGAATGTTCTTTGCCTTCTCCGCTGATCCTCAGCCAGGGACACTTTTCTCCATCAAATTCTGGTATCTGAAACACCTCTCTCCGTCGAATTCTGATGTCAGGAATATTAGCTAAGAGTGCCGTCGTACCTTTTAGATGGTGCTTGATCAGGAAGCTTCAAGATTTCTATGACAGCCAGCGTTCTACTCTTCTGATGCTCGCTCACTGTCACCCTGATGTTCAAAAAACCTTCTTCTTATATACCCTTGATGACTTGTCAATTTTCTGACAATAGGATTGGTCTTAGGTTGTGAACACCCATCAGATTTGAATTCAATTGGTTTTCAGTCTCCAAGTGCCTGGTTTAAATTAATTGGCTAATATTGGAGCTAGTTGCCTCAACATCAAAACAAGCCCAGGTTTCCAACCACACAGCCAATTGATACATATGTTCCAATTTCAGGACTGTCTGTACATCTGCAGCTGCTTGCAGACATTTTTGTCTAAATCTCCAAGCTGAGAAAAGCACATCACCTCTTACAAACAATTTCTAACTTGCTGGCTCCCAATTCACAAGTACTTAACACAACTTCACAACAAGGGCATAGGTGTAAAGTGAGAGGGGAAGGACTTAAAAAGTGACCTATGGGCCAACTTTTTCAAGCAGAGGGTGGTGCGTGTATGGAATGAGGTACAGAGGAAGTGGTGAAGGCTGGTACAATTACATTTAAAAGGCATCTGGATGGGTACATGAATAGGAAGGGTTCAGAGGGACATGGGCCAAATGCCAGCAAATGGGACTAAATTAATTGAGGATATCTGGTCGGCATGGACGAGTCGGATCGAAGGGTCTGTTTCCATGCTGTGCCACTCTATGACAGTTTCCTTCCAAGGAAATCACGGCTGCCTGTGCACTGGTTTCATGAAGTGAGGGGCTCTAATTGCCCCAGTTGGGGGTAATCAGAAGCATGGATGGGCGTGGGTCAAGGAGCTGGGTTCAGAAAGCGACCTATTGCCCTCTCACTGCAAAGATGGTCTGTTGCTGGTGATTGTCCTGCATCATGAGCAGCCATCCCGATCAGCATAAATCGCGGATTGGTTAATGTCCAGCACATTTTGTACCCATCTGTTCAAAAAGAGGCACCAAAGAACTTCTTCTAAGTATTTAAACCGCCTTTGCCTGCCTGAGATGCTCATGGCCATTCTGTAAGGAATGCAAACTTCTCTTGCAACCCCACCAGGAAAATTGAACGTTGGTGCCCTCGAGGTTGACCAGTCGCAGTGCAGAGAAGGACAAGAGATGTTTCAGAGTCAGTGAGTCCAGCTGCCCCCTCAGACAAATCAAGCTTAAATTTGGTTCAAGGCCAGCAAAATATTAAGTGGTTTGTCAACCGCCCCCAACCACCCCCCTCCCCATACCAATGTGTTGCAAAATGCTTTGCATTCATGGGTATCTAGAATTCCAATCTCACACACTGGCACCTAATCCACAAACAACAATCACATCAACATCCAACAATCACATCAACATCCAGTGAGCAGGCAGATGCTTCAGGATACATTAAAATATTCACTCAGCCTTCATTGCACCGACATCACCAGTGCACTCCATAGCACAGTCATCAGCTGACAGTAAAAACAACGTACGCTGCTTCGTTTAACTACTTCTTTAGAGTGAACTTTTGGATTGGTTTATTCCTTCAGCAGCTTGTACTTTGATGCAAACCATATTTTGACTTACTCGGAACTTGTCCCCATTAGTGAAAATATCAATCTCAGCATTCAGCCACTTCCGGCCTTGGTTTCCAGAGACAGACCACAGCTTGTGCCAGGAAGTCGACTGTTCGTATTTCAGGAATACATTTAAGGAACCTGCAAGAAAGTGGATTCAGGCAGTCCATCAGCAGGTCCAATTTTCAACTGTTTTTTACTCAGTAATCCCCTTGTGGTGCCCTGATCAAAAGGTTTCCAGAAAGAGACTAATTTGCAGTTGAATAGGTGGGATCAAAAGTAAATCTAAGATCACACCACTGTTTTCCGACAAGTGAGCAGTATCTTTCTGCCTTTCGTGATCTTTGCTCATGTTCAGTTCTGTTATGCCTCACCCTCAAGAAGCAATGTGGGCTGAAGCGTAACGGAAACCAGGAGTTCCTGCTCTTGCTCCATCCTCGAACCCCTCCTCAATGCCCTTGACACACTTAGGTACACACACTGCCTCTCCACCGCCCTCCTCTGCTTTCTTTATGCATTGCCCATCACCAAATTTCAGAGTTAAAAATGGCAGTTTTACTGATGTCTTTGTTCTATTTCTGGCAAGAGGTTAAATCAGTCAGGTTCAGTGCAAATTACAGGTTATGACTGGAGTCTGCTGCTCGGACCCTCACAACTTACCCATGTGTTTCCCAAACATATTGTACCAGAACGTTAGGCACTTCTGCCCTCTCAATGGAGGGCTAATGAGTGTTGCCTGTTCCCCACTCTGCTGAGGAAATGAACCTTCCAGGTACAGATAGCGACCTGCATTGAAGAAAAATTGGTCAAATAAACCATCTGATCACCAGAACCATCAAAAGCAGAAATACGCAGCATCACTAAACAAAAATCTATTGCGATTGAGAATCTTCATGTAATTCCTGACATTTCCAAATTTACATGTTCTTGGTACGAATTCTGAATATATACTCTCAAACAACAAAGAATTTTGAACGCCACCGTCATAAATTGCCCTTTGGTTACTCTGTTCCGTTGAGCATATCCCACGCCACTCAACATGACTTAATCCTTCCATTCCGACTTTCAACCTTGTGAATCCACAAAGACTTCTTCCCAGTGGTTCTGAACAACCTTCTATGCAGAGACCCAAACTGCCCACTGCCTAACAATCAACAATTCAATCACACTCCAGTATAGAGGATATCTGGTCAGAATAGACAGGTTCGACTGAAGGGTCTGTTTCCATGCTGTACATCTCTACGAGAAGTCTCATGGTTACGTCACTAGACTCAGAATCCAAAGACTAGATAACTAAGTCGTAGGTATGAGTTCCATCATTTTGTGAACTGAAATTAAAGCAGAGAAAGTGCTGGGGAAACTCAGCAGGTCTGGCAACATTTCTGAAGACAGAAACAGAGTTGACATTTTAAGTCTGATATCATTTTCTTTCAGATGCTGCCTGACCTGCTGCATTTCTCCAGAATTTTTCTGTGTTTGTTTAAGATTTACAGCATCCTCAGAATTTGGTTTTATGTGAACTGAAACCTACTGAATTCAATATCGCATTAAAAAGTTACCATCAGCAAAATTAATCACAACTGGATTGATGTAAAATCCATTGGTTCACTCATTCTTGATGGAAGGGGAAATCGACCATCCATTCCAATTGGACCAACAAATAACTCCCGACCCAAAGGACTGAAAAACTGATGGGAAGGCTGCACACATAAATGACCACTTTCGCAGCAATGTCCACATCCTTTGAATTGTGAAATAATTTTTAACATGTTCCACAGGAGAAAAAAACACTGCAAAACAAATGTGACATTTCACCTTCTAAATGTTCATACATCTTATTTCAAATTTACATATTCTGGTCTTCCTTTCTTTCTATAGTCTCTATCTTGGGGTGGGGGAAAAAACGTTGTCCCATGCTTCCTTCTCTGCTGTCATATGAATGGCTCAAAACACATTCGATTTTCCCTTACCTCCTTGGGCTTTGCACTGGCCTTTCGTATGGTCACGTTTTGGTCCTGTCTCTCTTGAGGCTGTTCGGTACCGATGAAGCACCCAGTCAAAATCATCTGTTGTGGATTGTTCCCAGTCACACAGACCATGCTCAAAGTCACAAAACAGTTCCACAGCAAGGTTGTCAGGCAACACTGACTGAGTGGGAGAAATCAAATGGACATCATACAAGGAATTAACTGCCACAGTTTTGTCCCATGTGGTCAAAGTAAATGGAGAAATTATTGTCTGGGTGGTTGTGGCACTGTTTACTACAAAGGAGACAGATGCTGGCAGCATCTCTGCAGAAGAGGCAGATGTTAATATGATCTCGGTGGGGAGAATTGCTGCTGGCATAATGTCTGCTGAGGAAACAGACACTGGCAGAGTGTCTACGGGGGGAGTGGACACTGGCAGTATCTCTGTGGGGGGAGTGGACACTGGCAGAGTCTCTGCGAGGGGAGTGGACACTGGCAGAGCATCTGTGGCAGGAGTGGACATTGACAGAGTCTCTGTGGGGAGAGTCGACACTGGCAGAGACTCCACAGGGGGAGTGGATACTGGAAGAGCATCTGTGGGGGGAGTGGACACTGGCAGTGTCTCTGTGGGGGGAGTGGACACTGGCAGAGTCTCTGCGGAGGGAGTGGATACTGGCAGAGTGTCTGTGGCAGGAGTGGACACTGGCAGAGTCTCTGTGGGAGGAGTGGATACTGACAGAGACTTCACGGGGGGAGTGGACACTGGCAGAGCATCTGTGGCAGGAGTTGACATTGGTAGAGTC
>JAHRHZ010000003.1:8606347-8658853 GCA_024137785.1 Ginglymostoma cirratum
GGCAGAGCATCTGTGGCAGGAGTGGACATTGGCAGAGTCTTTGCAGGGGGAGTGGACATTGGCAGAGTCTCTGCGGGGGGAGTGGACACTGGCAGAGTGTCTGTGGGAGGAGTAGACACTGGCAGAGTGTCTGTGGGGGGAGTCGACACTGCCAGATTGTCTGTGGGGGAGATGGACATCAACAGGTTGTCACCAGGTCGAGTGGATGTCACAACAGTCTCTGCATTTTGAGTGGACACCAGCTGGGTGCCCTTCGGCTTAGGTATGGTTGTCAGCAAAAGGCCACGTGAATTAAATGTCTTGTTCCAACAAGCATGGCCTCTAGTTTTCAGAAGAAATGGCATCTTTTTTTCATATGAGGACCCTACTAGTGCACTTCTCTGTGTGACCATTCTGTTGGGAAACTCTGTGAAAAGAATCTCAGGTGCTCCTGTGGTTTCCTTTATCGAGATGCTGGACTGCAGCGGCCTGGCTGGTATTTCAAACTGACTGGCTGGATTCACTGATTTCAAGTGACCAATCTTCTGTGTGTGGGGGATCAGAGAATGAAACGGTAATTTTTTTTGATGGCTCTGGTTTGGAATTAGGTCAGGAATATTCAATGAATAACTTAAATTGGTCAAAGTGGGAACAAGTACAACTGATGGCAGAGTTTGATGAGCAACATTGCTGGTTCGTGTATGTGCGTCTGGTAGGTCAGACCAGCTGACTGGTTGAGGACCTTGCTGACCAGTGGTCAATAAGTCAGCCAGAAACCACACTGTCGCTTGAGTCTGGGCGTCAGATTTAACTGTGTGCAGAGTTCCTGCCAACGGTTCAATCTTGTCTGTTGGCTTTTGGCTGTGTGGATGCAAAACATGTTCCTTGGTCCAGCATCTGACACATGTTTTGGGGCAAAGTGCAGGTCCTTGAGCTAGAAATCTCTGCACCAGTGTAGGAGACATTGCATGCAGTGATGAGTCCGTGGTCACTGAGTTTGTCATCAGACTTTGAGCAAAAGGCAAAAGCAGAAATGTCTTAACTTTTCCTTTACCGACCTGTGCCCGAACAGGCCTGCTCTGGTCCCCAGAGGCTTCAGTTGCTGATTCCTTGAATGCTGTGATGGAAGAAGCATTGTAGACTTCAGGCCCTGATTTAGTCAGTCGACTAATAGGTGCACACTTGCGTAGGAGAATGCATTTGGGATATTCATGCACAATCGCCATATTTTGATCCACTGTGGACCCATTCCCATGCAAACTCACCACCAGCTGTGCTGGCGTGTGAACTCTCACTTTAGCTGCTTCAGGAGAGATATCCAAAAGAGGTTTTAATCTCCCTGCTTCTTTGGTTCTTCCAAGTTCACGCAAGGAACCACTTTCATTGAGCAATGGAAGACCTAAGGTGTTTTGGGTGGGATGGGGTGGAAGGAAATGGAACAGTTTAAATCAGGATTTACAACTTTAAAATGTCAGCTGTTCAGGTTTCACATATTATGAGACCATGCAGAAGGAAACAACTCAATCCACGATACGCATGATGGAGCTATCTATCAGCAGTCCCTGGACATGAGGAGGATGCTTGCCACAGAGTACAACGTGCGTAAAAAGCAAGTGCACGGCAGGTGGGGCGGTTGCTGCACAGCAACCATCACATGGTTCTAGGTGGCCAAGAAACATTTCCACTCTTCCTGTCAGCTCTACATGCTTTGAAAGGATTTTTAAGTTGCCATTCAATCTGTTTCAGCCACCTTTCCAACTTAGCTCCAGACCTGATGGCCGTGGAATTTATCTGATTCGTTCCATTCCCCAGCTTATTCTCCATAGCTCAGTAATATTTTCTCCATTCAAATATTTTTCCAGTTCTCTTCTAAATGCTACCCTTGGATCTGCTTCCACCACCCTTACGCAAAACATTCAAGATCATCACTCAACGCATTTAAAAGAAACATCGAACTGTTCCTTACCTTATCTCTTCATCGCCACCTTCACTCTATGTTTTCTGATCATCAGCCGACCACTTTAACAACTTATCTTCATTTGTAACATCAAGACCCTCCCCACTATTGAGCACCTAACCAAGTCTCTTTTGCTCCAAGAGGTACAACTCCAGCAGCTTCAAGTTGAAGCAGAGTGGTTAAGGCATGAGTGGGAAAGGTAGCCCCTCAGTACAGAGAAGAAACAACATTGGCCAGAGAACTTGCATATTCTTCTATCACAGTATCATCAGGACTCATGAAGATGGAAGTGAGCCAGAGAAACCTCTCCCTCAATGCAGGCAAGTGGACCGAGTTAATAATCAAAAATAATTATGTCCATATACATAGAAAGAGAGGCTTGACCAGTGCAGACAGAAAACTGTGACTCAAGGCTGTTGTGTGAAGGACATGCGTTGGAATTGAAAGGAATGTGCTTAACCACAGCTCCTGGTATGTCACTGATATTAAACAGTGAAAACCAAATCAGCGGTCCTCTTCAAAAGGCATTTAAATCATAAGACAAAGTTTTCTACTATTTTTGTTTGAACATAAGTATGTTTGTTATGGGATCACGACCTTCTCATGCAGAAAGACTTCCGTATCTGCAATCTCGAAACATATACAAGCAGCAGACTGTACCAACACTGAGATATATCTACATACCATTCTCCTTGTCCAATGTCATTCTTTATCAGACAGATAAAAGGATTCACTGTTCATTGAAGAACAGATGGACACTACCCACCTACCCAGCTAGGATAAGAGACATTGTCAAACTGCAAAGCCAAGAATCACGTATTTTCCATCCCTGATCACATGAGGGACAATGAATGTGAACCTAATTTGATAGATTCTTCAGATAGCTCTTCGATTGAAACCTTCTCTTGCGCACATAGTGGCAAAACAATCAACCCCTCAGGCTGCAACTCCAGATTCTTTGATTAAAACTGGAATAAGCTCCCACAAAAGCCTTTAAAAAACTTTTGGATCACATGGATGCTTATCAAAGGCAAGACAGGTCTAGGTCTAATTCAGGAACACTTAAAGCAACATCAGATTTTGGTTGGAAGAACCTAAATAACCATCAGCAATGCATTGACAGCAAAAATGAATTAATTCCCACCCTCCCAAATAAAGGATTCAGGGGCAAGCAGAAAACCAGTGCCAGGTGAGAAAAATCACTGGAAATCTGTGACACAAAGTGGGAGCTGAACAGAAAAATCCAAAAAAGTGCCTCTTAATGCAAATCCGCTGTGATCACTAATAAAAACCAGTAGAAACTTCGACTGCTTTCTTTCTTGTTTCTCACACAGGTTGAATAAGATTGAGACTTATTCACAGTCTTACGTTTCAAAACATTGGCCTTATCTTTGAGGTGCATGGTGCAGTTGTACAGTCGATTAATCTTCAACAAGTCGAGCTCACTCAGGCGGATTCGCTGGCCAATCATAATATCTGTATCTATTAGAGGTCTCAGGGTTGGCTGTCCATTCTTGGAAAATGCAGTCCTACAATTGAATAAAAATTATACTGCAAACTAAATCACGCCTGATGACTGAAAACTTGCATATAATCACTCCAACACGTTATAACAAGTCCTAAGGGGCTTCACAGGAGTGTTATCAAATAAATTTTGAAAGCAAGACACATGATAAGCTGTGACAGTCAACAGAATTATCATCATAAAGGTCCACAGCAGAGGAAAAGGCTCCTCAGGCCATTGGGTCCATGCTGGTCAAAAACAACCAGCTAACTATCCTCATCTCATTTTCCAGCACTTAGCCCAGAGGATTGTATGCCTTGGCATCACAAGAATACTTCTTTAGTGTTTTGAGAGCTTCTGCCTCGATCAGCCTTCCAGGCAGTCGGTTCCAAATTCCCAGCAACCTCTGGGTGAAAACATTTTTCCTCACACCCTCTTAAATATCATGCCCCCTAACCTTAAATTTATGCCCCCGGTCATTGATCCTATCCATCATGGGGAGAAGTTTCTTCCTGTCAACCCTGTTTATGCCCCTCATGACTTTATGCATCTCAATTTTGTCCCCCTTCAGTCTCCTCTGCTTCAAGGAAAACAACCCCAGTCTGTTCAATCTCTCTTCCTATCTAAACCTCTCCAACCCAGGCAACATCCTGATCAGTCTCTTCTGCACCCTCTCCAGTGTAATCACCTCACCCCTAAAATTTGGATTCCAGAACTGCACATAGTACTCAAAATGCAGCTGAACTAATCTTTTATACAGTTCCAGTATCATCTCCCTGCACTTAAACTGTATGCCTCAGCTATGAAAGGTGAGTATCCCAAATGCCTTCTTAACCACTTAATATTCCTGTCCTTCTACCTGAAGGGACCGCTGGGCATGCACACCAGGATCCCTCTGATCCACCTTGGATACTACCCAAGGTTCCACTGTTAATCATGTATTCCCTTGCCTTTTTTGTCGTGTCCAAGTTCATCGCCTCATATTAAATGATCTGGATTGAATTCCATTTGTCAATGATCAGCCCATCTGACCAGCCCCTTTATATTCTTCAGTAATCTAAGGTTAACTTCTTCACAATTTACCACCAATTTTCATATCATCTGCAACCTTAGTGATAAACCCTTCTGCATTCAACCGAAATCAAATATATTTATCACAAATAGCAAAGGTATCAACACTAATCCCTGTGGAACCCCCATGGGACAGAGGCTTCCTGTCACCCTCTGCTTCCTATAACTTGGCCAATTGCAGATTCAAGTAACCAAATTTCCTTGGATTCCATGGGCTCTGAGATTTGCTTTCAGTCTCCCATGTGGTACTTTATCACAGGCCTGATGCACTGCCCTCATCTACATACCTAATTACGTCTTTGAATAATTCAACCGAGGTAGTCAGACATGACCTCTCTTCAACAAAACCAATATGACAGTTCTTCAGTAATCCCTACTCTCCAGATGCAGATTGATTCTGACCCTCAGAACTGCTTCCAATAGTTTCCTTACCAGACGTTCGAATGATTGGCCTGTAGTTTGGTTTCTCCCTTGTCCCCTTATTGAATAACAGTACTACATTGGCTGTCCTCCAGCCATCTGGCACCTCTCCCGTGGCCAGACAGGAACTCAAAATTATTCCCGGCTATTTCCTCGCTTGCTTTGCTCAACAGCCTGGGTTACATTTCATCAAGCCCTGGAGATTTATCTACTTTAAGCCTGCCAGAATCTCCTCTCTGCTGTGCTAATTTCTTCAGGTAAATCATAGTTCTTTGACCGGATTTCTCTTTCCACGCTATCCATCTCATTTGTGAACACCAACACAAAACATTCATATAGAACCTGCTTATGTCCTCTTGCCCCATGCACAAATTACCAGTGCAATCCTGAATGACTCTACTCTGTCCCTAGTTCCCTTTCCAACTGTAATTTTCTTGTAAAATAACTTAGTTCTTTCCTTTATTTTATGTGCCATTATTTTCTCATGCCCCTTTATGCTCTCCTAATTTCCTTTTTAACTTTTCCCCTTATTCATTATGTACTCATCCAGGGTTTCTTCAAAAGCTTGCTCAAAGGGGGAGATTTGAAGAATTACTTTATAAATGAGCAGTAAGGTAGATGTTTAGGGAAGGAATTCAAAAACTCAGAGCTCACGTTTAAACATAGAATCCCTACAGTGTGGAAGCCGGCCATTCAGCCATCAAGTCCACACTGACCCTCCAAAGAGCATCCCATTCACACCCACCCTAACCCAGAAACCCTGCATGTCCAATGGCTAACCCATCTAGCCTCCACATTCCTGAACACTATGGGCAATTTAGCATGGCCAATCCACTTAAGCTGCACATCTTTGGACTGTGGGAGGAAACCAGAGCACCCAGAGGAAATACAGGGAGAAGGTGCAAACTCCACACAGACAGTCACTCAAAGGTGGAATCAAATCTGGGTCCCTGGCGCTGTTCGGCAGTACTGCCAACCACTGAGCCACCGTGCTGCCCACAAGCAACAAGAAATGGTGCAGCAATGAAAACCAAGGATGTCGAAGAGGCAGAATTGATGCAGCGAAGAGAGTTTGGAGAGTTTTTGGGCTGGAGGGAGCGGGTAAACTCATGAGGAAATCTGAAAACAACAATGAAGAGTCTTTCCCAAAAAAAAGTGTTGTGGGACCAGGGGCTAACGTCAGCCAGCTAACACAAGGGTGATGAATGAATAGATTTACTGTAATTTAAAATACTAACAGAAGTTTTGGATAAATTCAAGTTTACAGAAAATGCAAGGTTGTGGCTGACATGCAGATTGAGAATCACAGGAATTGCAAAAACTGCATCTCATTTCAAGGCTTTGCAGCAGACGTGAATGCGGTGCAAGTCCCAGGGATGCTGTTCAGGCTGCTGCTCCTCCACATTAAGGTAGAAAGAGAGGGAGAAGTGGCTTACCAACTCCCATGTACCAACTCGGCACCATTCTTACCTGCTGTAGTGCAAAATGGAGCCATAATCATATTTGGTCTCAAGATTGTTGGTGTTTTGTTTCAAGAAATTGTGTTCATAACCTGAAACAGAAGCCAGGGAGTCAGTGGGACACACAAGAGCGAAACACAATTACATTTCTTTGAGATATTTTTGTCATTTAGCATGTTCTGATCAACTGATGAAAACACTCCACTGAAAAACATTGGGCATCCTTCATGTCAACAAATTTATTCCAGTCTAGTAGCTTGAACTTTAACCACTCTTCCCTTTCAGCAGAACCTATGGACAGTGATTAATCCAGTTTATAGCAGCCTTTTTCTCAGATTCACACGCCTCGTTGAAATGTTTGATTGATAAAAAGCTACTTTACCCTTCTCAGGCTGCACTTCTAAAGTGGGGTGTGAAAGCAAACATCACACTACCGGGGCAGATCTTCGCTTTATGAGTGCTTCCTCGAGGAACTGGAGGGACTGATCTGATAGAAATCTTCATGATTATAACATGGTTTGAAGGGGGCAGTGGTGGAAAAGATATTTCTGCTTGCGATTAGAACTAGAAGTAAGGAACATAAATGCAAGATAATTGAAGTAAATCCAATATGGAATTCAGGAAATATTTCGGTATCCATATGGAATGAGCAACCTTCGGTGTCAGTCAAGCAAATACTTTCGATGCATTTCAGGGAATTCAGATGAAAAGGGAAAAGAGAAAAGGATGATATGTTGACAGAGGTCTACGAAGAAGGGCAGGAGAAGGCTCACAGAGAGCATATCACAGGCTTGGACTTGTTGGGCCAAATGCCTATCTGTGTGCTGTGAATTCTTTTTGTGGTCCTCTGGCAGTGAAATCCCATGAGCTTGCTTTAAGGTTCAACTTGCTACCGACAAGATTACACACATTTGTATCGAGCGGCAAGGAGTAAAGGGGAAGAACACGCTTTACCAGGCCACACATTCTTCCACTCAATCTTGATGTATTTGCCTCGGTCGCTCCGCGCATGTTCATGCCAGAAGCCAAGAGCGTGCATAATCTCATGTTCAACAACACCTTTCCCCTTCTTCAAGCACTGGTGATTCAGTGACATGAGCTGCATTCCACCAACACGGCCTACAGATGAGTAACACCTAAGTGACAGAAGTAAATGGTCATTAACATATTGAGAAAACTGAAACAACAATTAATATCTGAGGCAACAAAAAAACACCTCATTAGTTTTAAGGCATTTTGGGACAAACGAAGGTCATGAAAAGCATTTGATAAATCCAAGATTTTGCTTTTAATAATTAATTTCAGGGTAAATTCTGGCTAGCTTTTACCAAACCAGCTACCTTTCTAATTTGTCTAATGTCATGTGGTAAGAAGCACTGAAATCACGTCTGAAAATAAGACCACACGACCATATGATATTAGAGTAGACTGAGGTCATTCAGCACATGGAATGTGCTCCACCACTCAAATGTATTTCTCAACACTATTCGCCTGCTTCTCTCAGAAGCCTACATCCCTTTTCTAATCAAGAACCTATCCATCTCTGTCTTAAAGACACTCAGTGACATGGAATTCACAGACCTCTGAGGCAATGAATCCCAGTGATTCACCAGCCTCTGGCGAAAGAAATTCCTCCTCAGCTCATTTCTGAAAGGTCATGTCCTTCACTCAGAGGCTGCGCCTTCAAGTCCTGGTCTTTCAAATGAAAACATTTTCTGTGCATCCACTTCAGGGCCTCTCAGTATTCTGTAAGTTTCAATTACATCCCTCCTCATCCTTCTAATTCCATCAAGTACAGACCCACAGTCCTAAACTGCTCTGAATATGACAAGCCCTTCATCCCCAGGATCATTCTCATAGCCTCCCCGGACCCCCTTCAAGGCCAGCACATCCTTTCAAAACTACTCACAGTATTCCAAGTACCTCTCTCTGACACACCCGGAATCCTCAACCACTCCTCATCTGACAAGCCCTTCATTCTCAGGATAATTCTTGGAAACCTCCGCTGGACCACTTCCAAAGCTAGCACATCCCTCCTTAGATACAGGGCCCAAAACCGCTCTTAATATTCCAAATCCAGTCTCACCAGAGCCTAATACAGCCTCAGCACCAAATCTCTGCTCTTGTATTCTAGCCCTCTCGAAATAAATGTGAGCACTGTATTTGCGTTCCCACCTGCCAAGTGAACCTGCACGTTAACCTTAAGCGAACCCTTAAATCAGACTTTACCCGTTTAGAAAAGAATCTACACCTCTCCATCCTATCACAATTCCTTCGTCCAGATCATTAAAGTATAATGTGAATAGTTGTGGTCCCAACACAGATCTCTACGGAACTCCACTCATCACCAGATGCCATCCTGAAAAAGACCCCTTTATCCCCAAAATCTGTCTTCTGCCAGTCAGCCAATCCTCTATCCATGACAGTAGTTCACCCCTAACACCATGGGCTCTTGTCTTATTTAGCAGCCTTCTGTGTGGCATCTTGTCAAAGGCCTTCTGGAAACCCAAACATATCAAGTTTACTGGCTCTTTGTCGAACTTGATTGCTAGCTCCTCAAAGAATTCTAACAGATTTGTCAGGAATGACCTCCTTTGATGAAGCCATATACTCCCAAGTACTCCACAAACTCATCTTTCATAATGGACTCTAAAGTCTGACCAATGACCAAGTTCAGTATTACTGGCTTATAATTTCTTGTCTTTTGTACATTAACTCTACAGAGGCTGGTATCCCCTCACCAAGTCACCCTAATTTACACGTGCATAGTACTTGACACTGGTCTGGTTTTCTCAGAGCCAGCTCTCAGAGTGAGCAGAATCCCTGACGCTCCTGTTTATAACCGAGAGGCAGGACTCCCTGATTGAAGCAGATTAACAACCCCAATCAGGGAACTCAGATTCTATGAGGTCCACCTGGCTGACCTCATGAGAATCACTACATCCTGTCTCCTTCCCATCTTCAACAGAGGTGTGACATTAACCATTTTTCAGTGCTCAGGATCCTCCCTGATTTCAGTGATTCCTTCCTGAATGATCACCACCAAAGCCTTCACAATCTCCTCAGCTATCCCCTCAGAATAGTGCAGTCCAACTGGTCGAGGTGATTTAATCATCTTCAGGCTTTTCAGCTTCTCCAGCACCTTCTCTTCAGTGATGACAACTACTGTCACCTCTCCCCCTGACTGTGTTGAAGTTCTGGTCTGTGACTGGTGTCTTCCACCAGGAAGACTAATGCAACCTTTTCAGTTCCTCTGGCATTTCTTTGTACTCCATTACAACCTTTACTCAATTGTTATACCTTTGCATCTGATTCAATCGTGTCCCTCTCAAACTGCACAGTGAATTCTATAATTCTGTGGTCACTGTGTCCAACAGGTTCCTTCACCTTCATGTTCCCAAGACAGCTGCCTCACCTTTTCACAAGTGGGCTCCACCACAGCCTGCTCCTATAAACCATCTCCTAGATGTTCCGCAAATTTCTTGACTTGGGATCCTCTATCAACCTGATTTTCCGAGACTACCTGCATACTGAAGTCCCCCATGATTCTTCTGATAATGTCTTTCATATATGCCTTTTCTATCTCATGATTTATTTTCTGCCCCACATCCTGACAACTACTAGGAGGGCTATACATAAGTCGCATCAGGATCCTTTTCCCCTTACAGTTCCTCAACTCTACCCATACAGATTTTACACCTTCTGACTCTAGATCACTTCTTGCTATCATCTTAACTGGACATCTGATTAACAAGGCAACGCCACCCCCTTTGCCCATCTTCCTGCCCTTTTGATAGGACGTGTATTGTTGGATATTTAGTTCCCAGTCCTGATCCCCTTGTAGCCATGTCTCTGATGCCCACAATTGGGTAACCTCCAATTTCAATCTGTGCGACAAGCTCATTTATCATGTTTGGTATACTGTGCATATTGACGTACAACATCTTCAGTCCGATGTTGACCATCCCAGTTCTGATAGATGCCCCTTATCTGCTGAGCCTGTAGTTAGATTCTTGGCCTTGTCCACACACACTGTCCTCTTACTTGTTCTGGAAACTTCAGGAACTGGTACTGAGGCCTCCCTCACTTTAACTAGTCTAAAGTCCCTGGGGCCACCCCATTTAGCCTTTCCACTAGCATCCTGTTCCCAGGATCAGATGGAGGCTATCCTGTTGGTACAGTTCCCTCCTGTCTCAGTAATGATACCAGTACCTCACAAAGTGGAACCCCTCTTTCCCACACCTCAGGGTGGCTCGGTGGCTCAGTGGTTAGCACTGCTGCCGCATAGTGCCAAGGGCCCAGGTTCGATTCCACCCTTGGGTTACTGTCTGTGTGGAGTGTGCACGTTTTCCTTGTGTCTGCATGCGTTTCCTCTGGGCACTGTAGTTTCCTCCCACAGTCCAAAGATGTGAAGGCTAGGTGGATTAGCCATGGGAATTACAGGGATAGTGTAGGGGGTTGGGTCTCGGTGGGACGTTCTTCAGAGGGTTGGGGTGGACTCAATGGGCCAAATGGTCTGCTTCCACACTGCA
Source organism: Ginglymostoma cirratum (assembly GCA_024137785.1). NCBI lineage: Eukaryota > Metazoa > Chordata > Chondrichthyes > Orectolobiformes > Ginglymostomatidae > Ginglymostoma > Ginglymostoma cirratum. The sequence goes on from JAHRHZ010000003.1 coordinate 8,617,271, forward strand.
TGGATTCTATGACTAGTTGCTACCTTATTGTTCCTGACCACTTAATTGCATTGCTCAGGAGTTTAAGCAGTGAAGTTGAAGTATCACCCAGCTCAGCTGCAGTGAGTCATGTCACAAATGAGAAAGAACATTTATCGGGACAGTTACACTGTGGTCCCACATGTTGTACCCACCCGTGAATGGGCTGAATGGAAATAAAATCCTTCTCATCACTGTGAGGCACAAAGCGTACACACGTGAATTTCTCAAAGTCTTTGAAACCTCGACTGATGGAGCTCCAAGTTTCCTCATCTGAAGAGAAAGAAAAAATTAAATAAGGAAAATATGAACAGAAGTACGCTGGACACCATTTATCATCTGAAAAGGGAAAAAGGAAAAAAGACGCATTAATAATTTTGGGTAATACGTGTCTCTTGGCAAAAGTTGACTCACCTACTTTGATTTTTTAGTCTTGTGTTTTACTGAACATTTTCACATGTAGAATTGCTAGACTCGCAAGACATTCAGAACGAAACTTATGAAAGCAGTAATACACTGAATATCCAGAAGGCCCATGCCAAATTGCTCCATAGTGTCCAGGGATGTGCACGCTAGATCACTTAGCCATGGTAAATCTAGGTTATGGAGATAAAATGGGGGGCAGGGTCTAGGTGGAATGCTATTCAGAGGGTCAGGGCAGACTCGAAGGGCCAAATTGCTTCTTTCCGCACTGAAGGGATTCTACGTTTAATGATTCTAAGTTTGCTCGACCATTCAATACAATCATGAGTAAAGCTGAACCCTAAACTTTTTTCCCCCAATCTGCTCCCCGGATACTTACTTCCCCAAAGACAAATGACCATCTCAGCAATAGAGATATTGAACAATGGAGTAGACCATTTGACTGATTTACAAACATATGACTGAAGAGGTTTCTCCTCTTCTCAGTGTAAATGCTCAGTCCCTAATCCTGAGAATGCGCGCAAGCTGTTGTTTCATCAGCCACGAGATACAACCTCTCAATATCTATTCCAGCAAGGTCCCCAGGGTCTTTTACTTCTCAATAAAATCGCCTCTCCCTCTTCTGACCTCCAGAGAATGTCGACTCAGTTAAATCCTTTCTCATCACAGGACAACCCCCTCTCCTCGGAAACATACTGCCTCCAATGCAAGTATTCCTTCAAGATGGAGACTAAAACCATGCACTGTTTTGCAGATATGGTGTCATTAAGCACTGTACAAATGCAGCAAGCATTTTATTCTTATTTTCACTTTTGTGTATTTTATTTTTATCTCGAATTCACTTGCAAGAAAGGCGAACATGTCATTTACCTTCCTTATTCATTGTTGTACTTGCAGGCTAACTTTATTTGTCTTGTATATGTATACCTAAGTCTGATACCAACAATATTTATAAGTTCCATGTCTTTTAAAAATATTTTGCTGTTCCATACTGAGAACGGAAGTGAATAACCTCACACTTTATTATATTCCAGTTGCCATCTTGAGACCGACTTACTCAAGATGAGTATATGTCTTTGCAGCCTCTTTATGTCCATTGAGATCTGTATGTTCAGCAAACTATCCTACTAGTTACAAGTTCACATATTCAAATTCATTTGGCAAAACATAAATTCTCTTCAGAAAAACAATACTGGCTGAATATGATGGTTCTCCAAATGCATTGCTTGGATCTTCCTCAAAGGTTCCAGCAGTTTCCCGATGACTCCCATCAGACTAACTGGCCTGCAGTTTCCTGTTTTCGATCTGTCTGCTGGACCTAATGAATCATTAGTGCATAAACTAAAAATTTCTGCCCATGAAAATGCGCATACTCAATAAACAGCTTATCAATGGGGGAGAGATGTATGCACTGTGATGAACAGATATCAGGATGGCTGACACAGAAGATCTTTTAACATTATTTTTTGCTGCTTCATTAATAAATTAAAAGCTTATTCACAGGTCAATTCAGAGTCAACTCATCTCTGTCAATTTTCATGTCAGAGATCATTATCCCATGAGTTGGGGAAAGAGCAAGAGTGTGAGACAAGGGCTTAGTTTGAGCAGTCCCTGTCACCCAATAAAATTCATTGTTGAGGCTTTCTCCAAAAGTCCAAATTGATCCGATTGAGCCTTGTACAGCAGGGGAATCCCAAGTAACCTGTCTTCCTGGTGTTTAGTGAGCCATTCCACCAGCATGTACAGTGTTACAAGAGTTACTGCTTTAAAGAGAGTAACATTGGCTGAATTTCTATTTTTGACTGGTCATTCGCTTTTACTGGAAAACGTGGATGCTGCACAAGAACAGCAGTCAGACTTAGCTGTGATCCTTCCAAAAACTGACCATTATTTCAACAACTCACGGGCTCAGAAAGAAAAGAGAAATTGGCAAAATTAAAGTTTTGACAGAAGGGATTCAGAGCAAATGTCTGAAATTGCAGCACATCCCCAGCAGAGAGTGAAAAACCTCTTCTATCAATAAAATGAATGGTCATTTGACTAAGAAACAGGACAGGAACACACACACATATTGAAAAATCTAAACAGGGCAGAACCACATGACAAGTGGGAGAAAAATTAAGAATTTTTATTTACGAAGCTGCAGAAAACATACAAAGGTGAGAGTCACTGGGTTCTAACATACTCGCAGCATCAGCATTCAGATGTTGGGACGGGTACTGACGAACTGAGAATGGAAGAATTCTTGTTTCTGTCCATCTCAGTGAGTCCAGTGAGGCTGTACAGCTGGAAGACCAGCTGCTGGATCTCCACATAAGAATGACTGAAAGCATCAACATGTGCAATCAGTCCCAACTGAGCTATTCTGAGTCAATTATGAGCAATACCAAAGCTTTTTCAACTTACATTTTTTTCAAAAGAAGACAAATTATTTCTAACCCAAGTTTTCAGGCAGAACTCACCGTACTGTTGTGATATTTCATATGGAATTCTCACTACGCCATCTGGTGATTTCTGCCATGTCTTGGTGTCAGACACCACAGCATTTCTCCACAGCTGATTGAAGGGACAAAGAAGATAGTAAGTTGCGTTCACAGAGCATCCCAAAGATGGGATACACATGCAATACAAGGACAGTGTACCAGAGATTTAAGTTTTAAAACTAATAAACACGTTGCCTCACTATTAAAATATTGCAGAATCCCAAGAATCATCACCAGTGCATCTATTAGGTCAACAGTAATGTGGAAACAATCAAACTTTAAGAGGCAAAAAATAAACATCAAGTTACACCAAAATCTGAGGCACTTTCTACTGGCAGAAGAACAAAATATAATCAGTGTCAACACAGTATATAATGCACTCTCTCTAAGCTGGAAGGGGCCATCCAGGATGCAGGAAGCATCCTGCATTCATCCGTAAAAAATTGAAATACAACTGAAAGGAACTTACAGGTTTGACAATGTCACCTTCGATGAGGAAGTTCCTCCATGGCTTTTCATATCGAAATATTCCTATAAGCAGGAGAGCAAATGTTCATGGCTTGATCCATCAGCCCAATCAAAATGGTGTATCAAGCAGCCAGTGTCAAGAAGACAACTAATGTACCAACAAAGAAATTTACAACATGGCAATGCAATTAAACATTTGGATTGATTTTGAAGTGCTGCAAAAAAAAACTATACTTGGGGAGTGGACAAATTTCTATTCCGTTGTTGGGAAAGTTGCGGTGGAGGGGCGTTTGGAAAGAGAGAGATCGATCTCTGGAATTCATACAGTTAGAGGAGTCAATTATTCAAAAAAGGAAAGACTTCACCCACAGTCCTACAGCAACTGCCTGGCAGCTACTGAAGAACAGTTTCGTGACAGTGAAATAGAGTAAGATGTTAATTCAGGAACTTACGCTGGTTAATCCTGACAATTGCATCCTCTGCTGTAACGACTGTCTTGGTTTGAATGATATCCAGAAGAAAGCTGTTGTTTTGCTTCTTAAACTCGCTCTGTCTGACTGCTGCAGTATTTACAGAAACAGTTGTTACAACAGAGAGATTAGAATATCTTGCTCATAGGACAAAGTGAAAAGAAAACCGCCACTACCTTTCAGTACAACAGCCAAGATGAGAAACAGGAATTGCCACTCTCGGTTCCTTAAACTCATGACTCAGCAGAAATATCAAAAACTGGTATTCAGCATCAGCAGCTCCTAGAAACATCAGGAGGCAGTAAAAAATTAACAAACAAAGGAACCAAAACATGTTGGCATTCTGCAACACTTCTAAATAGTTGGACCAATCTGACAAATGCTGTTAGACATTTTATCAAAGCCATTTCCACCTATCAATTATGGACTGGTGCAGTATCTATGTTGTAACTTGCTCAGAGTTCAACTTGTTCAAAATGGCTGGGCACACCAGCATCTTGCTCAGTTGCATGATAAAAAAATCTGTTTTAACTTTTTTTTCTGTACAGCTATGTCGACAAATCAACTACACATACCACTTTTATTCCTCATAGGCTTAGCATACCCATTCTCTGCGACTTTCCTCCCTCAGTTCATGGCAAATAAAACATAGCGTGGTCAGAGCAGAGTAATGAATCAACCATGCGCACACAGCTAGCTTGCAGCACTGAGTTACAGAAAGTAAGGGGAAAGCTATTATTTGGGAAGAGGCGGAGGCAGAGAAAACCAAAAAGCAAGAACCCTAATCTGAAATATGTGCTGAATGTACAATGTTTTGTTAACTGATTGCGTTATATCACTGTGTTGACCCAACTTGTTGAAAGCATTTTAAAAATGAGAAGGCATTTTATTTTGACATTGAAAAGAGCAAACAACTGCAGAGTTGCTTCTTGGCAGCAGAGCCTGGTTGCCAACACATTTTGGAACTGGAGAGATAGCAGCTTCTAACTTCTCAAACATTATACAATGATATTCTTCAACCCAAGTAAAACTTGATCTCACAAACTCAATTCCAGCGTTGAAGACTGTCTATTGATTTTAAAAATCTAAAATGATATGTGTCACCCCAGTTCTCACTGATCTACACTGGTCAGTGGCTTAGCTCAACTTTAACATTTTTGTTCTTGTTTTCAAATTGTTCCATGCCCCCTCCCTGTCTCTGTAACCACATCCAGTCCTACCATCCAACAAAATCTCTGCATGCCTCCAATTCTTGCACCTCAATCCAGCCCCGGAGATGTCGCTTCACAACTGGCTCATGTGTTCAGCTGCTGACACACTAAACTCTTGAATTCCGTCTTTCTGAACATCTGGCTGCTCCTTTAAGGTGATTCTTAAGACTGACTGTAATGATCAAACTTTTGACCATTTGCTCTAATGCCTCATTTGAAGCACTTTGGAGTGTTTCCTTTATCGAACATTTTTCATTAAGAAAAATTTTTCAGCTTATTTGACTCAGTGAGCATGAGGCATTCATTTACACAAATTAGCATACTCACCTCCCTGTACGGGATAATGCTTCGTAAAATAACACAACAGTCAAGTTGCGATTTGAGTCTATCGCAGTAGTTCAACGTTTCTTTTGTTGGCTCATTCCCACAATACGTCATCTTCAATATCTCCTTTGTGTTCCACTGATTAGAATGAGACACACTACTGAAGTGTAATGTTTGCTGAGCATTCTTCAATTCTCCCAAGCCTTGCTCCAGATGTATAACGGGATTTTGGAATCTGCCTTTTGGGATGACTGACCTGTGCTAATTTGACATCTTAAACTGCTGCATTCACTGACATCTCTAGATTTAGGAACTTCACCCTCTGCTATTCTGTTATCTTTCAAGGAGTAATGTATAGTTTGGAGGAATATGGGCCAGGACCAGGCAGGTGGGACTAGTTTAGTTTGGGATATGTTTGGCATGGACTGGTTGGACCAAAGGGTCTGTTTCCATGCTGTTTCACTTCATGACTCTATGCATGCCTGTCATGCTCGCTCTGCTGCTCTTGCACCATTTTACATGCCTGTCCTTTAAAATGAATGGTTTCTCTAATTTTTGTCTTCAATCCGTGGCCATGAGAAAACTTCATTAGAGTCATAAGGTCACTTGCCTTTGTTCAAGTGATGAATCACTTGCAATGAGTACAATTGTTCACCGAGGAAATTCTGTGTCACTGATCGTGGGTTCTGTGGGTTGTTGTGTGGCTGATGAGTGTGTCCTTGAGTTGCATGTCCAACCACACATTGGCAAGTGATCCCCAAAGGTGAAATTGGTCACTCACCTTGGAGATCACTGGCAATCCTTTCTCCAGTTCCTTTTCCATACTTCCTCTTGCCTCTGGGTATTTTCAAAGGATTGTGGTCCCTCATACAGGAGTCTCCTCAAAGTTGGTTTGTTCTGATCAAAGGTCATCCATGCATTGATATCTGTGCTGCATTTGTTGAAGGAAGCCTTTAGGGAATCTTTGAAAGATTCTCTTCATCTTCCTCTTGTTCAAGTGCCTTCCTTGAGCTGGGTAATGAACATTTACTTTGGTAGTTGGAACTTAGGTATCCTAAGCACATGGCCAGCCCAGCTGAGATGGTCTTGAATGATCATGGCTGCTATTATGAGATGCTTCAAGGATGCTGATGTTAGTACATCTGTCCTCCAAGCTGTTGCACAGAATCCATCTCAAACAATCTCAACCGTAAAGATCAGTCAGAAGGATGAATGTCTTATGCACAAGCGTCTTGGTAACAGCACGGGGATGTCAACATCATTGAAGGCTCGCATCTTGAGGCATCTGAAGGTGGTGCTCACAAATTGAATGCAATGTTCAATCTCTGCATCAACCTTAGACGAAAGGTAACTTCTAAACTAGGGATGTTTGGGAGAATTTCTCCTCCTTTAATGGAGGGAGGACCAGAACTTGACCTGGGATGAGTTGGTAAAGAATTTGACTCTTTGAGGTTGAGACTGACTGCTTTCTTCAGACTGCTTTCATTAAGGCATGTGGTGAGACAAGTTAGTTTGATGTCGGTCGTGCTTGGATTTCAACTGGTTGAGGTTGAAGAGCTCAAACGTTCATTCTGTTTGTTCTTCCACAAATCCTGCTCGATCTACTCAGTCTCTGCAGCACTTTGTGTTTCTATTTCCGATTTCCAGCATCTGCATGTACAGCTTTTGTAACAAAACACACATCTGTAGTCAAGAAGGTATTTAACATCCCCTTCTAAACTACAATTTGGATGTGCAATATAAGTTTGCCTTATCAGCAAAGTCAGTCCACAAGACATAGAAGTAGGCCAAGCAACCCATTGAATCTGCACTGCCATTCACTGAGTTCATGGCTAAGCTGAAAAACCCTCAACTCCACTTTCCTGCCTTTTCCCAATAACCCTTGATTCCCTTCCTGATTAAAAAACTGTCCATCTCAGCCTTTAATATACTTAACGACACAGCCTTAGCAACCCTCCGCAGTAAACAACTTGACAAATTCTCTGCCCTCAGAAAAGAAGTTCCTCCTTGTCTCCAGCTGAAATATGCATCCCCTTAGGCTGAGAGTATTCCTTCTGGTCCACATCTCCCCTGTCAAGTCTCCTAAGATTTTCAAACGAGTACAGGCCCAAACTATGCAACCTCTCTTCGTTAGAAAGGCCCTCCATAACCAGAATCAACATGGTAAAACATCTTTGGACGGCATCTTACCCTGACACTATCTTTCCTTAGGTAACGGGCCCAAAACTATTCACTGTATCCAGTTACAGTCTGACTAGTGCCTTGTACAGTTTCAGCAAAACCTCCCACTTTATAATCTTTTTACTTTGAAATAAAGCCCAACATTCCATTTGCCTTTCCTGTTTCGTATTGAACTTCATGCTGGGCTTTTTTCAGTTAAAAAATATGCAGCTCCTCTACTCTTCCAACTAAAGTACAAAATCTCACATTTCCCTGCATAAAACTGCATCCCATGAATGAAAATTTAAAAAGAACTGAATCAGCACTTTGGAGCCCTGAAAACTACAGTCAGAGACAGTTCAGTCTGCCATGTTACACCGTTCAAGTAGCTTTTCTACTGGAGAAGAACAGAATACTGACCAGACCAGGTATGGCAATTCTGGTGAAGGGCCATTGGACTTGAAATGTTAAGTCAGTTTTCTCTCCACAGATGCTGCGAGATCTGTTGAGTTTCCCCAGCACAGTTTTAATTTGTTTCAGATCTCCAATACTACTGGTCTTTATTTTATATATGGCTATATAATGGTTGTGGTACAAGCCAAACAAGATCAAAACTGAGAGTCCAACGCTACATGGCAACTTACAAAACTGGACAAGAAATCTTACAATCGTAAATGCTACTGAACTGTTACTTACCAATGTCCATCACAACAGGATCTGCCACTCCAAATGATTTGGCTTTCATCAATACCTCAAGTCCTCATCATCTTGTTTGTCCACATTTCTCTCCATTTTAACAACACCAGTTCCAAGCACATTTCACATAGAGGTTCAAGAAGGCCCATTCTCCCTTGGTCATTGCTTTGCTTTTCTGACTCTGTTTCAGTCTGCTTCAGCCTGGAGTTTCTCTCGAGAAGGATCAATTTGACTGAAGGGACTAAATCACCCTATCTGACTGTTTACTTCTGCTGCAAGCTGCAAATAATGGTGATTCACACAAAACAATCAGCTAACACCATTTAAAAAACTGGGCGAAAGACCGGTACTGGCACCTAGAGAATGGAAAGAATCAAATAAAAGGTATTCGTCAAATCACATTTTATTACTGGCTCATAACAGTGACAACTGTGTTCAAAACATTGTCAGCAGTTCAGTTTTAACACTGAACTTTGGAAATTCATTACTCGGTCATTGGAGAGATGAAAAGTCAGGTGGTTCACATCCTGAGGACAGTGCCAACTGTAATAACCACCCTTCAGCAGTCAGAAAGAGCTGAGGCCAATCTGGAGGCCCAGGGTTGATTTTTTTGAACAAACTCCTCCACGAGCAGAAATCACATGATAGAGGAAACTCTATCACATATTCTTGCTTCGAACCTTGCTCTGTTCAAATGCGCTGTCCTGCTGTTTCTGAGAGATAGAACCTTCAGCTGTCTCAATGGAGGTCTCTCCCGAGGTAGAAGAACACAATTCACCACTTCTAAACCAAACTGTAGTGTTCAAATATTTCCTCAGTCTTACCTGGGAGAAAAAAAATGCAACCTTCTGTCTGTCTTGAGGTTTCTTATGAACCTTGAAATCATTGTTATTGGTGGTATTAACAAATGCCTGAAACGGTTTAACACCTTCATTGAAAAGATCAAAAATGCATGAGTCCATTCAATTTCAGTTAATACTGAGAATATTATTTTGAGGCAATATTCTCGATATGCATAAACAAACTGTAAAAATGTATTTCTGAATCAAGTAATGTACACAGGCATATGTTTCAAAACAATATTACTGAAGAAATTTATTTTAAATGTTGTTAACTCCCTATTCCAATGATGCAACAGGTTGTGTCAAAAGGGCCACAGTGTAGGGGAACAGAAGAGATGGGACTAACCACAGCTGAGTAAAACCAGCAGCAAATTCTCAGGATACAGACACCTGAATATATTTCCAGTGCAGCAGTGTCCTCTGTCTGTGCGGACATCATTCCACTAAACATCACAGGTTCTTAACACAATGTATCACATAACATCAATATGACAGCTCCATCTTACACAATCTGTGATAAGGCAGGAAATGGCACACAGCAAGTGCTGAAGAGGGGCTGTTGGCAAACGATAGAATTCAGAGAAATTCTTGACCAATGCTGTTCACAGCTTAGCTCTGATTAAATATGATTAAGGCAATTAAGAACAAGGTTCAGTGATAATTTTAATTCTTGTATGCCTGGTGGAATGCGAGCTAACAAGCAGTACAAACTCACCAAGCCACCAGCCTGCAGTGACCCAACTGCCTTCCCCATGGTTTGAACACCTAGCAGACATCAACGGCATCACTTCCTTTAAACAGGCAGTGTGGTGATGTCATGGGGTATAATTGGCATTTTAACTCACAGACTGGGTGAAGGAAATGCGGCAAGATCAGACAAGAAGTTGTGGCCAGAAGAGGTCATCGGAGGTATCATCGTTACCTTCTCTCTGACACCCATGATGACCAGCCTAGATATTTTCTACCTAACCAACTAGTTTAGAGAGACGTTATTACACATCTCTGAGAAGTTGGGACTTGAATGTGGACCTCTTGGCTCAGAGGTAGGAATACCACCACTGGTCCACAACAGCCTTATTTCTCTACCCAATTATAACACACCAAACCATCCCCATCCAGCCAACTTGCAATCTCATTGTAAGGCACCATCAGTTTGGGTCCCAAGTGGCGACCTCCTGCCTACCCCCATTTAACACTCCCAATTCAGATGAGACAGTCATGGTCTGTGCAGCTGAGCCCCAAGAATTAAAATCTCACAGGACTGCCACTGTGGAGGTCTCAGTGATGAACCATTCATTTCATGTCAATGCCATACAAAGCTCCAGCCTTCAACATCCTCCCACCCTACAATATTTCCATGGGAGTTAAAATCAGACCCTTGGGCTTTGCTTTCATATCCGTGCACAAAATAACAGGCCCTTTTGTTCAAACAAGAAAGGTCACTTCAAGTGTGAGAAGATACCTATGGATGCCCTTCCATATCCCTCATTACTCAATACACAAAACTAACAGTTCCCAAAGCAAGCAGAGCTAATCACTAATCACTGAGCCTAAGCCTTCACCATGCGATTCTCCTCAGAAAGAGGGACCAGGAATCATCGGTAAAGGTGGTTCTGAGTTCTACAATTCTACAAACAAATGTGGGTTCAAGGGTTACCTTTCACAAAGTGGCAGCAAAAAATTCTTCCTTTCAATATAGATTCTTCAATACATTTGAAACAAAAAGCTGTGTGACGTTTGTTTCTGCAGTTTTGCTGGTTTATAAGAAATGATTGGAAGTTAGCCAGACTCCCAGCAAATAAAATTTGCTGGGACGGTGGAACATTAACTGGGTTCTCACAGACAAATGCAGAATGATCCAATCAAAAACTCAAATCTATGCCAAGAACGCTAAATACTTTGATACCTCCTCACAGGCAGTATTTTTTGAAACCTTGGCAAATAAGAAGGAAGTTATTTGGAAGTATTTGCTGTGACTTTTCACAAATCTGAAACACATGATAAGCAAGGAACAACTCCCACCTTCGATCAATAATGACCAGTTAATTCATGAAGCAACACCTTTTTCTCAAATACATCAGGGATCCCTGCATGAACTGTTCCATGACAGCCTTAGTCAAGTTACCATAATTAGAAGATACATAATCAAACATTACCCCCGTTAATTTCTAGAAGAGCTCAAGTACAACATATGTAAAGTTACATTAAATAGCCAGTCACTGAGGATGGAGGGTTGAGTCTGTCGCCATATTCTTGACAGGTGTCTACACCAATTTCTTAGCCTCAAAGAAGCTCTTCAGGTGTTTCATTTGCCAGATGCCAGTGAGGATGAGGATAATTGTCTGCGCAATCGACCACCACAGGACTCGTTGGTTCGTGCTTTCACTCGTCTGCCGGAATCGCTCTTCCCTGTACTGTATTAAGCAGTGAAAAAATGAGGAGAATGAAAATCTTCCACACACTAAGGTGTAGAAACACTCTATCACGCAGGAAGAAAGAGGCAAGCTCAGTTGACAAGGTCACGGAGTCAAGGACTCACATTCAGTTGTTTGTCTGGGCTCAGTTAGCTGATCTTTTTAGGGCAGCAGGTCACAAAGAAGTGGCAGTGAGGACCAAGTAACTCATTTGGGCTAAACTGTCTGTTTCCACGTCCTAAATTTAATACCCATTTCTATTTGTCGTGGACTGCATCACAATGGGCTCCTGCATCCCTGGATCAGGAGGGCAGGAGGGAAATCTCCAAGGGTTTCTGCTCTTGAATGCAATCTGCCAACATCATTGTAATTTGTATGCCTGATCAGGACAAAGATAAGCTTGATACTCTCCACAAATGAGCTTCCAAATAGTCACTACTTGGCTCAGCCACGTGATTGAGATACTGGAGGCTGCCACTGCTTATGTGACTCAACAGAGTCTCTGCTTCAACTGCGAAGCAAAATAAAACACAATAGACAGTTATTGTGAACCTGAAAATTTGGCATCAATCCCAGACCTGAAAAATAACTGGTAACTGCAGTAACTAAAAGCTAAGATAACAAGGTGTGGGGCTGGATGAACACAGCAGGCCAAGCAGCATCATAGGAGCAGGAAAGCTTGACGTTTCGGGCCTAGACCCTTCATCAGAATGGGGGAGGGGAAGAGGGTTCTGAAATAAATAGGGAGAGAGGGGGAGGCGGATAGGAGATGGATAGAGGAGAGGATAGGTGGAGAGGAGGCAGACAAGTCGAAGAGGCGGGGATGGAGCCAGTAAAGGTGAGTGTAGGTGGGGGGGTAGGGAGGAGATAGGTCAGTCCAGGGAGGACGGACAGGTCAAGGGGGCGGGATGAGGTTAGTAGATAGGAGGTGGGGGTGGGGCTTGAGGTGGGAGGAGGGGATAGGTGAGAGGAAGAACAGGTTAGGCAGGCGGGGACGAGCTGCGCTGGTTTTGGGATGCGGTTGGGGGAGGGGAGATTTTGAAGCTTGTGAAATCCACATTGATACCATTGGGCTGCAGGGTTCCCAGGCTGAATATGATTTGCTGTTCCTGCAGCCTTCGGGTGGCATCATTGTGGCATTGCAGGAGGCCCAGGATGGACATGTCGTCTGAGGAATGGGAGGGGGAGTTGAAATGGTTCACAACTGGGAGGTGCAGTTGTTTGTTGCGAACTGAGCGCAGGTGTTCTGCGAAGCGGTCCCCAAGCCTCCACTTGGTTTCCCCGATGTAGAGGAGGCCACAACGGGTACGTCAAGCTTTCCTGCTCCTATGATGCTGCTTGGCCTGCTGTGTTCATCCAGCCCCACACCTTGTCATCTTGGATTCTCCAGCATCTGCAGCACCTTTTATCTCTAAAAGCTAGCATGGACTAAATGCAAAAGTTTACTATTTGCTGGTTAGGCCAGCGTGGAACACTGCATTCAATTCTGGTTTCCCTGCTATAGGAAATAAATTATCAAGCTTGAAGGGGTTCAGAAAAGATTTACAAGTATGTTTTTAGGGTTGGACGGTTTGATCTATAGAGAGAGGCTGAATTGGCGGGGCTATTGTCCCTCGAGCATCAGAGGGAGAGGGGTGTCCTTATTGAGGTTTGTAAAATCATGAGGGGCGTGGATAGGGTGAATAGTCAAGGTCTTTTGCCTTGGGTAGGGGAGTCCAAAACTAGAAGGCATAGGTTTCAGGTGTGAGGGGAAAGATTTAAAAGGGACCTAAGGGGCAACTTCTTCACGCAGAGGGTGGTGCATTTCTGGAATGAGCTGCCATAGGAGGTGGTGGAGGCTGGTAAGATTACAGCACTTAAAGGCATTTGGATGGATATATGAATAGGAACGTTTAAAGGGATATGGGCCAAAGGCAGGCAAATGGGACCAGATTAATTTAGGATATCTGGTCAGAACGGGCCAGAAACTACGTGTGAAAACAGTCAGCACCTTCAAAAGTTGGTGGAATGATTATACGGATACAAGACCTTGTAACTGGTTTCGATGCAGTCTCAGAACGAGTTATTATATGAGAGACCAATAAACCATATGCTGTCGAAAAAATTTCAAAGTACCATACCCTAGTTGGAAGCGCACTGAACAAGCTCAATAAATTTGGTACATATATCACATTCAATTACTATTGTAATGTTGCTTCCATACGTTCCTACATGTAATCTGTTTCTGAACTAAATTCAATTTCGCAGTTGTTGAAGATTATTGTCTCAGTTAAACGTTGCTGAGATAGCTTGAGATCCATATCACTCATGCTGCTGCATTCTGATCACACAGCAACATTTGTTGATCTGATTTCCCAGCAGTTCAGTCCAGAAAATAATCCCTGTACTTTCAGGTAAGGGCAGGTGCAGCTTTAAATTCCTGGTGCACAGTTTGTCCTTCACTCACTCACCCTCTGGTAGTTCTGTTCTTTCTGTATTTGCTCAACCTGGTCCAACAGCTGCCGGACTCGCAGCTGCAGTTCAGTCAGCTTATCCTTTGCAGCAATTTCTGGATAGTTGTTGGCATGTTCCCCTACTTGGATGTCTAGGTGAACTCGCTGAAACATAAGAGAGACAGAGGGATAAAGAAGTTCACTGGTGTATACAAGTAATACTACACTTTACTTCTGTCATATCATAATCATTCCACCACACCTGCCTTTCCTAAAGGCACATGCTCAAGGATGAGGCACCAATGCATTTATACTGGCATACATGCTGACTGAGTTTTGGAGTCACACAGCATGCAAATAGACCCTTCGGTCCAACCAGGTCATGCCAACCACAATCCCAAAATAAAGTAGCCCCATCTGCATGCACTTGGCTTATATCCCTCCAAACATTTTTTATTCATGTACTGATCTAAGTGACTGTTAAACGTTGTCACTGTACCCATATACACCACTGACGATGGAAGTTCATTCTACACATGAACTACACTGTGTTAAAAAAAACTGCTGCTCATTTATTTTTAAAATCTTTCTCCTCTCACCTTAAAAATACACTCCCAAGTCTTGAAATCCGCCACCCGAGGGAAAAGTCACCTGCCATTCACCTTATCTGTACCCCTCACGATTTTATAAAACTCTATAAGGTTACCTCTCAAACTCCGAAAGCTCTAGTGAAAAGAAGTCCTCGCCTACACAACTCTCTATTCCTAGTAACATCCTAATAAATATCTTCTGAACCCTCTCCAGGGGACAAGAAATGGACACAGTACTCCAGAACAGGCCTGACCAACGTCCTGTACAACTTCAACATAACATCCCAATCCCTATACTCGGCGGCCTGAGTAATGAGGGCAAGCCTGTTAGATGTCTTCTTAACCGCCCTATCGAAATGTGATGCAAACCGCAAAGATTTATGTGTCTGTACCCCTAGGTCTCTCTGTTGTACAACATGACCTCACGCAAGTGTCAATTACTAAATATGGGGCAAGACAATGCATGATCATCAAACGCAGTTGAGCTCAATCCTGCTTTCACTGAAGTAGTCTTTTTTATTCTTTTATGAGGTGGAGGTGTCACGGGCAAAGCCAACATTTGTCATTCACCCTGAACTGAAATGCAGAGGATGTTTAATTGATATCAGTATTTTATGCCAGACTTATTGAACTAACTAGATTAGAACTAGCTTCGGTGATGGGATGTAAACTATTGAGTCCAGACCTCTGGATTGCTAGTCCAGTAACCAGTGTGCTGCAGTGAGGCGAGAGATAATGAATAGAAGCAGAACAATCCTCTCTTGAACTTAATGTGTGACAGCGATTGTGACGTCTTAAAACAGAACGACTTCCATTTCAGCAGCATTTTTCATGATCACTGGACATCTCTCAAAGCTTTAAAGAAAATGAACTGTTAGTTGAGGTATAGTCACTTTTGCAATGCAGGAAATATGGCAGCCAAATTGTGTTCAGTCAACTCCACAAACAGCAATGACGGGTGAGATGAATGTAGGCCAGGACCCAATTGCTGTAGAAACTCAGCAGGTCTGGCAGCAGAAACTCTGAAGAAGGGTTACTGGACCCAAAATGTTTACTCTGTTTTCTCTCCTCTGATGCTGCCAGACCCGTCGAGTTTTTCGAGCAATTTCATTTTTTGTTTCTGCTTTCCACTCTCTTGCAGTTCTTTGACTTTTTCTTTGCAGATGGAAACCTCTGCTCTTCTTTGAAATAGTGCCATTGTTTTTTTTTTAACATTCAACCATCGAAGAGGCCTCAATACAACATTTCATCTGGAAGAAAATACCTCCTACAACACATTGTTCCTTCAGTCCTGCACTTAATCAGCAACCTTGTTTTTTGAGATCAAGCCCTAGCGTGGGCACTGTAACCGGAACCAAATGATTCACAGGAATATGTCCAACCAAATGAGCCACAGCTAACAAGAACCTCCTGATTAAAATCAGTGGTTTCATACTGATCCACACAGACCGGAGATTATTCACGCCTGGTCTGTATGACTCAGTCTCACACAACCTGTGCACAGCCATGAAAACATGGCCTGCGGAAGTACTGAAAGAAACCGTGCCTTCCGTGGGACAATGACAGCATGGCAAAACTAAACCAAGTTTGATGGAAGAAAAATAACCAGCAAGAATCAGCAATTAGAAACATGTTCTCACACTCAACGCACTTTGTAGGAAGCCCAGAGCCTGCCATGTTTGAGAGTGTGTAAGGTGCTTAAAAGGGTTCTCATCTGACAGTCAAAAAGCTAAATTGTAATGTACACAGTATTCATAGAATTCATACAATCCCTACAGTTTGGAAACAGGCCCTTCGGCTCAACAAGTTCACACCAACCCTCAGAGCATCCCACCCAGACCCATCCCTCTTTCACCCATCTAATCTACACATCCCTGAGCACAATGGGCAATTTAGCATGGCCAATTCACCTCGAGGAAACCGCACCACCCGGAGGAAACCCACACAGACACGGGGAGAATGTGCAAACTCCACACAGACAGTCGCCCAAGGGTGGAATCGAACCCAGGCTCCTGGCGCTGTGGGGCAGCAATGTTGAGCCACCGTGCCGCACACATACCATTGCCAGCCTCTACAGAAAAATTTATTTCTTACAATGTATTAATGTAAATGCTGAGTATTATGCACTCAAGGACTCCTTCAAACTTTATACAAAGAGCACGGTGGCGAATCTCTCAACAGCACTTGAACAAAACATGATACAACCAGCAGTAAAGCACAAGTGTACAAATTATTGTAGTCTTAAATTAATGATTAGGTGAGTCCCAAACCTGGTCCAACACCTGAAGTATACAATATTTTACGTCCAGTACAAGGTATTTACGTCAGCTTCAGAGCAAAAACAAAATCAGCAACTGAATTTTTTCTTTCAGATAGTGCATCCAATGCCCAATTCTTACCAGCTTGCCCCCTGCAAACAAGGACATCTTTGTGGAGTTGGAGTGCAGGCAGATCTGATGTTCACCGGGAGTATGCGATGTGAAAGTAAACCGTCCCTCCGAGCCGTACTGTCGGGACAGGATAACCTAAAATTGGAAGAACCAGTCGGTCAACAACGGAGAAGTCAAAAAATACACAATTTCCCAATTCTGTTTGGCAGAAAACACAAATGAGCAAGCAGCTATTTCAGAGAATGGATCTCCTGTTCCCTTTTAATTTTAAACCTGATCATAAATTTTCATGGCTGAATGATGTTCAGGCACTATTCTGCTTTCCTTGAGAACTGACATTTTCTGGAGTGTGATTCTAAATGTAACAGATACTATTTTATCACAGATTCATGACTGCATCTGCTCACAGGTACTTTCTGTCACACAGCACTGGAATAAAATCAGAAGTCAAGCCACAAGCTGGCTTCTCTCGAAAGCAAACATGTTAAAACTTACAGGAATTCTTTCAATGTCTTCACAGCTGAGATCAGCCACCTCAAGAAGACCTTCCAAATCTATCGGACTAACATTTCAAACAAAAAAAACAATTCCATATGGCATGTGCACATCACTGGCAAGGCTAACTTCTGTTGCCCATCTCTAATCAGCCATGAAAAGGTTATGCTAGAATGCCTTCTCTCTGGGGTAGCTGTACTCACAGTACTGTTAGGAAAGGATTTCCAACATTCTAATTCAATAACATTGAAGAAGAGTGATGTCCTGAGTCAGGACAGTGTGTGGCTTGGAGGGGAATTTACATGTTGTGGTTTTCCCATTCATCTACTGCCCCATCCTTCTTTGTGGTACAGGTTGCAGAAGATGCATGCATGAGTTATTGTAGTGCATCTTGTACATGCTGCGACCATTGTGGTCGTGGCCGGAGTGTATCTGGAAGGTGGGGTACAAATTTAGTGGGATGAAGCTTCCTGAGTGTTTCAAGAGCTGCACTCATTCAAGCTAAGTGGACAATATACCAGCATATTGCTGACTCAAACCTTGTAGTTGGTGAGCAGGCGCTGGGAGTCAGTAACTAAGTTATGTGCTACAGGATTCCTAACCTTTGACCAGCTCTTGTGTTGATTCGGCCTGGACCAGTTCAGTTTCCAGGTCACTACTGATGATGTTGATCACATGGGATTCAGTGATGGCAATGTCATTGAAAGTCAAGGAAAATGATTAGATCCGCTCTTGTTGGAGATGGTCAGTGTCTGGCACTTGTGTGCTCCTTGACATTGATCAGCCCAAGCCTGGCTGTTGTCTAAGTTTCGGTCAACAAGTACAGGGACTGCTTCAGTGCCTGACGAGTGCGAATGCTGCTGAACACTGTACAATCATCAGTGAAGAACTCAAATTCTGACCTTATGGTCGCAGGAAAGTTGCTCAAGGTAAGGACGCGAGTCCGATGAATTACTGGAGCAATATTCAAAATGACTGGACCCCAACAAGTAGACAAGTTTGTGCTTGGGGTGACTCCGCAGAGTGGAGAATTCTTCCCATTTCCCATTGAGTTCAATGATGCTACTCTGCCAAACATTGCCCTGATTGCAAAGGCAGTCACCTTTACTTTCTGTCTGGATTTCATGACATTTGTCCCTGTTTGGGCCAAGGTTTTGAAGAGGTCAGGTGCTGAGTAGTCCTGCCATTCTGACCATCATTATTTTACCCATCAGAGGAGCTCTGCTCCAATTATTGTGAATTAATCTGATCCCTTTGTTAGGTATTTCCACTGGGATATTTTTCCAGTAGTGCTTAGAAATGCAATTCCAAGTTGAATTCTACATTATTACAGTTGAGATCATTACATAGGAAGCACTGCTTGGAAGTTATACACCAGCATTAAATGAGATGATCATTTTCATGTTGTTGTGTTTAGGATTTGAAACTACACACCCTTGACAAGATAAAACAATCATCTGTACCTAGCCTCGTATTTAAGAAAGCAAGCTGTGGAATATTTAAAACGTGTTCAGCATCATTGATTACAGGGACCTGTCACCAACACACCATTAACTTTTGACCACAATCTGTAATTTTACACTGAAGGCCCTCAGATAAGCGAAAGGCAACTTGTAATTGAAACTCTACATCCGATAAATGACAACACAATGTCAGCCACATCAAAACAGGAGTTAATTGCTTCCTTTCACACAACATTCTGTAACTTTACATTAAGTGCAAATGTAATTTGCTGAGAACGATACTGTACAATCAAAGTAATTTGTGTACAGTACTCAAACATTCTTTCCTCCAACAAGGACAGCTCTGATGTTAATTACATTCCAA
The DNA here is from genome assembly GCA_024137785.1 of Ginglymostoma cirratum. Taxonomy (NCBI): domain Eukaryota; kingdom Metazoa; phylum Chordata; class Chondrichthyes; order Orectolobiformes; family Ginglymostomatidae; genus Ginglymostoma; species Ginglymostoma cirratum. Next base: position 8,636,514 of record JAHRHZ010000003.1, read on the forward strand.
CCTCTGATGTAAATATCCAAAATCCAGGATGCATCATACCTTGAAGTCAGGATCCCGCACTTCCACATGCATCCCCAAACCTGGGGTCGAGGGCAGAAAAGATTCTGACTGCTTATCCCACAGCTGAGTCCGGTAATTACCTGAATCAAACATTTAAAAGAAACAGTTACTTTCAAAATACAGAACAGCCAAATACAGCCAAGAGGTCATTGTCAGCATTTTACTGTATACCCGACTTCATTCAGCCTATGAGTTTAATCTTATCTGAATTTCTCGACATCCTCTCTTTAAATGCATTCATGCTGTTCACTTTGACTATTGCTTACGGTAGCATATTCTGGTCCAACAACTTTCTGGCTAAAGACTTATTTCCTGAATTCTGTATTGGATTTCTCAATGATTACATCTTATTGATGTTGCCTCTCCCATAAATTGTTGTTAGCAGCTCCAGAAGACCATTCTGCAGATCCTTGTCTATGGAAGGCGAGGCACATGGGATACACAATAGCAGCAACAGGGAATGGTGCTGTTGGAGATGACAGTTTAGAAGAACTCAATTTTTGTGCACTGCTTGATAATCCATAATCTCAACTCAACCTGAGAAGGTCAGCCATTGGCATGTGATACATTACATGCACGCATTTAAAATTAAAATGATGTCATTAAGCAGCAAAATTCACAAATCAAGAATTGACTTCAATCATACATCAATACAAATTGCCGATGTGGATAATATGATAAAGTTACACAGTTGATAAACTCAGATCAATTATATTGGCTGCCTTTGATATTCAAAAAGAACCTTTACTGCATGACTTGAAACCGCAGCCCTTCCCCGTTGACATTTTACGGTCTTGGCATTTCTATAATCATCCATTTGATTCAGTGGTCGCATTCTCACATGTCAGAAATTTGGTGGCTCATTGGCTAAATATCAGACCATCCTCTGTACAACTGGTGTCAGCCTTTATAGAATACACTACCCTCATAAAAGTTAAGTCATAAAGGGCATGAATTCCTGAATATAGGCAGGCATACTTGGCTTGATGCCAGCATGCAGGTCACAAGCCTGGGTTACACAAAGTCCATCATTGAGTCCTGGGGACTGCAACTGACTTTGAGCCATATGGAGGGCACAATGTCTTGTCATTTCTGTGACAATGTCAAAAATCCCAGTGCTAATTTGGGGAAGGTTTGCTGACTAGCAGAACAAAATGTTGGGTTGGGGAGCAGGGTGAGCTATGTTGACCAGGGACAGCCAGTGAAGGGGTAATGAAGATCAGTGCCAGTTAGTGAGGTGGGTGATGGCCAGTGCCAGCCAGTGAGTGCATAATGATGGCCAGTGCCAGCCAGGGAGGAGGGGGTGCTGACCAGTACCAGTCAGTGAGGTGAGGGTGGTGACCAGTGCCAGCCAAGTGGGATGGGTGATGGTCTGGTCCAGCCAGTGATGGGGTAATGATGGCCAGTGCTAGCCAGTGATTGTTGGGGGGGGGGGGGTGGCCAGCACCCACCAGTGAGGGGGTAAGGAGGACCATTGCCAGCCAGTGGGGGTGTGGATGGGGGCAGGGGTTGATGACTAGTGCCAGCTTACAGGACTGGGGAGGTGATGACCAGTGCCTGCCAGTGAGGTAGGGATGATGACCAATGGCAGCCATGGAAGGGGGTGGGGAAGAAGATCAGTGTCAGCTAATGGGTGGGGGTCATGACCAGTGCCAGCAAGTGAGGGGGATGATCAGAGCAAACCAGTGAGGAGATAATGATGATCAATGCCAGCCAGTGAAGTGGATGATGATGACCACTGTCAGCCAGTGTGGGGGTAATGATAATCAGAGCCAGCTAGCAAGGTGGGTGAGACCAGTGCCAGCCAGTGAGGGGGGTAATGACGGCCAGTGCTAGCCAGTGACTGAGGGTGATGACCAGCCAGTGAGCAGAGACCATAGCCAGCCAATGAAGGGGTAATGAAGACCAGTGCGAGCCAGTGAGGTGGGTGATGACCAGTGCCAGCCAGTGTGTGCGCGTGTGTAATGATGGCCAGTAACTGGGAGTGATGCCCAGTGACAGCCAGTGGGGGTGATGACCAGTGCCAGCCAGTGAGGGCAGTGTGGATGATGGCTGCAGGTGATGACCAGTGCCAGCCAGTGAGGGGGTAATGGTGGCCAGTGCCAGCCAGTGAGGGGAGGCGGTGGCCAGTGACAGGGGTGATGGCCAGTGCTACCCAGTGGGGGCAGAGAGGGGTGATAACAAGTGCCAGCCTGTGGGGTGGGGGGGGGGGGGGGGAGGACCAGTCCCCCCCAGTACCCAGGGGGGGGTGATGACCAGTGCACCACAATGATGGAGGTGACGACCAATGCCACCCAGAGTGGTGGAGGAGGGGTGATGGCCGGTGCCAGCCAATGAAGGGAGGTGGCCAGTGCCAGCCAGTGAGGGGGGTGTGTGATGGCCAGCGCCAGCCAGTGACAGCAGGGAGTGATGACCAGTGCGAGCCAGTCGGGGGCACTCTCGCTCCCAGACGGTTTCCAAACTCTGGCGAGGGGGCTGTTTTCCAGCTGATACCACTTCGATACCAATGGCGCCGGCCTCAGGTCGTGCTACTCACCGATCACCATTGTCTCGTCGGGTATCTCCTCGATGAAGCATTTTTTCTCAGTTTCCCCGATGTGGAAGTAGATTCCGTGGGACAAGCCGAGCTGAACGCTCAGCCAGACCGACAACACAACTTGCCCGCAACGCATGGCCCCACCGCTGTCCAGAGCCCCTGCACTGCGCCTGCGTCCCGGAACCAGGAGCCGAGCCATGCGTTTGCGTCATCCTGCCACGGGGCGGAGTACAATCTGCATGCTCCCTCTGCCGGCCCCGCGCAAGCTCTGCGCATGCTTCCAAGGGTGAAGTCAGCTGTGCAATGCACGAGATGTAGAGCTGGATGAACACAGCAGGCTGAGCAGCATCAGAGGAGTAGGAAGGCTGACACATCCTCCGACACTTCCACCATCTGCAATCCCACCACCAAAGACATTTTTCCCTCCCCACCGTTATCTGCTTTCCAGAGGGACCACTCTCTCCGTGACTCCCTTGTCCGCTCCACACTCCCCTCCAGCTCCACCACACCCGGCACTTTTCCCTGCAACTGCAGGAAGTGCTACACCTGCCCCCACACCTCCTCCCTCACCCCAATCCCAGGCCCAAAGAAGACTTTCCACGTCAAGCAGATGTTCACTTGCACATCTGCCAATGTGGTATACTGCATCCACTGTTCCCGTTGTGGCTCCTCTACATCGGGGAAACCAAGCGGATGCTTGGGGATCATGTTGCAGAACACCTACGCTCAGTTCGCACTAAACAACTGCACCTCCTAGTCGCGAGCCATTTCAACTCCCCCTCCCATTCCTCAGACGACATGTCCAACCTGGGCCTCCTGCAGTGCCACAACGATGCTACCCAAAGGTTGCAGGAACAGCAACTCATATTCCACTTGGGAACCCTGCAGCCCAATGGCATCAATGTGGATTTCACAAGCTTCAAAATCTCCCCTCCCCCTACCGCATCCTAAAACCAGCCCAGCTCATCCCCGCCTCCTCAACCTGTCCTTCCTCCCACCTCAAGCGCCACCCACATCTGCTACCCACTAACCTCATCCCGCCCCCTTGACCTGTCCGTCCTCCCTGGACTGACCTATCTCCTCCCTACCTCCCCACCTACACTCACCTTTACTGGCTCCATCCCCGCCTATTTGACCTGTCTGGCTCTTCTCCCCATCTTCTATCCACCTCTGCCTCTCTCCCTATTTATTTCAGAACCCCCTTCCCCTCCCCTCATTTCTGAAGAAGGGTCTAGGCCCAAAACGTCAGCCTTCCTGCTCCTTTGATGCTGCTTGGCCTGCTGTGTTCATCCAGCTCTACACCTTGTTATCTCAGATTTTCCAGCATCTGCAGTTCCTACTATCTGTGGTCCAACACACGAGGATGGGATGTGGCCGTGAATGACCTGGAACTTGCAGGAATTAATCATTAACCTTGTGCGTCTAGCCTTGGGGGAAAAAGTGAGGACAAGGAAAGAGAATTATAGCTTGGGAGCTCTTTGTCAATTGAGCAGGCCCTTAGGACTGCGCTGCTGAAGCGTAAACCTCAATTTCTACGATTTAGCCTGCTCTGGCACTGAAATTTCTCATTGAGGGGCAAGAGACCCCGTTGAGTCACAGTTTTTTTGAAAAAATAGTTTCACACATGAAAATAGCATTGGTTGTGTGTAAAAGGAACTGACCGAGAGTGGGTGACAGTGTTTATTTCGCAATTGGCAGCAGAAAATTAATAACCATGTTGCAACAATGCAATCAGGCCGATTACAAACGTATGATAATAGACAAAGGTACCATTAGACCAGATGACATTAAATGGTAATATTTTGGTCTGAGGGGAAAACTTAGTTAGGGCTGAAATATCTGTGCCACCAAAGTAATAAGGGTGCATTACATATATCGCAACAAATCTGTCAGAAGCGGTTTCAGCCTCAGAGATTACGAGGGGACCCAGAACAGTACGCCTTTTTTTCTTTCAAATGTAAACTAATCTCCCTATGACATCATTGTCTTCCCCTAGATTCCTTCATGTTAACACTTTCAGACCCTTAGACACTGATACAAACATACAGCACTTAAAGTTTTCATTTCTAATCTTCAGACTCTCAAGTATTCAGAAGAACAGTCCAGACGTTCCCCTGAAATCAGACTGCAAGGGGAATACATTATTTACATGTTAAGAGAACAACGGCAAGAGCTGCACTTCAGTCTTCGCTATCTGGAAAAAAATAGCAGTATTGGGGCTTCATTAAAACATTTTCCTCAGTGTGCAAAGCTCCAAGACAACACTGTTTACGTGACAGTGTCATGTAACAGAAAGGCGCCAATGTAATGCCCCAAGTATTCCAAAGGCTGTCTGGAGCATTAATCAAACTGTGCAGAAAATACAACTTGGCAATTTAATGCCCAGTACACTTTTGCCAAATCTCCCAGAATCAATTTTGTGACACACTGGCTTTTGTTAAAATTTTTTTCAGTTGCAGTCACACAGTCATATGTAAATATTTTCAACTGCAATGTACCAATGTAATGAAGATGTTTAAAAACTGATCTGCAATCATTTAACCAACTAGGGAACAGGTTTGAAGGACTGAATGGCCAAATTTTGTTTCGTTGTGACCTTGACCCATATTGCAATACAATATGATGGCCACCTGTCCATTTTAGGATCGATTCTACAATTTTGACTGAAGAGCAATACCTCAGTCAGATCTTAAAATTCCATCTTTTTGGTTTCTTGAATGTTTTTAATTAAAAACAAAATCCCGAAGGTCAATATCAAATCATTTTGAAAAGCATCGTGAAATGTCAAATGTTCCCATAACAATCAACAAAACAAAGTCTTTGCAACCTACTTCCAACTAAAGGATCAAAAGATACCAACAACTGCAAATGCTGGAGTCAGAGACAACACAGTGTGGACCTGGAGGAGTTTTGAAGAAGGGTTCTGACCTGAAACATCAACTTTTCCACTCCTCTGATGCTGCCCGACCTGCTGTGTTCCTCCAGCTCCACACTGTCTTGACTCTACCTATCTTCAACTATTGTCTTACGTACTTGAAACTCCAGAAAGCTTTGTACCCGTAACTGTAATACAAACATAATAACAACACCCGAAAGCTGCAGGAACAGCATCTCATATTTCGCTTGGGAACCCTGCAGCCCAAGGGTATCAATGTGGACTTCACAAGCTTCAAAATCTCCCCTCCCCCAACGACATCCCAAAACCAGCCCAGCTAGTCCCCACCTCCTTAACCATTCCTCCCACCTCAAGCCCCACCCCCACCTCCTACCCACTAACCTCATCCCGCCTCCTTGACCTGTCCGTCCTCCCTAGACTGACCTATCCCCCACCGAAAACCCCACCTACATTCATCTTCACTGGCTCTAACTCCACCTCTTTGTCCTGTCTGTCTCCTCTCAACCTATCCTCTCCTTTATCCATCTTCTATCCGCCTCCCCCTCTCTCCCTATTTATTTCAGAATCCCCTTCCCCTCCCCCATTTCTGAAGAAGGGTCTCGACCCGAAACGTCAACTTTCCTGCTCCTCTGATGCTGCTTGGCCTGCTGTGTTCATCCAGCTCCACAACGTTTTATCTCAGATTCTCCAGCATCGGCAGTTCCTACTCTCTCTATAATAACAACACTAATGGCACTCTTACTTTTATAGGAAAAAGTCTCTTTGGAATTTGTTCCCTGAGTAAATGAAAATTTTAGGCTGGATGACACTTGCTATCTTGTATATTATTTTCAAATTTCATAATGAGGGACTCTGATTCGAACCATTTTTCATTAACTCAACTGACAGAAAATGTTTATGACTGAAGTAAATTCACATACAGCTCTCTAGCTCAATTCTACTTCAATCTTTAGTGGTAAACTCGAAGTAGAAATTAACACCTGGAAGTCTCAGTGTTTGGTTTACATCATCCTAAATTTCACATCCACATACCTCAGTTCAAATCTTCAGCCCAAACCCTTTTTGCTGTGAGATGTTTTCAGATATTGCAATTTGAATAACATCTGTTCAATCACATCCACGCATATTTCTCTGAACTTTTGGAAATCAATAATTTCAGGGTTCTTGGAATGAGAGAGTACAAATATATTCTCTAAATATCCAGTACAAGTGCAATAAGGGGTAAAGATTCCAGAAAATGGAACATACACTCTGAAGGAATTTTCACAAAGCATTTCCTTTCACTTTCACCAAAATTGACTCGTCCTTCTCCACGTTCTTCTATGCTATCTCCTTGACTTGAAGGTGTTCCATAATGCAGTAGATTTCCAGTCATACGTTTTGGTGTCAAGGGAAGGATGTGTTTGTGGGATCAGGTCTTCATCTGAACCTAGCAACATCATTTATTACCTCTCAGGAGAAAATTTCAAATAACTCAAGGAGAAAATATTCAAGTGCAGGAGTATGAAATAGTATAACACTTTGTAAATGACAGACAACTCCTGATGTATTCAGTCACAACGTTTTGACACTTTATGAACTTTGTGTAATGTGATGTGAATATCAGACAGACTGAATTGTTCCATTCTTTAAACCCTATCTTAATTCTAATTTTTCAATCAATGTTTCCTTTAAATGTTTGTTTCCATTGTTATTCTGGCCATTACTGCCGATGTGCAGCCTCCAGGAAGAGTTATTTGGTCAGCCTGAATTGATGTTTGAAAGGTGAACTCACACACAGACCATGATAGATCACACAGTCACAATGAGTTATCAGGTGGATCAGAATCATTCTTGAGGCTCATTGTGTATTTGTTGTCAGTGCATACATTGCAGGGAATGTTTCCCAAACACCAAAGGACTAATTCATTACCACTTTAAGGAACTTGAAATTTGTTCAGTTCTCTTCCTCCTCCACGCTTGTATCAGTTTCATCATTTTGCCAACAAGCCTAAATGTTGAATAAAAGCGAAATTTTTAACTGAATAACCTTCAAGTTGGCATCAAATAAACAGTGAAAAATTAAAATGTTGCACAAATATCAATGGTGCAGTGCAAAGCCAACATCGATCTTACTGAATGAAGGGTAGGTGTCACAGTATTTCTGCTGTGAGGGAGCTGGGGGGTGGAAGAGCAGCACAGTTATCATCAAGGATGTCCAACAGAGGAACATGTTGTACAGTGAAGGGTTAATGATACCTTTATTCTAAGAATAGCAACTGAGCATGGATTTTATATGCAGCAAAAATTTATTCCGGTCAAAAAAGAAGGACTCAATGAGAAGGAAGAATTATCCACGGTGACAAAGGTGGTCAAAGACAGTATCTAATCAAAACTAAGGCATACAAAGCAGTGAAAATGAGTGGTCAGCCAGAGGATTGGAATTTTTTTTAGGATCCAGCAGTAGATGGCTGAGAAGCTAATAAAGAGGGAGACATTGATTTTGAATGTAACTTGGCAAACAAATCACAAGAACTCTAAAGTTTACAGAAAGAGTGAACATGATTTTGTCAAAGAGAATTCACGTTTGATGAATTTGCTAAAGTTCTTTCAGGAAAATAGCCTTAGAGGTTTATATCTTTGAAGCTACAACAAGCAAACTTGACAAAGGGTGGATACTGTATTTGCATTTCCAAAAGCAAACAGTCAGGCACCACATAAAATATTATTGCACAATCTAGGAGCTCACGGCTTTGGGGGTAGTTATTCGCATGGAAAGAGGATTGGTTAACACACTGAACACAGTCAGGGTGAATGTGTCTTTTTCAGATTGGAAAAATGCAATGAGTGGGATGGCACAAAGATCAGTCCTAGGACCTCAATCATTGACAATCTATGTTAATTACTTGAAGGAAGGGTAGATTGTAACATATCCAAATTGGCTGACAACACAAAAATGGGTGAGAAAGCATATTGTGATGAGGGCATAACGAATCCACAAGTGCATGTAGGTAGGTGAAAAGGCAAAAATGCAGCAAATTAAGTTTAATGAAGGGACGGTGTGAGGTCATGCACTTTGTTTGGGAAGATTGAAGAGGTAGACCATTATTTAAATGTAAAGAGACTCCATAAAAGTGCAACATACTGGGTGTGCCTGTGCATGAAACACAAAGTGAGCATGCAGAAACAATCAATCCTGAAGGAGCTCGACAAGGGAGATGTTCAGAAGATGTTTCCATGTGTGGGATCATCTTGAACTTGGTAACGTAGTCAGAGAATATGCAGACACTTATTTAAATCTGGGACGGAAAGGAATTTATTCTCCTAGAGGATTGAGAAGATCTGGAATTTTGTCGCCCACAGAGATGGGGCGGCTAGATCACAGAAAGTATTTAAAAAGCGGGTAAATAGATTTTGGAATATCAGGGAGTTGAGGGCTGTAAGAGACTGGCACAAAAGAGGAGTTGAAGCCTGGACAGATTGGCCACAATCTTTTTGAATGGTGGGGGCAGGCATGAGGGGTCAAATGACTTACTCCTCCTCCTGTTCTTAAGATGGCATGATGTTGGCTATTGTGGGTGTGGAGAAGGAAGTGGTAGGCAGGCCTGAACACTGACTGACCTGGTGGTTCCCATTGGTTAGTTTGATTTTGCTCATTTGACTCTCCAGCAAAGATTCCATGCAACTGATGTCCTGTGGAGCATGATCAACTGTTGACTCATGAGGCATCTAGAAAAAGGAAAAGATTCTTCATTCATCAATGAAATCATACCATGAACTGCAGTCAACTTGAGAAGGTGATACCACTCCACAAGCACAGAAGATTCGTCTCATTTAAGACTCAAGCTCTCCCACTTGACAAAGTTAAGTATATAATGGGGAACATCTCATGATCAATTCTAAACCAATGCCAGAATTAGACGATCAGAAACAGGCTGGTGGTTGAGTCACCACAACTGGCCTCACTGCCCTAGGGTAGGAGCAGATAACTTTTGATTGTATCTGGAAGAATGGGACTGTTGCTTCAGTGTCAGTCAAGGTGCAGTCTAATTCAAGGCAGTGCCTTCAGCAGAGAATGAGCAAAACAGACAAATTGGCATATTATTCCCAAAACTGATACCCAAGTTGGAAATAAATTTTGCATACAAAAAAGCTGTTACTCTCAAAAATCTGTGAAATCTATGAGGATTATTAGAAGAGGGAGAACATTTTGCTTTTTTAAAATTAATTCAAGATATTTAATTCATCAAATAAGAGGGGAGTAAATATCAAATACTGAATATCATCTGTGAATGCTCCAAGCAAAAGGGGCAGAATGGCAAAAGACAAATTAGTGGAGACTGACAGACCAATTCATGATTGAATCTATTGTGAAGTGAAGAGCATGCAAAGTAACAATTAACCAGCCCAGTCATCCAAGAACTAAAAAGCTCACAACACTGGCTGAAACTATTTAGAAAGAAGTTGTACTTATCCAGAGTACAGTGACAGCAGCAGTTACTGGTCTTCTTAAGCTTGCTGCCAGTAAAAAGAATTGTACCCAATGGATGGAATGGTAAACTCGCAAGATAGGCAGGTTGTCAGCAAGGACAGGGGATCTGATAAAAATGCCCACCTCCTGGATCTCCTGCAATCTAAGGTTCACCCACCTACCTCATTAACCCCTCCCCTCCCTCCCCCACATCTGACCGTGTCTTCCTCTTCTCTGGTACCCGAGCTGCAGCCTTGTAACCGAGGATTTCCAAACGACAATCTGGATGGCTGGTGACTAGAGAAAAGGAACTGAAGCAATTCTACTTCTGATTTCCCCAGTCCTTATAAAATACACCTCCAATCAATGAGCTTGCAGCCTCTCAGTAAAGGTGAGCCCTTCATGTTTGCAATCTCCACATTCGGCACAAGCAAGCATTCCACAGACAAAAGGCACTTGTCCTTTTGAACGACTACGTAGGATGCACAGCACACAAATAAGTAATTTGTCTCGACCAGTAATTGCCACCATTGTGCTCCACTCGAGTGCCCGTCCAACTTTCTTCAACAAAATAAAATTATAACTCTTTATTTCCTTCTTCCTTATACTTATATCCATTCTATGGAATGCATCGATACTATTTTCAGTTGAATGACTATGTGGTAGCAAGTTCCACATTCTGGCCATTCTTTGGAGAAAGAAGTTCTTTCTGGAAACTCTTTTGGTTCATTGATGACTGTTATTTTTAAGAACAGGAAACATTCTCTTTGTCTCAATTACTTAATGGTCAATATCATAGTGGTTCCAGTCAAATAATTGTTCCTATTCACCTCAACTCTCCATAATTGGTTTTGTAACATACATACTGAGGTAGTCATAGACTTACCAGGGCAGGTGGTGCTCGGAATAGGTAGCTGAAAGGGTAATACAGAAGATTTATACACGAGGCAGCATACAGGTCAGCATAACGCATCAGCTGACTAGCAAATACTGTTTGTCTGGAGCCACATCTTAATAAACTTCCCATCTTTCCATAGCACATGTCCATCTCATGGGTCACTGCCTAGAAGCAGGTGCAAAAAGTTAAGATTAAAAATGTTTAAAAGTTGAAAAGTTAAAAAAAAAGTGAAAAAAATTACCCAAGCTCTCACAAAATAGATTCACAACAAAAGGTTTGTATATAGAAGCATGTTCAGCCCCTTGGATCTTATTCTCTAAAACTAAACTGTTTTGCTGTCTTCTGATTGTAACATCTCACTGGTCCTGACTGTGAATTCACTGTAAGCACTCATGCATTTTCCTGACAACAACCAATCACTAATAATGTAAAGAAGCATTTCCAGGCACCTGGTCTGAGCTTGGCTTTAAAGTTCTGAGCACACTCCTTCCTTTCTATTGTCCTGGTGTATTTGAAAATCTTGTGGGGTTTACTTTCTTTATCTCATTACATATCATACCGGTCTCTGTAAGGCCTTCGCTGAAGTGCCTCATTTTGATTTCAGAGGCTGGTGATTATCAAGTTGCTCACGACATCGCCTCCCCTCTGTTTCATGGGATCAGCCGTGTACGTCTCTCATGCTTGAATGACACTATGTCACTTTGACCAGAAAGGTGTGTGGTATATGTAAAGGCTTATCAAACTACTGGATAGCTTCAATAGGACTTCCAGGAAGTTTGACACAACTTACTGGTAATGACCAGCTGACATGAAGTAGCCCTGATAAGCACTCTGTCTCTCTTTTAACTGGCTCTCTTTTAACTCATATTATGAACTCCCAAGAATGGGTGGCTGGCAAAACTGAGTGATATTTATATTGCAACTACAATCCAGCTGCAACACGTCTGCATTTCAGGTTTAACAGAGGCATGTTTGACTACCTGCAAGTCATTTTAAGTAGTGCAGGCAGTCAGTGTTTACTGCAGCATTTAATGACCTCCAGACAGATGAATTCAGTATTTTTCATTGACTTTCACAAACCCGACGTCCCCAACACATTATTTCAAAAGGAGAATCACTGAATCCCCTGTTGTCGACTGAAGATTATGACCAGGTTTCTATCATTCGATGATTAGAATGCACCTCTTACTTTTATTTGTTTCCGAATTAGGGTGATATCAGGACGTTCATTGCTGCTGCTGTCCAGATTCCTGACATAACAGAAACATATATTATGTCAAGGTCATTTTAACATTGCCCTATCTTTACCCACATTACAGGAAACATATCAGACAAGTACATTTTCAATACTTATTCAGCAAGGACGCATTTCCAAAGTATGCATCTTCTTTCAAAGTGACACAATTTCATCTATATTCCTTTCGGCTTTAGTCACTTGTCTTGATGACAACCTTCAAACTAAAAAGCTGGATAACCACTTTCACACCTTTGGTCGGGGCTGCTCCAAGCCAGACTTTTCCTGGTCTGATTTTTATAGGCTAGTTTGCCTCATTGATGCAGTTTCTTTGCAACCTCTAACCTCACAGTGAGGATTCAGTTCATTTTGTGACATGTTTCAATCTTATGCACAGTGAAAACAGTTCCCCACAAATTCAGGGACACTTTTCACTCACTTACTTGTAAATATCTGCCACAAACATATCAAGGTTCCGAAGTTCTTCAAAAAGACCTGTGAAAAAGGACAAGAAAAGGTGAAATGCTGCTTATTATCATAAATAGCTACACCACTGAGATCCACAAAAGAATATACCGCATTTGTATAGTGTCTACACCATAGAAAAACATCCCAACATGGTCACATAAACTAAGACAATTAGGTGGCTGCCAAGTCAAATCAGTAAAGACCAAAATCTTGGTCAAACGTGTCTGTTTTCAGGCCTTAAAGAGGGAAAAATGGTGATGATGTGGAAGGGTTTAGGAATGCCATTTCGGAGTATGGGACTGAGGTGGCTGAAAGCATAGCCGGTAATTATGAGGGAAAGGGAATTGGAGGTGCAGAAAAGGATCAAACAGGATGGGTAAGGAAGTTGCCATTAAGATATGCAAAGGATAAAACCATGAAACAATCTAAACACATGGATATGATTTTTAAGTTGGAGGCTTCAGGAGACTGGAATCCAAATTAAATTACAAGGATATAAACTGTGCTTTGGATCAGAGATACAAAAGCATGGGTGAGTTCTAGCAGAAGATGGTAAAGTTGAATGTTGATGCACATGTGGAGCCCAACCACATATCTTTACATTATGTGGCTTGGGTGCAGCATGTCAACGAAGAAAAAGGAGGAAGCCAATGACAGATAATTGAAGGATTCCAGAACTAACAATACACTTCAGATACTCCTGCCAAAAAACAGATGGGTAAGAGGGAAGCAAGTGTGGGCAGTCTCACCAAGCTGAAGAACGAAACAAAGGCACCTGAGGGCAATGGGACGATTATTTGCATCAAATTTACAGAGACGTCAAAGAAGATGCAAAGTGCATTGATTGGTCACAGAGAATGTCATTGCTGACTTCGGTGAGAGCCATTAAGTGCTAACAGTAGAGGAACAAACACAATTGAATTAGTTCAAGCACAGAGCAAAGGGTGAGTGCAGGTTTATGAATACAAATTTTGTATGACCCAGATCTAGTAACGCTTGGGTAAACTAATTGTGTATCGAATGCACTCAAGTTCGCACTCACCATGGGTTTAGACTCACAGGATATTTGGACTCCATGTATTCATTTCAGTTTGAACCTTAACCACAGTATAGTCTGTACTCTAATGCAGACATGAAAGCTGTTAGCTATTTACAAATTGAGAGTGGTGGAAAGTTGGATGTGCCCCCAACTCCACTTAGCTCAGACTTACTGCTCCTCTCTGTCCAGACCTGCAGCTCATGTGCCAGTTCAGGCACAACCAGGAATGTCCTCCAGCCCTGCCGCTTCTTGGATTTGAGGATGTCTCCAAAAATATGATTTCCAATGTACAAAATCTCTTTACCCTTCACTCCCAAAAGGTCACAGATCATATCTGAAGACCCTAGAACAACATATACAGAGAATCTTTTGTCAATCCGTCAGGCAGAAAGTTCCCATTTTCATTTAAAGTCTTTTGCTGAGTGAGATTCATGGTGCACTGACCACCATGGCTTGGAGCTACTATTCTCACACAACCTTCCAATTTTCACTGAATTAATGAGACAACCAGATTTTGACCACCTTTCTTGGTCAATTGCACTATTAGATAGGCAGTTATGCCATGCAATGTAAATGCACTGTCAATGCATTTCATACCTGCTGACTTTTTTCCTAACGGTCAGGAGGACATGTAATGTGTAGATTGAAAGGGGGTCACCCAAAAATTTCAACCACACAGTCATATGGATACCAAGATACTGATTCAGCAAACAGGGAAGTAAAGGACTGCGAAAATCAGAAGGTCCACCATGTCCTTTTGCATTTTGTGGGGCTTTTTGCCACATTAACAATGTGAACCAATTACACACAATCAAAACCCAGATCAGTGAAATTGGCTTTCAATTACATGATCTCTCACCACTTGGGCTCCACCGTGCATTCCATTCACCATGGCCTGAGATGCATCCTCCTGCTTTGTAAACACAGGTGCAAAGTACTCATTTCATACCTCAGCATGCCCCCGCCTCAATATGTAAATCCCCTTTTAGGTCTCTGATCAGCCCTACTCCTCCTTAAACCATTCTCTTTCTGTATATATGCTGATCGAAGACTTTGGGATTTCTAAAAGCAAGGATGATGTGAGAAAAAGCGTTTTCACACGAGTTGTTAGGGTGTGGAATGCACTTCCTGAAAATGTGGTGGAGGCAGGTTAATTTGAGGCATTCAAGAGGATATTAGATGTTTTGTTCATCGCAGTGGTATGCAGGGATATGGGGAGACATTGGCACAAGATTATTGAGGCGTACCTGATCTGTATTCATTCATGGGATGAGAGTGTCACTGACTGGCTAGGCAGCATTTATTGCCCATCCCTAATTGAGGGCAGAGGGCAGTTATGAGCCAACCACATTGCTGTGGGACTGGAGTCATATGTCAGCCAGACCAGGTGAGGATGGCAGATTTCCTTCCCTAAAAGACATTAGTAAACCAGTGGGCTTTTCCTGACAATCGGGAATGGATTCACGGTCATCATTACATTCTTAATTCCAGATATTTACTGAATTCAAAATCCACCATCTGCTGTGGCAGGATTCGAACCCGGGTCCCCAGGACTGTTAACTGGGTCTCTGGATTAACCAGCAATAAAACCACTAGGCCATAGCCTCCCCATAAGAGAGCCAGTGCAGGCACGACAGACTGATTGGTCTCCTTCTTCTGACTCCATATTATTCCATAAAGAAACCAATGGTATCCAGCTAACAACACAGGCTGTTCTGTCTTCAAGGCATGGAACACATTGGGCTGATTTTTCCAGTACTTTTTTGGGGCGGCTTGGAAGGCAGGAGTGTTGCTAAAATGGTAATGAAAAGCATCGGGAGGGGAAGATTAAGTCTTCCAGGCTACAATTTGTATTGCCTGTGGCAGGAAAGTTGGCAGCATAGTTGGTGGCTCAGTACATACTGAGGGGCCAATTTGGGCCACATCCTACTTCTTCAGGCATTTTGCCCACTTTGGGAGGATCACTGCCATGTAGGAAGATCACCCCATGGAACTTGATAATGCAGATCTTTGGACCAAACAGATCTTCTCTTATCTAGGATTAGTGGTTGACCAGACATGAATTACATCAAGACCTTTCCCCTTGAAATGGTATACATTCCAACCAGTTCCAGATAACCTTGTGAGTCAGCAATGAAAAGCTTTCCAGTGTTCCATTTGTATGCCTCTGCAGACTTGTTAGCTTTGTTTAGGCTTTCTCAACTTGGGAAGTAGATGCACCTCTATGAAGAATGAGTGTGCAATCTGCATCAGTCAAACAGGAATAATTGGACTGGATTTCTCAGTAGCTTGCTTTGAAACCTTCAACAGGTGATCAGCTGTGTCAGATATCATACAGATTCTAGGAGGAAATATATCTGAACCAATGTTTTGGATAGTGTGGGGTCTCAGAGTGAAATGACACCCATAAGTTTTGTTTTTATTTTGTTCACAAGATGTGGGCATCGCTGGCAAGGCCAGCATTGATTGCCCAATCCCTAACTGCATAGTGGGTAGTTGAGTCAACCACGTTGCTGTGGGTCTCAAGTCACATGTAGGCAAAACCAGGTAAAAATGGCTGTTTTCTTCCCTGAAGGGCATTAGTGAACCAGACAGGTTTTTCCTGACATTTTTTTTCCCCCAATAATTCCAAATCAAGGTCATTTTCAGACTCTTAATTCCAGATTTTTATTGAATTCAAATTCCATCATCTGCCATGGTGGTATTTGAACACAGGGCCCCAGAAAATTGCCTAGGTCTCTGAATTAATAGTCTAGTGATAATACCACTAGGCCATTGCCTCCCCTCGAGTCAGCAGATATGTAAAGTAAAACTGTCCTTGAGTTCAGTGACATGACCAGAAGTCAACGGGAGTTAATCAAATATTTAAACTGCGCGTTTTTAATAATTAATACAAAAGTCTGTCAAAATGTTGTCCTCAATGCCCTCACATTAAACATATTCATTGTGCTGATAGAGAACATATGCAAATGTGTAAGACTCAGCCTGACAGCACAGGGGACTCACCTCCAGAGTAAACAACACTGTTTTGCAAGGGGCCTGTGTAAGTGCCAATTCGAAGCTTCCCAGATTCCTACAATATAGTGCAAATGAATAAATAAATGTTCATCACGATACACTGAAGCCACCTGGAAAATTCTGATGTTGAATAGTTTCTCTGAAAAGATATGTAATTTATTTTACTACCTTTGTAATTTCTAGAATGAGAACAAAGTATTCAAACCAATCACAAGAATTTCTGGCAGAATATATTCAATGGTGCGGGTGACCAGATTTTCAAGTTAGCACAGGCTCACACAGAAAAGCCATTGGAAAATGGGGTTGCATGATGACCAACGTGTTGGGTGACCAACGGCATGAGGCTGGGGAAGTTGCAGATGGGAGGTCACGTGACGACATCTCCCCAGACTCTGTCCCAGAACAGTGAGCTGCGCTATTCCATAAATCACCAACAAGCATCATAAGTAGTGAAGCCTTGGCTTCAATAAAATGAGAAGTCACATGATACCAGGTTATAGTCCAACAGGTTGATGTGAAATCACAAGCTTTCAGAACGCTGAGGAAGGAGCAGCGCTTGAAAAGCTTGTTGATTTCAAATAAACCTGTTGGACTATAACCTGGTCTCGTGTGACTTCTGACTTTGTCCACGCCAGTCCAACACTGGCACTCCACATCATGTCAATAAAATGGTGACAATTCCTTTACAGTTTCCTTGGGACGGTGGGATTAAGAGCAACTGGTCTGCGGCTTGCAATGCAGTGAGATGTAATGTAAAGTTAAGTCTCAGATAATCAGCAAGAAGCAGCTGCCCTAAGTGAGTGGGATGAAAAATGCAACCTTACTGCTTCATACTTCCATCTTTGTCCTTGACGCAGACCTCCATTACTCACAGTGTCAACCAGTCTGAGAACGGTTCCTTCTCCAAAGAATAAAGGTTTTCTTGCATCTACTAAAATCAGGTCAAAGTAGGAATGCCAGGAAACGTGCGAGGTGCCAGACTGGTAAAGAAAAAAGAAGAAAACATCAGATGTTAAAACATGCTGACCAACATTAGGTTCTGGAAATGTTTCAATTTGACAATTCTCATGCTTGTTTTCAATCTCTCTATGACCTTGCCCTCTGTGAACTCCTGAAATTCAACAAGCCTTTTGAGCTCCTTCAGTTCAGGCCCCTTGCACATCTTCGATTTTCATTGCTCCAATATTATATACCATGCATTCATTTGAGAGAGGCCTAAACTGTGGAATACTCTTCCTGAAGCTCTCTGCCTTTCTTTCTTTCTTGAACATTTTGTCACCTGTCTTCATATTTCCATTTGTGTTCATGTCTTAAATTTTGTTTAATATCGCTTGTTGAGGGCTTGAAATACTTTTGCAACTTTAAAATGTTATAAAAACATAAAATTGTTATTTGCTTTGAACTGGCTCAAAAAGAATACTGTCCAAACTTAGAGTTTTCATTATTCGCATATTGGGGATGCAGATCACCACAAGCATTGAGAATGAGTTTAGTTTTGCTGCATTCCAAGAACGAAGAACTCAAATGCTGAAGATGGTAAGGGTAACATCAACATGCGCTTCTCTACGCTTCTTCAATTGAAAATCAAAAGGTGCAGTACGTGTCTGTTTTTCACTGCTCCCCGAGATGTGTTAAAGTAAAGGAATGTAGGATAATACATACTGGAATTATAAAGAAGTGCTGCAGTCAATCCAGTTAGGAGTTCCCACGGGGCAACATTTCTTCTGAAGGTGGGCAATTCCTGACCATGGGAACAGGAAGTCAAAGCAATAGAGAAAGACTCACACTTCTTTGCCCACATCAGGCCCACTGTATCCTTACACCGATATTTCAAAGTATTAGGGAATCAGTGAAGCAGAAAGGAGGAAGAAACAAAATTTACAGAAAGTGAAAAGAAAAAGTTCAATGTGCAGTTGGCCAGAGTAAGTATTCTATGGAGTGAAATTGAGAGTTAACACAGAGCAGTCACATCAAATTCAGGAGGGCAGCAAAATCAGCTTCTGTGATACTGTATCACTGCTGTTCAGAGGTCTGGATCAGGTCTGGAAAAGGACCTGGCATTCAAATGTTGAGGTAAAAATTGTTATCAGGTTCAAATAAGTAAGCACGTAAAAACATGAGATGGTAAATAGTGGGGACTGAAATGGCTCAAGTCACAAATTTAGTACAGTACTGAAGGTCTGTACTTTCTGCGTGAGCTGACAATTCAGGTTCACACTTGTGCTTCACCTGTAACTGCACTTGGAGTCCACATATTTCTGGGACTAATGGTTCAGCTGCTGGGCCGCAAACAAGGACTGATAAATAGTGAGGCTACAGGGGTAAACTGACGTTTGTACAAACATGCTCACAAATCCAGGTGCAGAAGTAGGCCATTTGGCCTTTGAGCCTGCTTTGCCATTCAATAAAATCATGGCTGATGTGATTGTGGTCTCAATTCCATTCCATCTGTCCCCAAAACCTTGGACTCCCTTGTTAGTCAAGGATCTATCCAGCTCTGCCTGAAAAGTACACAACGACCACTGCTCTCTCGGGTAATTCAAGCAGGGTTCCAAAGATGCACGGCCCTCAGAGAAAAATGTTTTCCTCATTTCTGTCTAAAATGGAAGATCACTGTTTTTCTTAAACTGTTTCCCCTCATTCTCATCTTCCCTAGAATGGGAAATATCCTTTCAACATCCACACTGTCATTTACCCTCAAGATCTTGAATAGTTCACGATTTGTACTGCGATATGTCATTTCTCCCTCCACAGTTCTGAAGTCCCCATGTCATTTTATTTTAGTTTAAAATTGATAGTTCCCTTGTCTGATTATTTCAAATGGGGTGCATCTTTTTCAGGTATGCTCATTGTTAACCCAATTGCCCACCGCTGTGTTTTGTGTGCAGACCACACCCTGATTGTTACATGTCAGCTTCAGTCTGTGACGTGTATGCTGCAGTGGTTTGGAATTTTACCTTTGGCCCATGCGGGTAGTCAAACAGGTATTTCATTATTGCCTGCAAAAGAAAGGAACTAAGGATGAGCACAAGCAAGTCACATGTCTGAGGGTTAATTGTGCTGTTTACTTCCTGCCAATCATATTGAGATTATGAGCAACCATGAACATGTACACGTTTCAAAATCTACAACCTACTCAGTGCCTCTCACAAGTGTCAGTGACCTCCAGCGTGAATATTAACAGCAAGTGTTTCAAACGTTTCCCTGTGAAATTGTCACAATTTAGAAATGGAATCTTCCCAGCCATTGCACAAGGTGCTCATTGGCGAGAAAGTTGGGAGAATCATGTGAGATTGGCAGTGAGGATCTCAGCATCAAAACCAAAAAGTCCCACTTTCCAAGCAAGTGTAGGAGTTAGATGAGATTCTTGCTTGTGAATGGCATACTTTAAATCCACATGATTTCATACCTTGTTTCAGTTTCCCAACCTCCCACCTGCCAGATAGAAACTAAATGGTGACAATTCTCATCGTGAAAATCAGAGCAGTAACTTGGCTACTCCAGCTTGTCACTAGGGTTTAGAGGGATATAGGCCAAATGCTGGCAAATGGGACTAGATCAGTTCAGGATATCTGGTCGGCGCAGATCAGTCGGACCCAAGGGTCTGTTTCTGTGTTGTATAACTCCTTGACTTGATCCTCTGGACCTCCATCAGTCACCAACATCTCAGGGCAGGATCGATGGTCAGTGACCACATACGACCCCACTCGGTAGGAACTCCAGGTCCCTGTCAGCAAAGCAGGTTACCAATTAACTTCTGTCCAACATGCCCAGGGCAAATAAAAACTAATTATGCAGTACAGCTGCCAAATGCCAGCATGTGGCAGGGTGAACAGATGAATTTAAAGATCATACGGGTGCCGGAATCCCGGGAGGTCCTGACAGTTGCCAGTACTTCAGACTGTGGCAAATGGAAGAACACAATGAGCGGGGAACTAGAGAGCGGAGGTGCATAGTTAAATGAGTGAAGGTACCTCGAGAAAACTCGATTAGGTCCACAATGAGCAGCCTTCTACAAAGCTCATCAAAAACCATACATCACCAATTTCTGCTAAGATTCAGTTCCACAAAATCATTTTCTCTTTCAACTACTCTGCACAACTCCTGTCAGCAAACTTGCGTTCTATGGTCCATAAATGCATTTTGATGACTGATGCATGAATAAAGAATTTCCCTTGTTGTGATAATACACTCACCAAACCAAGAAACAGTGGGGCTAATCCTAGCTTGGAGGCTGGCAGGGAACTGAGAGCTGTTTGTGGCCAAAAGGTTTGCTTCAGACTCTGCTGAATTTAAGTCAGGACCTGATTTCAATTTTTGTCTTCTTACTCCAGCTGCAGCCAGCTAGATTGTGAGGTAATGAGGGAGATAGGCCTTGGGCACAAGAGTACCCAAGAATGGAAAGGAGGGAGGGAAATTGTGGATCAGGAGGGAATGATTCAAGTTATCTGATCACAGCAGTGAAGCACACAAGCAGGAAAGCTGGATCCAGTTGCGAAGCAAAAAGCTTACCGACTGGATCCATCCATGTTGCACTTGAGCTTCTGGTTCTCATAAGGCTATGAAACCTGGCTGGCCAGAGTTCCATTTAAAATATAAATTAAATCTAAGGCATACAACCTTGTTATGATAGGTCAATAACCAATCCACCTCCTGGGACCAGTTTGGTTATGTGTCCCTACTCCGTCCTTTACAACCAAAGTAAGGCAACTTCCAGTTCTGAGGAAGGGTGGCCAGACACGAAACGTTAATACTGATTTTTCTTTACAGATGCTGCCAGACCTGTTGAGCTATTCCAGCAACTTCTGTTTTTGTTTCTGATTTACAGCATCCGCAGTTCTTTCCATTTCTAAAGGCAACTTCCAGGTGGATTGGGGTCAGAGTTTAGATTTTTAAACATGTTAACATCCTACATGACCTAATTCCACACAAATTAGGAGAAATGCTCCTCATAATATCACAGTCTATGAGTATCCATGTTTCAGAGTGACAGATATTAATGTCAGCATTGATTGTGGCCAAGGAAGCATATGTGAAGCATATTGGTTTGATTATTATGAACATAAGTTAACATTCTGCCCCCATCCACAGCTTAGTCACTTCATCCAATCTGCCCTGAATCAAACTGCTCCAGATTTCGGAATGAATGGAGGTGAAGTAGATGTCAGCCATTCAGTGGTGGAGCAGGTCTGAGCAACTGAGTGGGCAACTCCTACTTCTAATGTTGAAAACCTGTTTGTGTTCAATTTATGTTCTTTGCCAAGTTAACTTCCAACAGTTAATGTTTCGAGTCTGGTGACTGTTCATCACAATGCATGTCTGTCCTGGACTTCAAAAATTTTGAGACCCAAGGCAGACATGCATTATGATGAACGGTCACCAGACTCAAAACATTAACTGTATTTTCTTCTCACAGATGCTGCCAGACCTGCTGAGATTCACCAGCACTTTCTGTTTCTGTAACAGAGCTTCAGCATCTGCAATTCTTTGTTTTATTTTGTTTCAAACATGCATTCTCTGGGGCTCCTCACGATAGCAGACCACATTATGAGGTAGCTCCAAGTTTATTGAAGAAACTGTCAGCAGGAGAAAATCAAATTCAGAGGCATTGACACATAACCTAAGTTTTCCCACTGTGCTATCAGTATTGCTGCATGTGCTTTTCCTACTTTAAATGGTTGGCAGTGAAAATAAACTCCTATCGACTGATAATAGGTACTGCAGATGCTGCAGAATCCGAG
>JAHRHZ010000003.1:8663853-8726828 GCA_024137785.1 Ginglymostoma cirratum
TTCCTGCTCCTCTGATGCTGCTTGGCCTGCTGCGTTCGTCCAGCTCTACACCTTGTTATCTGCAAGGAGGTTTCCTTTAGGTTGGAGATTTGGTGGGACAAAGGATCTGGAGAGAGGTGTCAACACTGAAGCAGCCCAGTGAAAGCTCCACCACCTGTGTGTCAGATGTAAGGAAGACACACATTAGAAATGAAGGAGCAGATCCGAGCATTTACATTGGGCTTGTGAAAATTTCAGAGTCAGGAAGTACAGAGGCTTCAGAAAGACTTGTCAATCAAGTGCAGGATTGATATCATATGAAGGAATGGAAAGCCAGTAAAGATTAATAGTCATTGGCAGGAAGGAAGATTGAATAGTTTTGGATTAGTTGTGGTTTCTGCAGAGTGGAGTTTTCGAGACTGGCCCCAAGGTGACAACAACGTGAACTAGAGTGGAAGCTGGAAATCTTTGTTTGTGGATTGGGCCAAGATCAGCTTGGAGTAAAATTCCAAGGCCGAGCACCTGAAACTTAAGCTTGCACAGGCACTCGAGGAGGAAAATAGAATCGAGAGCCAAACGGGATGATTTTAGTTTGTACTGAACCGCATCAGGAATGTTGAACAGCACAATAACAATTTTGGATTTAAGGATCAGACTGTAAATGAAAAGCTGTGGATTAATGTCCTGTTAATGAAAACTGACTGCATGATTTTTGATAATGTCAGCGAGGAACAAGATGTAAGGATATAAGGATATTAATGTTCAAACAGATTTGTGGAAAGGCGATGAGAGAGAGCCTGCAATTCTTCAAACAGCGAGTGTCAAGGGCTACGATTTAGGGACTACTTTATCATTCTCAGCAACTCAGTTAATAGCTAATGCTGTCACAAAGTAACAATACTTTCTGTATTCATATTGACATATGGAAAATTAAGACTGACATAGAAGGAGAAGTAGAATAATTCATCAACATTCTCAATAATGATCAACTTACAATGAAATTTATAGCTATAAAACACAAGGAGAACATTAATGTTTGAGATGGCAGCGTACTTAAATTGAAATGAGACAACATCCATCGATAAAGAAATGTTTTTAAAGGTAGTTTAGGATTATGTTCGGCTTGGACTCACTGGACGGAAGGATCTGTTTCCGTGCTGTATGACTCTATGACTCTATAGGTGACACATTTCGACACGAGAATCCATCACCCTGAGCATACAATCCACAGACTGATAAGATCAAATCAAGTGCATTTCCATCACATCATCACAAAGCTGGAACATTATGAGGCAGTTACATCTTCACTTACTGTATCTCAGATCTCAATTTTACTATTAAATTTAACAACTGACAATGTTTATTACTGTTGGATTCTTAACAAATTTTTCCAACGTCCTGGTCTGATGTAGTCTTAAGCAAGCTGTTCCGCATTTACTCGCAAGAAGTTTGTTTCCTCAGTGATTTGAAGTTTCCTTGAACCTGAGTTCACAGAGTATTCATTTGCTGGCAGGTTTAATACTATCATCTCTTCTTAGCACTTTACTCTTTTACAGTCTCTTTCTCTCTCCTGAGATATTTTGCAGGCTCCTTCTCTCCTCTGACACCTCTTGCAGCATCTTTCTCTCCTTTTGACCTTGCTTCCTTCTCCCCATCTCATCACCCAAACCCCACCCCAAAACTTGTTCCAGAGATAGTAGGAACTGCAGATGCTGGAGAATCTGAGATAACAAGGTGTAGAGCCGGATGAACACAGCAAGCCAAGCAGCATCCATTTAGGCCTTCCCAATTTGGCCCCAACCGTGACAACCGCTACATTCAGAACAGTGAGATCCTTCAAAAACGTTTCTCCCTGCGACTCCTGAAACACAAACTCGCAGTAATGCGCCAGCATCTCCTGCTACTAAAATCAAGCCTACCCCAGCTCAGAGCCTCCCTCTCCCAGGCCTGCAAAGGACCTCTCCTGTTTTTCATTCTTCGCAGGATCCACAACCTGAACTCACAATTCCACTCGGCTTTATTGGACACTAAAATAAAAGCTTTCCTGCTCCTCTGATGCTGCTTGGCCTGCCGTGTTCATCCAGCTCTACACCTTGTTATCCCAAAAGTTGTACTCCCTCTCTCAAACCTCCTGCTATCTCCTTCTCTGATCCCATGCTCTCCTCTGGCTGGCACTCTCACCCAGAACTCAGCTGATGATACTCCCAGATGTGGCAAAAGACCCTCCAACCCAGCGGGGGTGGCTCTCAGCAGCTCCCCCACACCCTGGTTCCAGTGCCCAATATCCCCACTCCTGAACCTCAGCTAACCCTACAATCCCTCAGACTTCAGACCCCAGCCCTCAGCATCTGGAAAAAGGTACACTCCTGTCAACTCCTTCAACACTGATTTTCCCAACTACTTGCCTTACACCTAAAGGTTGATTCTCTCCTTGGTTTGTTGCTAATCAACTCACAATGCAGAAGAGCTGCTCTTCAACTTTTCTCTCTTCTCTGACTGGTCACATACGAGTAAATTTTCCTGGGCATTTTGAGTGTTGGTCCAATCCCATTGCAAGGAGGGAAACAAAGGTATTTAAACAAATATTTAACGGTAGTTTCAATCCCTATAGTGACTATGGTTTTGTGTTTGGGTGCTGCAAATCAAGTAAAATACGGCACATTGAAGAACATTAGTATGGTGTAATTAATTTTCTGGAACTCCTTCAGGGATCATGTTTAAGTCAAAACATACAAATTACGGACAATAGTGTTCATCTGCACCATTACCTGGTGTATTTGGAGCACTTGATGAAGAAATCCACTAAACAGGCATATAGGTAGGTTTCTGAAACAGAAGAAGTCCATGTATGAAGAAATGTAATAATTCTACAGAACTCAGCTGACAGTACTTTTTTGGCCAGGATGCCATCAGAACTCCTCAGCCCTTCTTGAAATAGTGCTATGGGCCCTTTTCGATGCACATGGAAGAGCAGATAGGGCCTTAGCTTCATGATTCATTCAGAAGACCACAACCCAAACACCATAGGACCCCCTCTGCACTGGACTGGCGTGTCTGGAATGGGGTTTGGTCCCAAAAAATTTCTGATGTGGAAGGGAGACTGCTATCACACAGCGACAGCAGATACCACTGTTAGGATATACCTCAAACAAAAGACTCGTCAGTATGTGGAGTTGAACGCAAGTGACCTCCTTTAATGGGGAAAGTTAAATGGCTTCCCCAGTTTTAAAGGATTGGAAAGATAAACAGAAACTGAAAACTGAAAAAAGCCTGAAAAAATGCAACAAACAAAAAAAGGACACCAAAAACAAAGGCCCAGTGAAAGGAATACCGCACTGAACCAGTACTCAAAGCTTCAGTCTAACTCAAATCTGTGGAGCTGAAACTCCAACACACACGATAAAGAAAGTCCACTTGAAGATGAACAGCAGCTGTCGACAACATATAGGACATGACTTTTTGATCCACGGTGACAACTGTCTGCCCCTGAATGTGGAAGAGATACCCTCTGACAGGCTCAACCGAACAGGTTACACTATGTTAGTTGCTACTGCTAAAAGAAAGTTGTACTTTGAAGCAAGTTAAAAACACAGTCATAGGAAATGTTTCAACCTACCAGCAAGGTGAAAGAGGGTGTTGAGAATATAAAAGCGTTCCATATCATCTCTTTGGATAAATTTGTTGGAGTACTGCTCAAGAATCTCTGCTCTGGGGGTGAACAGTGATGAAAATAGGAGAGGTTACAGGAAATGTTTGGATTGAGAGCTTTTGCAATGCAGTACAACAAAACCAACTCAATGCAATGTATTCAACACAACTGTTCATCTGATTCTCCCTGCAACGAAAATGACAAAAGATGTAATAACAGTGTCATGAGGAATTGTGGCAGAGCAGATAGAAACACAGACTGGAAGGTCATTATGTCAAATGACAATGGTATAAACCTGGAAACATCTGATGAGCCATCCATTATACATCCTGTTAGATATTCCTTTCCATCAACCTTCATTGGAATGTATATGATACTACAATTAATTTGAAGTTCTTCGCAACAAAATGCTGTGTGGCAAGTGAAGAAAGAATAGAATCCTGACTTAACTTTGTGATGATTGTACACAGTAATGTACTGGTGAAGATTAGATTGTAGCCTGGGCAAAATTCTCATCTCAGGCTTGCAGCAACATTAGACAGAGTGGGAGAATGACACTAGTGGCTAATCTCTTTGAGACTTCTTGGAAAATTATGTTCCAGTCTGATTTTAGAATGAAATTCAACACGATTTGTGCATTTCCTTTGAAGTGCTTTTCTCAGCATTCTGCTATGTGAACAACTGGTAGAACACTCTCTGTTTACCAGTTGTTTGTTATGTCAGTCACTGCATTTCAACAATAGCTGCTGCCTTGTCATCAAGGATTTGGATGTAGTGTAACAGACATAAATATACAAGTGTTACAGACACTCCGACCATTATCAGGTCATAAGAAATAGGAGCATACGTAGACCATACAACCCTTCAAACCTGCATTCACTAAGATCATGGCTAATCTGATTTGGGGCCTTACCTCCACTTTCTAACCAATGCCCTCAGAGCCCTAAAGCCCCGGTAGTCAATCAAAACTAAGTAATAATCCTGGAGACTGATAAAAGTTTCTCTTTCATTTCATTTTGCTTTTTCCCACATCTCCATCAAACTTTGGATGTTATTTTCCTGCAGATGATGTAGCAAGTAAACTGCTGCCAGGCCTACCAGTGTGGAAGTGGAAGTAAACAAATGCAACATGGGAGTGGCTTGTACTCTCAAGAAGTAATTCTAACTATGCCCATTTGAAGTAGCCCTGATATGGCTGTTGTGATGTTTTCTTTCGTATCACTGGTCGTGCAAGCTTGCCAATAACTCTTGCTACACAGCTTTCTGATGCCTCAGTGCACACTAACAACAATCAATGACATAACATTAACACAGTCAGTCCAGTTACTGCTGCATGAATATATGAAAGGAGCATGCCAGTTTATACAAGATGGCCCATAATAACGAACACTGCAATCTTAACTGGGAAGTCACAAGCTGTGTTACACCGCGTTTGTACACGTCGCATTTGCTCGCCCACACCCTGCATGCCCACTTCATTGACGTCCACATTACGCACGTACATTGACAAACCTCTCTCAACTTTACTACTGAGAACACTCGAAATAGGGCCAAATAAGATCATGATTGATAGTCACCTCCACTTTCCTGCCAGATCCCTATATCCTTTTTCCATTTCATGTTCAAAGGTTCATCCATTCAATGACTGAGCTATGCACAGCATCCTGCTGGGCAGAATGGAAATTAAAAGTGTTCTTAAGTTGAGTAAAATTCTGAACTGAGTGGATGATAAAGGTTAATTCATGGATCAGAGATGACAGTTACTTATCAAATTATTTCTCAACTGTAACTAGTAAATCGTAACTTGTAAATGAAATGCAAAGACAGTGCACCTGAGATCTGACTGTACACAAAGGATACTGACATATAATACAAACCTCTGTCATTCACCTTTGACAGATGGCTGCACAGGAAGCTGCTGAATAAGATAAGAGTCCATGGTGTTAGGGGCAAGGTACTGGCATGGACACAGGTTTGACTGATTGGCAGAAATCGAAGAGTGGGGATAAACAGGGTTTTGTCAGCATGGCAGGTGGTGATGAGTAGAGTTCCACAGCAGTCAATGCTGGGACTAAAATTATTCATGCCATATATTAACGACCTGGATGAAGGAATTGAGGGCATTGTGCTAAGTTTGCAGATGACATGAAGATAGGCAGAAGGACAAGTAGTGTTGAGGAGGGCTTGGACGGGTGAGGAGAGTTAGCAAAAAAAATGGCAGGTAGAATACAATGTGGGAAAGGGTGAGGTTATGCACTTTGGTAGGAACAATAGAGGAATAGACTATTTTCTAAACAGGGAAAGGCTTTGGAAATCTTAAGTCCAAAGGGAGTTGGGAATCCTCTTTCAGAATTCTCTGAAGGTTAACTTTTAGGTTCAGTTGCCAGTTCAGAAGGCAGCTGCAATGTTAGATAACAAAGTGTAAAGCTGAATGAACACAGCAGGCCAAGGAGCATCAGAGGAGCAGGAAAGCTGACGTTTCGGGTCTAGAGTCTTCTTCAGAAAAAAACATTAGAATTCATTTTGACAGGGCTAGAACACAACAGCAGAGAGGTACTGCTGAAGCTGTCTAAGGTTCTTGTCAGACCACATTTTGATGTGAACGGTTTTGGGTCTCATATATAAGGAAGAATGTGCTGGCCCCAGAGAAGGTCCAAAGCAGGTTCACAAGAATGAACCCAGGGATGAAAAGCTTGTCATATGAGGAGTGGTTCAGGACTTTGGGTCTGTATTTAAAGTTTAGAAGAATGAGGGAACATCTCATTGAGACTGACAGAATACTGAAAGGCCTCAACAGAGTGGATGTGGGAACATGTTTTCATGAGGAGGAAAAATCAGGACCTGAGGCACAGCCTCAGAGTGAAAGGATGATCCTTTAGAACTGAGATGAGGAGGAACTTCTGCCATGAGAGGGTGGTGAATCTGTGGAACTCATTGCTGCAGAAGGGTGTGGAGGCCAGGTCATTGAGTGTATTTGAGACAGAGATAGAGAGGTTCGAGATGAGTAAAGGGATCAAAGGTTATCGGAAGTAGGAAGGAGAATGGGATTGAGTAACATATGAGCAATGATCAAATGGCAGAGCAGACTCATTGGGCTGAATGGCCTAATTCTGCCCCTTTATGTTCTGCTCTTCCACAGTCTCTCCAATGCTTAATAGTGGAAACATGCTTTAAAATGTAGTTTGAACCTTTCTTTATCAGAAACTTGCATCAGTGATATTTCAGTCTCCTCACAGCATCTCATGCATTCTTTCAAAACCTCCTCCCCTGCAAATCTATTTTCTGTTGATTTTTAACAGATCTTCACACTAGTTCCAGATGAAGGCTATTTGTACTGCCTGACCAATTTTACAAGGATCCCAAAGTGATGAAGCTCTGGCTGAAAATGGCCAAATGCAGCTGGGCCCAGCAGGCTTTTACTCTGCGTCGTATTTTGTTTCATTCTTTCCCGTGAACCTTTGTGAATTCTTTTCATCTCTACTTATTTTGAAAGCTTTCTATGGCAGAAGAAAGGCCTATGACTGCTGGGTGAAACAGCAATGGACAAGGCTTATCTATGTTGCAATATATTTTACTTAAACCACAGCTATGCAAGGAATCTCAGGCCTGGAGCTTAAGAAGCAGCTATTTATACCAAAGGATTAGAGTGTAAATGTCATCAGAAACTTCTGTTTGGTAAAGAGAACTCGGGATTTGCAAATCAACCAACTGATTTGAGAAAGAATACGTTGGGCATGGGTAGGTAACCTGTGGGGAGAAAAGTGCACAGCTAAAATTGCCCAGTACTTTCCCTGGAGCTGATCCATTACATTGCAACTAGCTCAAATGCAAGTAAAATATTCAAAGATGGTGAAATTCTTATTTTACACATTTATAATTCAGGGTCCTAAACAGGAAGCCACGATATATCATCTGACTATCCCTGAGACAAACTGGATTGCAGCATAGGAAATCCAGCAGCTCAGTTTTTAAATCTCTTCATATTCAATCTCCTCCTGCTCAGAGTTCCCTTGCAGAAATCTCATCCCACCCCTCTCCAGTTTTTGGAAACTGCACCGCCCCAACCTCAACCAAAACCTTGCAGCCAAAGGCTAACAGGAGAAGTCCAGGCAATGTGTAGGAAACAAGTGAGCACAGTGTGAAACACAAGAGGGAATCTTCAGTTGAGAAAAGAGGGAGAGATAGCAGGAGGTTGCAGAAGGTAACATGATCGGAACAGATGTAACAAAGACGAAGAAACTGGGAGAATGGAGTGGTGCTCCTATAGGAGGCTGGGTGTTTGGGAGTGCAGTTGAGCTGAAAATCAGTGGGCTTCCATCCAGGAACATAGGCAGAGAAGTTGAGGAAGGGGAGAAAAATGTCAAAGCCAGACTTATGAAGGTGAGAGAAGAAAGGAATCTGTAAGTAAAATTCATCAAGCCAGAAATGACAATGACACAAATCATCAACATATTCAAAGAAAGATTTTTGGAAGAGGCCCGAGTAGCGCTGGAGCAAAGCATGTTTCACATTCGCCACAAAAATGTAGGCATCGTAAGGACACATGCGGCAAAACACAGCAACACCTTTCACTTCAGGAAGTAAAATGCACGTTAATTAAGAGAACAATGTCAATGTCAGTCATCCAGAGGATGGCAGCAGTGGATCAGCCTCCAAGGAAGAGCAGAGAACTCTTAGTCTGTCCTAACGGGTAGAGATGTTGGTAGAGGCAATCCACAGCAAAGGGGAGACAGTTCTCCCTCCATTTGCAACTGCTTATCCCATTGAAACATTTATTTTTTAAGAGTTAAACTGTGATATATACCCTGAGCCATCTATCAAGCATATTCTTTCAATTTGAAAGTTATGCAAATTCAATTAATTGCTCATTAAACTATGAAGTAAATCCATTATATCTTTGACTGCCTGCATATGCAGCAAAAAATCATGTCCCACAGCAGACTCGATTTCTGCATCGTCTCAGAAACTCCCTTCCTTAAACAAATAAATGTGCTGAATGTTCAGAATACAAGTATTGATTGAATTGAAATATCTATTCTTGTTGACTTCTCCTATTTCGACAGCAGAAAAGGCAGCCATGTCCAACAAGCAGTTAGGTGTTTAAAGTCGAAAATCCAGCTTTGCAACATTTGATTCTCGGTAACGTACATTCTCTTAAGTCTCACAACACTGAACATCTCTCATCAACAGCCCTATGAAAGCATTCCTTGCCTGGACAGACTGCCTCATGTATCTGGTAACAGCACTCAACTATCTGCACAGCTCAGTTGATATAGGACAATAACCAGCTCGTGCAGACATCCACAGCCTGACTCCACATTTTCAGATCTTGCATCACCTTCAAGCCTACACTCAGCTGCTCAACCTCACATTCCTTCCAACAGAACTGCTTCAAGGACAATACCCTCACAAACTCCTTTCTTCTTGAGTACTACAGCACCTATGCTACAAGGGCTATGTTAGCTAGTCTCTTTCATGTTTGGACAGCTGTAATACTGGTCATGAAAGGCAAAGGGTTCTTACAAATCTCTGCAGTCAGCAAATAGCATGTTGACCCCATCTGTTGCAGCAGGTACCCAGAGGCATATCTCTCTATTGTTGAACGATAAAACCATTTTACAAAAGTCCACACTTAGTTGTCCTAGGGCCAAATCATGGGAACTAAAACCCTGTCCCACTTATGACACTGCTACAGATAAATAAAACACCCTGACATACCCCTTGAGGAACCTGAAGCCATGAGCACACACCAAGATGTTGCCATGAGAGTCCACTTTCAGAAGGTTTCCATGCAGTGTATCAATCATGAGCCCTCTGAAAAATTAAAGTATCAAGGTTAGAATGGAGATTTCTGATAGGACGTTAATATGTGAACACATAAATGGTAACCATTACACCAAAAGCAGAAGCTAATTAAGGGTCAGATCACTTTTTCAGGTTAATCTGTTTTAGTCTTTTCATCCCATGACCATTCTTCAAATTGTCTGGTTCCAAATATAAACTGAATCTCCAAAGATTTTACACTCTACTTTGAGAAAGCACTGTGGACAAACATTTAATCAGTTATCCTGAGAAACAATAAATGTTTTCTGATTCTCTTTCAAATTTACAACCGTATATAGTCAAAATGGTGAGATGAATTTATTTACGTTTAACACATTAACAATGGGATCTTTTCAAACAAGCATGAGCTGTCATGTTCTGGTCATGGAGCAGTAATGGCAGCCAATGTATACACAAATACAACTTATGCTGCAAATCCCAGACTCGCATCAAAAGTCAGTTAATTGTTATGTCACCAAACAATTGCTAAACTCAAAAATGTTGAAAGGCCTACCTGAGCTGTTAAATTCCATAAAATCAACAAACTTGATTAATTTCCTAGTGATACAAATGTCAGCAGTCCTTAAATTTTTTGATCAGACAAAAATGTTACATAAGTTGGACTGAAGGGTCTGTTTCCACGCTGTACATTTCAATGACTCTATAATTGAAAGGCAAAAATGAAAATGTGTCTCCCAAAGATTTTTTGATTCACAGCAGGAAAAAAAGGCAAAGAAAACAATAGTTCCATATCTTGTTAGAGAAACAAATAGCTGTTTTGAAAATGAATAAAATAACTTCTGAGATTCCACACGAACAAATTATCAAATTGATTGAATAGCAGTGCCTTGAAACTACGGCTGTTCAAATCAGAACTGGAGTGTGGAGCAGGAATACCAAGCCAAGGCTAGGTCTTCAGTTAGGGCTGGGTTCTGTGGAAGTGTCCAAGAAGGCCTGAAGGCAAACACAACATCAGATGCTGGCCTATCAAGACTACAGGAAAGGTGGTAACCTGGGTCAGATGCTGAGGCTGAATTTGACTTCAGATCACAGTCAGTCTTTTTGCAGTATGTCATGTCAAACCCCACAAATGTATTTCTTCACAGATCACATTTCTTTACTGTGAATCCTTGTGCTCGACATCAAGTAAAAATACAATTGCAGAAAAGCATATAACACCTCCATGCATTCTGTCATGAGTATGCTGTTGTAGATGCCAAACAAGTACTTCCTGCCTTACAAGATGGGAGACTTAGGATAGACACACATTCACATATGAACATTTGACATATGAATATGTAATACATGTGCTTTGCATATAGCCATATCCAATGTTAAATTGATCTTGTTGTCTCTTCTACATTGAATCTGGTGTGATCACTTTACATTGTGAATGTTATAAACTATACAAAGGCTCTTCATTTTGACTTTTGTGATAAATATTTGTCTTAGTATTTGTTTTCATGCATGTTTGGGATTGGCATCAATTATTTCATCTGTGACTATCAGAAGATGAATCACAAAATTAAGCTCAGCTGGATTCTCTTGTTAATGGGATCATCGATACCACTTGGTTGAACTAACTTCAACATGCAAATCGAAAAATAGTTTTGTCAGCATTGCCATTCGTGTCACATGCCCTCAGATCTTTGTTTGCACTGCTGCAGACTAAGAGATAAGGAAAGAGATCACGCTGGACATTGATCTGATACTGAGGTCACATGCTCCAATCCCAGGCGCTTGTGTCACATTAATGAACTCACAAACGTATCTGTCATGCAATTCACTGGTACTCTGCCTAAAAATATTCACATATGTAAAACTAAGAACTAATCATAGATAAACTCATGGAAAGCACCTTTTTTTTGGCTGTTACGTGCTTTGGGATGTTCCAAATCCACAAAATGTGTTTTGTTCATGCAACTCTTTCTTTTTCAACGAAAACAAATTCATATTCGACCAGAGATAGTAGGAACTGCCTATGCTGGAGCATCTGAGATAACAAGGTGGAGAGCTGGATGAACACAACAGGCCAAGCAGCATCAGAGGAACAGGAAAGCTGACGTTTCAGGTCTCGACCCTTCTTCAGAAATGGGGGAGGGGAAGGGGATTCTGAAATAAATAGGGGGAGAGGGGGAGGCAGACAGAAGATGGATAAAAGGAGAAGATAGGTGGAGAGGAGACAGACAGGTCAAAGAGGTGGGGTTGGAGCCAGTAAAGCCAGTAAACCCTATTCTACCATCTATCCTTGAAGTTCCCAGCCAAATATGCCACACTTTTGATTGCGTTTCTCATGCATCATTGATTTTCGTATTAGTAAACACCAAATTGTAAAATAACCTTCTTGGATTGATAATCAAGGACCACTAAAATGCATGCAACCTCTTGATTCTCCTTGTTTACAAATCAAGAGTGACTGGAGACTTTAAATTTACAAATTTCACCTTCCAGTGTGATGAATTGAGAGACAGCCACCATATTTACATCATCCTTGTTCCCCTGAATAAAATATTTCACTTAGATTTCTGCAGATTCAAGTCCATTTGCCACTTCTCATACTTTGCACCATATATAGAGTCAGAGAGTCTGTACCAACCAAACATCCCAATCTTAGTCCCATTGCCAGCATTTGATTCACATACCTCTCAACCCTTCCTATTCATATACCCAACCAGATGCCTTTTAAATGTTATAATTGTACCCTCTGCATGACTTTCTCTGGCAGCTTGTTCCACACACCACCACCCTCTGCGTGAAAAATTCTTCAAATTGATTTTCCATCTCCTCAGCGCAAAAATACCAACCCGAGTAAATGTCATAGCACTGCTAGTACCACCACGTCTGACATCATTTACCTGAACATTTGTGCTTCTATCTTACTGAAAAGCTGAAAATGTGGAGGATTCTAAAAATTAGAGTTATTTGTCAAGTTTCTCATCTCTGTTTTATGTATGACACTGCAGATTAATCTGATAACTAGTAATTGATCATTTCTGTTTCCTAAATATAACTAAAAGAAAAATCAAAACCCTGCCACTGCCCATCCCCCTCATAAAAGACATAACTGGCTAAACACGAAATGACAAAGCATCTTGCTATCGTAATCTCACACAAGGAATATCCTCAGCAAAGTCATGTCATAGCCTTCCAAGGAAAAGATACTTGAGTAATACCATCACGCAGCTGCAAAAGTTGAGAAGCTGGCTTTACCTGGTTGGGAAAGTGGGGTCGTATGTGTAGAGGAGCAACTCCTGTGGATATCCCTTCGAAACCAAGTGATTAATCATCAGCTGAAAGCCTAGCTCTTCATACTCAGGAGACCTGTATACTGTACAACAAAAGCATCTTTCAGAATATATACAGCATTATCTTTCAGAAATCATCTGGAAAGATGAGCCTGATAGCAATTCAATGATAAACAAGATGACTAAATGAAATTTCATTTTCCTGCCAATTCTAACTGCCCTCCTTCAATCTGTGCGAAGCAAATATTTACTCAAGCCTAAGAATATGCAATTTCAAAGCATTGTAAGCATGTAACCATTAGAACAAATTGAAGAAGGGTTCCCCGGACTCAAAACGTTAACTCTGATTTTCTCTGTGCAGATGCTGCCAAGCTTGTGGAGTTTCTCCAATACTGTGGTTAGTTGGCTCGCTGAGCTGGTTCATTGTTCCGCAGACATTTCATTACCCTGCTGGGTAACATCATCAGTGCAATCTCCACTGAAGCGCTGTTGTGTTTTCCTGCCTGTTATTTAAACTTTGGTGTCCACTGAGCTGGGTTATCTCCCTTCCAGTTTTCCTTCGCAATGGAGTGTATGTGGGGTCTAGCTCAATGTGTTTATTGATGACTTTCTTAGTGGAGAACCTGGCTTCTAGGAATTTCCATTTTTGTCTCTGCTTTGCTTGTCCCAGGATGCTGGTGTTGTCCCAATTGAACTGGTGGTTTTTCTTATCCATGTGGATGGAGATGAGTGAGTATTGGTCATGTCTTTTTGTTCCCAGTTGATGTTCATGTACTTTTGCGGGTAACTTCCTTCATGTCTGTCCAATGTAATGTTGGTTGCAGTTCTTGCAGGGAATCTTGTATATGACATTGGTCCTGTCCATAGTAGGTACTGGGTCTTTGGTTCGGGTTAGCAGTCAGCATAAAGTTGATGTGGGTTTGTGTGCAACTCTGATGCCCAGTGGTCGTAGGAGTCTTGTGGTTAGTTCAGATGTGTTCTTGATGTAAGATAGCATGATGAGTGTGTCGGGGCGCGCAGTATCTTCCTGGTGTTATTCATATAATAGGCATCTTCTGACCCAGTTTTTCAGGTATCCATTGTCTTTGAATACTTGGAGGAGGTACTCCTCTTTTTGGCGTAGTTCTGTGCTACTGCAGTGTGTTGTTGCCTGTTTAAATACCCATAAACACTCCATTGTGAAGGAAAGCTGGAAGTTAGCTAACCCAGCTCAATGGACACCAGAGTTTAAATACCACGCGGGAAAACACAACAGCACTTCATGGGACGCTGCACTGATGATGTTACCCAGCAGGGTAATGAAATGTCTGCCGAACAACAAACCAGCTCAGCAAGCCAACCAACCACAACATCCACAATGAGCTACAAATCTACTCTAAAACCTTTCTCCAATACTTCTTGTTTTTGATTTTTTTTTTATTTCCCTGACTGAGATCAATTTATTGTGCCTTACTTCAGCTATGGTCGGGATTTACTCACTAAGCACATATGGGGTTTGCATCTCAAATCTTCTCCTCTGCAAAGTTCATTACTGTTATTGTGTCTATCTTCAACCAATACCCAGCCATTTAACTGGTGGTGTGAACAAGAAATTTCCCTACCTGCCAAAGTGTAGTCCATGTCAAATCCGAAACATTTAATCTTCTCAAGTGCCAAGCTCCTGTTCACAAATACCCTGCAGACCAAACACAGAAACATCCTGTGAATTTCTGACAAAAATGGAAATAGACAAAAGTAGGTCAATTTTGTTGGATGCACTGCCACCAATACTTCCTAGTTACACACTTTTCCAGGATGTCCATGGTTTAGTGTGGATGAGAATACCCACCATTTCGTAAACAGTATATTGTTCATTACATCACTGCAACTATTTTCATGTTGCAAAGTTACAGTATCCATTAATACAGAAGTGATTTGAAGGACCTGACCTTAGGTCTGACTCTTTCAAGGACCTTTGTTCCTCTCCCCATTAAGCTTCATGGCATCATTACAGCAGATGGTGTTTATGGCAGTCAATCAGTATTAATCCTTTAAGAATCAGGTTCAACATCTTCTCCCAAGTTCATTTCCATTCTATTCTTGTTGTACTTTTGTTTATCTAATTCAATTTACACAACCCCTTCTACCCTGACTTGCCAAGACTTTGATTGTCTCAATACAGAAAATCAGAAGTGATTTTTTTTAAACAGTGAAGACTAGTAATTTGTTGGGTGAATGATAGTTGCCTTGGACTCTCTTTTGAATGGTCTGAGGTCTTAATTCCCCTGTTATTAGGTTCAGCATTCAGTTCATCCCAATCCATAACGCAAAGATGGTTCAAACATGACTGGTTGAGATATCTGCAGTACCTTTGAGTAGTGGTACAAATGATGTATGAGCTCTGTTGGCTCACAACTCTATGGACAATTGTACCTTTTTTGTTCAATCCTTCATCCATACCTGTTGTTCCATTCCTAGCCCTCGCAATTTCCTTGCACAATAGCTTTTATTGTAATGTGTAATCTATTACTGTAGGCACTCTCTTCTCATGGTCTTCAGCTGATGCTCAATGGATCAGCATGTCATCCATGTGACCTATGACTCTGTGAAGAGCAGACAAAATATTTGACACAATGAAGTGGAAAATATCTGGGGCTGATGCTGTACTAATTAGAAACCTAATAAAAAATTTTCAAAGGGGAGTTCTAAAAATGGGAAGCACGGTTGATTGTTTGTCCAATGACACTTGCTAGAATTCACCATTGGAGGCTAGTCTGTAAATAGAACTCTGCTTTTGGTTCATCCAGTGAAACTTTTAGCAACGATGGATGGCAGGAAAGTCTCTCACTAATGCCTTGTTGAGTTGTGCAAGGTCAAAACAAATTTGAAGAGCATATGAGACTTTGGTGCGGTACCAAGCCCAAATACCATTTTATTGGATTGGTGACCAGGGAATTAACAACCATTCCTGTCATCTCCACAAATTGGCTTTTGACTTGTTTCATTCAGAGATGTGCCATCTTCCTGTATGTGTCCAAGTATAAGAATTTTGCATCTTTCGTCATTATAATGGTGTATTTGGATTTTAATCTTCCTAACCCTTTGAACAAATTGGGATGTTGCTTTTCAAAAGAAACTCTTTTGCTTGTGCTGCTTAACCTCTTCTACATTTTCAATGAGACTTAAGCCAATGCCTGCCTTTCCACTCAGGAATAAAGTGTATATCGATGAATGTGGAGCTGGAGGAACACAGCAGGGCAGGCAGCATCAGAAGAGCAGGGAAGTTGACATTTCGGGTCGGGACACTTCTTCAGAAATGGGGGAGCGGGAAGGGAGCTCAGAAAGAAATGGAGAGAGGAGGGGTGGGGCTGGGGAAGGAAGGTGGGATGGTGATAGATGAGTGCAGGGAGGGAGAGGTGGGAATTGGTCAGTGAGATGGGAGGGCGGATAGGTGGGAGAGAAGATGGACAGGTTGTATCAGGTCAAAGAGGTGGGGATGAGAGGGAAGGTTGGTCATGGCATGAGGCCAGGGGTGGGGAGATTTTAAAACTGGTGAAATCCACGTTTAGGCCATTGGGCTGTAGGCTCTCGAGGCAGAATATGAGGTGTTGCTCCTCCAGTTTCTGGATGGTGTAAATGTGACACTGGCGGAGGCCCAGGATGGACATGTCACCCAGGGAGTGGGAGGGGGCATTGAAGTGGTTCATGACCAGAAGGTGTTGTTGTTTGTTGCCTGTTGCCTGCAGAGCGCAGATGCTCGACAAAACAGTCTCCGAGTCTCTGCTTGGTCTCACCGATCTAGAGGAGGCCACATCAAAAGCAACGGATGCAGTAGACCAAGTTGACTGAGGTACAGGTGAACCTCCGTCTGATGTGGAAAGTTGGTTTTGTGCCTTGATTGGAGGTGAGAGGGGAGGTGTAGGGACAGATGTAGCACTTCCTGCAGTTGCAGGGAAAGGTGCTAGGGTGGTGGGGTTAGTGGGGAGTGTGGAGTGAACGAAGGAGTCGCGGAGAGAGTGGTGCTTACAAAAGGCAGATAGGGGTCGGGGAGAGAAATTTTTTTTGGTTGCGGGGTCGGATTGTAGGTGGTGGTAGTGGCAAAGAATGATACTTTGGATGCGGACACTGGTGGAATGGTATGTGAGGACAAGGGAGATTCTGTCTTTATTTTTGTTGGGGGGAAGGGACATGAGGGCAGAGGTGCAGGAAATATAAGAGATGTGGTTGAGGGCATTTTCGATCATTGAAGGGGACAAGTTACAGTCCTTGAAATAGGAGGACATCTGGGATGTGCGCAAGTGGAATGCTCCATCTTGGGAGCAGATTCGGCAGAAGGCAAGGAATTGGGAGTAGGGGATTGCATTTTTGTAGGAAGGTGGGTGAGAGGACGTGCAGTCTAGGTAGCTGTGGGAGTCGGTGGGCTTGAAATAGAAGTCAATTTTGAGGCAGTCACTAGAGATGGACACAGAAAGGTCCAGGTAGGAGAGGGAGTTATCGGAGATGGTCCAGGTGAATTTGAGGTTGGGGAGGAAAGGTGTTAGTAAAGTTGATGAACTGTTCAAGCTCCTCGTGGGAGCAGGAGGCAGCGCCAATACAGTCATTAATGTAGCAGAGGAAGAGGTGGGGGATGGTGCCAGTGTAGCAGTGGAAGAGGGACTGTTCCATGTATCCTGCAAAGAGGCAGGCAGAGCTTGGGCCCATGTGGGTGCCCATGGCCACCCACTAGTCTGTAGGAACTGGGAGGAGTTAAAGGAGAAGTTGTTAAGGGTAAGGACGAGTTCAGATAAGCGAATGAGGTTTTTGGTGGAGGGGGACTGGTTAGGTCTACGGGAGAGGAAGAAGCAGAGGGCTTTTAGGCCATCCGTGTGGGAGATACAAGTATACAGGGACTGGATGTCCATAGAGAAGATGAGGTGCTGGGGGCCAGGGAATTGGAAGTCTTGGAGGAGGTGGAGGGTGTGGGTGGTGTCCTGGGCATAGGTAGGGGTTCCTGGGCCGGGGGAGAACAAACAGAGTCAAAGTAAGCGGAGATAAGTTCACTGCGGCAGGAGCAGGCAGCGACAATAGGTAGGCCAGGGCAGTCAGGTTTGTGGAGTTTGGAAAGGAGACAGAAACGGGCGGTGTGGGGTTGGGGAATGATGAGGTTGGAGGCTGTGGGCAGGTGGTCACCTGAGGTGATGAGGTTATGAATGGTTTGAGGGGCGATGGTTTGGTGGTCAGGGGTGGGGTGATCAAGAGGGCAGTAGGAGGAGGTGTCAGAGAGTTGGCACCTAGCCTTGGCTATGTAAAAGGTCAGTGTGCCATACGATTACTGCACCCCCCCCCCCCTTAACTGTAGGTTTGATGGCGAGGTTAAGGTTGAAGTGGAGGGAATGGAGGGCTGCACATTCTATGGGGGAAGAGGTTGAAGTGAGTGAGAGGGGTGGAGAGGTTGAGGCGATCATTGTCGCAACGGCAGTTGGAAATAAAAGAGGCCGAGGGAGGGGAGGAGACCTTGGGGTCGTGTCCGGGGGATGTGGTGTGTTGGAGGCGGGAGAAGGGGTCTGTTCAGAGTGGGTTAGACCTGTGGTTAAAGAAATAGGCACGGAGGCAGAGGTGGCGGAAAAAGTGTTTGACATCCAAATGTGAATGGAATTCATTAATGTGTGGGCGGAGGAGAATGAAGGTGAGTCCTTGGCTGAGGACTGACCATTTGGTCCCTTCCCCCTCCCCATTTCTGAAGAAGAGTTCCGACTCAAAATGTCAACTTTTCCGCTTCTCTGATGCTGCCTGGCCTGCTGTGTTCCATCAGCTCTACACTGTGTTGACTCTGACTCCAGCATCTGCAGTTCTTGCTATCTCTGTATATAGATGAAACAATGCTCTTAAGGGACTGGGTGAGATAAAAATAGATGAACAGAAAGAACCAGAAAATGTTGCAATACTTTAGGGCCAAATTACTTGGAATGTATCCTCCTTTGATGAGGAAAGAGTACAAACTTTAAAGATACTCATTATAATTTTCCAGTCCTCTTCAGAAACATGGTTAGTGATGAAGGACTGGAAGATTGAGACCTTGTTGAAATAAAAGGAGAGATGAAGCTGGTGATTACAGTTAAATGCTAGTGGTGGGGAGACTGTGAGATGCAAGATAGATAAAAATTAACAGGCACTAGTGCAAATATCGATTGATAAAGAAGAATCAGAATGAACTAATTATAGGCAAACTGTGTTTGATGAATTTGAGTTAAGTTTTTGATGAGGTAACTGAGGGGGCAGTTGATATTGTGCAATTGCACTTTCAAAAGGTATTTGAAAAATATCATATGAGACTTGTGGCAAAGTTGAAACACACGGGACTATTGGGACAGTGGCAGAATGAATCTCAAACAAAGATTGCACAAAACATTGTAAATATTGTATTTTTGTATTGGAGAAAAGTGTCCAAGTTCAGTGTTGTTCTTGTGCTGTTTTTGATGTATCTTATAGTTCTCAACAGTTGTGAGTGGCTGTTTTTAGAATCTGGAAAATGGGAACAGTATCTCTGTAAAATGGATATTAAATCGAAGATCCGAAATACACAACTTTTCAAGTCCGGAAATCCAGGGGATAGGTTCCTGCTGATCCCAGGACTCAATATTCAGAGTTTCTCACTCTGGCCATGCCATGCTCCACAATTCTTGACAATGCAATCAATTATTACCAAAATGAAAATAATTTCCAGTCATTAAGTGGAAACAAGAGTTTTGTTCCTGACAGTAACAGATACTGGTTTCTTCCTCCTCTACTGTTCCTAATTTGTCACAGGAAGTCAAGTCCATTGCCAACAACAGCGTGATCAAAAGACAAGGGAGTTCAATCTGCCATTCAAGTGACTAATTGTCTTGCAAAGCAACAAGTTCTTCATCCATACGTACCTCAGAAGTCTGAGATACAGTTCTTGGTCTATGGGGTCCAAATGCACCTATGACCTTTCTGCTTAAGTGTTTTAAATATAGGAAGCAGGGGTCCTCTGCTTCCAGCATAGGGCAAAATCAATGTTTGGGGTCCCAGGTCGAGAGGATCTCTTCAGTCCATGAGTCCAACAGACCAGCTCTGTTAGGCCACCTGCCAAAA
This sequence comes from Ginglymostoma cirratum, assembly GCA_024137785.1. NCBI lineage: Eukaryota > Metazoa > Chordata > Chondrichthyes > Orectolobiformes > Ginglymostomatidae > Ginglymostoma > Ginglymostoma cirratum. The sequence goes on from JAHRHZ010000003.1 coordinate 8,683,624, forward strand.
ACAAACTGGAACTCCAGTGTTCTCAGGAAAATGTTGGTCACACACAACATTTCAAGTAAATCTCAAATAGCAGTTCAGAGGATGTATTTTTCAGTTGCAGAGGCAGAATTACAAACAGCGTTCGTGTGTGTCAATCATAAGACAAGTAAGTTCAGCTTCTGAAATTTTCCGGCATGGGAAATTGGAATGTTGTTGCAAAAAAAAAAACAAAAACAAAAAAGAAGAATTTTGAAAGGCACACCCCCAAGCATTTTTCCTCCAACCAAATGCATCAACCAGAGGGATGAGAATCTGAAAGCTGTGCCTCCCTGTCTTAGCTCACATGGAAAGAATGGGCATTGAAACGAAGCAGTGGGACAAAGGCAGCGTTGAAACTATGGGGAACTGCTCAAGAAGAGTCAACATTTACAGGGGAAAATTGCTCTTGCAAAATAGTTTAAAAACACACACATACAAAACCCACCAGCATATACATTTTTGTCATTCAGTAGCACTCTGATGATCAGCAGCATGCTATATTCATTAGTGCTTAATAGTTTAAAAATTCAACTCCATTAGTGCAGAAAATGTCCAAAAAGTATCAAAGGCATACTCAGTCAAACATTTTTCAAAAATAAGGACTTAGAAGCCAGAATTTCTCATTCACAAGCACACTTAGAAATTATGCTGTTAGCTAAATCTATTTGACATGACTGAAGTATTCCATAAACTTTGACCTGTTAACTGGTAGATTTCATCACAATACAGCATACCAGTGCACAATCATGGGACAATCTCTGATAAACCAGTAACAACAGCATTCAGTCAGCTGAATGAAAGGAAATCTCCACAGACCAGATATAATGTGATTGGGCCACAAGGCATGAATTGATAATAAAGAATCAGCATGAAGTCGGACTGCATGGTAATAAAGAACAGTGGTCCACCTGGATAGTCATGGCCTTGATAACACAATGCCAAGAAGTGGTTAACCTGCTGGTTGTTACACAGCCAGACCACACTTCATGGCCAGAAAGTGGCCAAAGGGTACTACTTGGTCTTCCAGCTGCAGCTCAGCACTGTGAACTCTCATTAGATGGCTATTAACATTCTCAACTCTGAATCAGAATGTTGTGGACTCCAGTCTCAGATTGCTGAGCAGAAAACTGAGGCTAACATTTCTGTGCAACACTGAGGGAGCATTGCACAGTCAAAAATACCATCTTTTGGATGAGATATTAAACTGTCTGTTAAACAACCACTCAGTTTCGTTTCATTTCAAAAAACTGGCAGGGGAATTCCAAATTCATGCCCTGGCCAATTGTTACCCTTCAACCAGTGCTGTGAAAGTAGAATCTCCAAACATTCCCACATTGTTCTTCATGGGTTTCTCATGTATGCACATTGGCTACAGTGCTTCTGACATTGCAACAGCAAGTACTGATTCAAAAAGAATGAATTGGCTATCAAGCTCTTTGGGACAGAGAGACATTTTTGGAGAAACTCAACAGATCTGGTACCAACTGTGGAGAGAAAGCAGAGTTAATGTTTCAGGTCCAGTGACCCTTCTTCAGATGTTGTGAGGTTGTAAAAGGGACCAATTAAATGCAAATGTTGTATAAGGAAGCTGAACTCAGTCAATTAAAGACAAGGAGACTCAGGGATGAAACTGAAACTAGCTCAAAGTTGAAACTTAAAAGTACACGCTAATCATTTGTCTAACCTCAGAATCAATATCGTGCCTGAGGTGATACAACAAACAAAAATAGAAAATGACAAGCAAACTTTCCTGAAGTGTTTCCACTGGGAATCATATGCAAGTTATTCTCTGGAGCAAAGTTTCAGCAATCGCTGTCATTCCTTCCAATTTACAACATGATTCTAAAAAGCTATGCTGAAAAGACACAAAAAGTGTGCGGCATTGGGTCATTTTTTGCTTGGTGAAATCAAATCAAATTGTTATGTGAAACTGTCTTCTCCAACTGACAGTGCTTTCTTTATCTGGCACTACTTTTTGGAAATTGCAAAAGGAAAGTTACCAAGAGAACACGTTGTATTCCCGCAACCAGGTTAACATTGGAATGTTTCAACTTTGCATTTTGGTATCATTTGATTTTCATCTTCCACGATTTGAGCAAAAAAAAACCAAAAAAAAACCCAATCAATCATTCAGTTTGCTTCTTACTGATAGTCCAAGCCAATAAATTTAATTTGTTTGACTGACCCTTTTCTACATTTGTCATAGAAAATTCTCCATGGTATCACCTGTGTCATGCTACTCAGTGCTAAAATGGCATAAAATAAATTATAAAGCTTGGCACGTTAAATATCCGAATAAGTGAAAGAATGCTTCACCTTGGAAATTAGGAGTTCTGCTGCACTCAATCCAAAGCCAGTTTTGTACTAGGTTGTATTTTGAATATGGTTCTTTATAATATCTTGACTTTTACCAGATAAAACAAACGCAGGACAGGAGATGGTGATTTAACTTCTTCCCCCTACCTATGGTGCTGAAACATTGACAGCATTATTACATTGCTCAGTCTTTGTACTGAACAGGCAGTTTGGAGATTTTCTAATTTAAAGGGTCCAAAGTATTTCAGCCATCCGAATTCCTGAAGGTAATTCCCACAGAACACCAGTTTTTTTTCAAAACATCAATTTCTTGAATGGGTTATGGTGGCTTACACTGGCAAGGCAAGAAAACAGGACCACCTATTTCTGCAACTATTCTGTAACTATTGGCATTACGCGATTCTACGTTTCAAGCCTAGTGAGCTAACCAGACCTAGTTGGCGATTTAACATGTGAATGTTTGAAGCTTTTGGGCTTATGTAATGACATTTTGCACTTGGAACTTTGAATTGCTCTGAACAGAACATGTCTACGAACGTTATTACCTGTGGTGATAGTCTCGTTTCAAAAATCGATAATCGACCACATTGCACTCCCCGGTGCCTCGGGAGTTGGTGTGATTTTCGTGACTTGAGTGCTGATTGTTCTGCTCTGAGCATTCGCCTGTTACACTCCCCATGCTGAGCAAGTTCCTTCTAACTGAGCACGCTCCAAGTTTCCAGAGTAATGCCGTTAAAAGGGTTCGAGAATTAAACTAGTGCCTTCATTCTGTGATAATTCCTGCTAAGTTATCCAATAACGTTTCAGCTTTTCATTTCTGATACACTATCAGTTGCTCCAGCTCCGAGGCTCCAGTTTAATCATTGGAGCTGTTAGCTTGCTCTGACAGGGAGCTCAGCTCGTTATAGCAGCTGCTGCGGGAGCTCGAACGAACCTTGACGACTTGCTGACAATTGTGAGAGAAATAACATGGCTCAGCACTATCTCCGCCGTGCCAACCTTGTCCAAACCTGGGGAATAACTTGCGCAATTTCACAAAACCTCCCATGGCCTGGCAGTCCAACAAAACCCAAATCCATATCTATTCAACACATCATAACATCATCCTAAATAGCCTGTGCAAGCTCTTCATTCGTGCAAAACAGTTACTGATGCTGAGAAAGGATGCGCCAGCGGCTGCTGACTAAATTTAACGGTTTATTATCTTATTTTTCTGTCTCTATTCTTCGGCCCCCGTTATTCAAATTTTTCCTTACGTCTCTCTACTTCACATCCTGAAACTGAGCTGACAATCACTTTACTCCTGTAAATTAGAGGCCCTTTATTTACTGATTCTTGAACCTCGTTGCTTGCCTGTTCACTCAGGTACTACTTTGCAGGCAAAAATGTTTCAGCCGAAGGATGCAGAAGGAACAAGCCTAATTGAGAGCAGATGCAGCACAAGGTTCTGAACCAATAGTCTTTCATTTCAGTTATTTGCCTAATCTGGATTTGTTATTTTCACTAATTTCTTTTCACGGCTTCTGAATAAATGTAGGTCAGATTTTCACCAGCAGAATCAGAGCTCTGTGCTCCGGATTCAAATTACTCCTAAAGAGCTTTAATCTGTTGAAGTTGCTTGGCATCCTGTTGATCTTTGATCAGTGTGTGGATCAAAGGATTAAGTGATTAGACGTGGCTCACAGAATTTGTGCTGATCCTTAAAAAATTAAACGGGAGCAGTATGAAGGCTAAGTCACGGCACTCGTGACTATGTCACTAAAACAAAATAAAGCCTCATATCCCAAGCTCAGGACAGTCTTCCTTTTTGTTTCCGCTCTTGTCATTTAATTCTAGCCTAAATATACAGAACCCAGTCTTCTGCAGGGGACTAAAATCCAAGGTCATCTCAGGGAGATAGGTGAAACAAAGTCCATCAAATGAGGTTGGCAATTTGCTGTCAGCACAAGAGCAGGTTTATTTGAGCTGTCAATGGAAAACAGTCAACGGATGGTCAGCAGGCACTAGTCTCAGAAATTATATCAGGGATCCATCCTTCTTTTTATCTTCAAATAAGATACATGTTAATCCACATATTATACAGCACAACCCTTGCACCATTACTGTCCAATTCTGCATCTTTTTGCCACTGCAAGTATGTTTAAATGAGGATTGATCTGTGATTCATATCGGCAAACTAAGGTCGACTGGAAAAAGATCCATAAGCACGAGTGAGACTATATCCCTATTTATAAAATATAGTCAAATCAGCTTACAGTCTATTTAAAGTTTTAGCTGTTTGACAGGATTGTTAACATTTAACACATAATGATAGATTTTCCACAGAGGTCACTTAATTGTTCAAATTACGTTAAATTTCTCTGAATTTGTAGACAATTCAAATTATTAGGGATGCAACAATGAGGAAAACATCATTCTGGCTATCAGCCAGGTGTTTCAATATGCTTACCGCTGATAACGCAGAGGGACTCTTAGCCCATGTATTCTGAGGGGCCCGCTCACTCCTTATCAAATCTTAAAAGACTTATGTATGATTCAAGTTTGATATTTCAAGTTGGGCCTCTTCTACGCATTCACAACTATCTTGCAGAAGTCACCACAAAATGAGACAGTAGACCTTTCGAAAATAAACTCATATCTGGACATTAAAATCACCACAAATGCAATAAAGATAGATATTAAGTCCACATTGACATTTCAAACCTGATGTAGGAATCTGATGGCTCTAACATGTAAGATTGCTGATCAGGTGTTTCAGGAGAAGAACTGTGTCCTGCTCTATCAGTCCTCAAAAGAAACCTCAATAAGTGTGCTGGAAGCGGAATTGACGAAAACGGTTTATATTTGTTGCAAGTTGATCTGCCACATTAACCTCTCTGACTTTTACTTCTTAACAAGATACTTGCTGGGAAGTGGGTATAACACAGGCAGATGCTTTCTAGCCTGACTGCCATGCTTTGTGTACTTCATTAATTGCGGCAAGCACATCTGACAGAACATCTGGCACAGGTTTCAATCTAGCTTGGTAAAAGAGTGCTGAAATTTATTTGCAAGTGCAAGTGAGTGAGTTTTACTGGCAAGCTGACAGCATTGCAAAACTCAGCAGGAGCTGTTTGCAATGTCCAATGAGTAGAGCAGTATTAGCAATCATTTTCAAAGAGTCCAAATGGAGAGAAGGGGTTTTGGATACATTCTCCCTGCTTACTCTCTTCCACCTGAAGTTTCCTCTGAATTCCTGTTGGCAATAGCTATGCTGGCATTATGGTGTGGTGAAGGACACAGACCACCAATAGCATGGTACTGCTTTGTCCTGAATCATATAGACTGTGGAAGCATTACTTCAGCATGCCATGTATTTGCCACATTGTTTCTAGCTCTGTGGCTTTCATTATATGCCTGTTGGGGGCCTGGTGCTGGGCGAGGAGTGTGGGGGGGAGGGGGGGGGGGGAGTGCAGGTGCCATCAGAAAGGTGAAGAGTAGATATTCCTTGTCTCCACACAGCCACCTTCTGGTCCTCCTTGAACATCCAAAGATAAGACCCTCAGGAATCAAAAGGTTTGCCAAGACAGCAAGCATTCATCATTGCATGGTCTCACAGCAACTACACAGTAATGGAGTGTATGCCCTTGTAATTCATATACCTCTCCCTGTTGACTGAAAGGGGAAGACTTGCACAGTCCTGCATATATCGTGCCCCTCTCCACTGAGGCCTTTGACATTGGTGGTGGGTGGCAGGTGTTGGTCCTGCGTGGTCATGTGTATGTACTGATGGTTTCCATCGGTAACCGGGAATTCCCCTTTCTCCTGCTTCTCCCTGCTTTGAAACAACAAAATGCAATTGCCTCTCGTCACAAATCCATCCTGTCACTGCCTGAATACTGCAGTAGTAAACAGACTAGATAATATTTAGATATTCCCTCCCTCTTTGACAGATGTGACTGTTTCAAAGTTAATGCAACTGTGACTCTCACTGGCAGTGTTGTGACCAATGCCTTGTTTAGTCACAGTTACCTCAGACATTATTCCTCGATGAGGCCAAGGCACCAATAGTGCTTTCTGAAAACAAGTGCTAGGCATGGCTTTCAATGCAATGTCCTCCTCCGGCTACTCCCATTTTGTGAATCTTTCCCACCCTTTGGCATCTGCTCCAGTTACTGGCAGTGCTGCAGTCTCAGATAAACTACACCCACTATAAAATCCCCATATCGTTTGGAGACATGGGGGCAAAATCCTCTGATTTCTCATGCACGACCTCACCAAATAAGCCTCGGTATATCGACAAATTTCCTCCAAGTACCTGTAATGCCAGCACAATTGGGTATCCATGATGCAGCTGAAAGCATGTTCAGCAGTGAGTCATTGCAAACATTCACTGGATCTCCATGGTGCAAGTCTGAAAGATGAGCAGCACAACTTTATTTCTGTTGAGTTCAAGCTCATTACTAGTTACTGTTCAATTGAGTGGAAATATCATCATCCACAATACTCAAGAATATTTGGCTCATTATTTCTAGTTGAAATACATTGCTGTATTCTTGTTTTCACTCACATATATTTCTGTTAAAAACAAAAATTTTGCCTCCCCATACCCACCAATGAACCTGCTGGTTTCCCCCCCCAAGCTTCTGCAGATGGCCTTGAATTATTTCTAGGATACAGTTTCAACCTTGTCAGTTATCCTTTGGCACTTTCTCCAAGTCACCATGATTTTTGTATATGTTAAAGTAGTGAATCTTGGCAACCTGGGTGACCACATTTACCAGAGTTCATTGGTTGACATCCAGATGAGAATTTAGGAGGAGTGCTTAGTCAGTTTGCAGATGATACTCAAATTGGTGATATCGTCAACAGTGAAGAAGGTTATCGAGGATTACAAAGGGATCTTGATCAATTGAGCCAATGAGCTGAGGAATGGCAGATGGAGTTTAATTTGGATAAATGGGAGGTATTGCATTTCAGTAAAATGAACAAGGGCAGGATTTATACAGTTAAAGGGCTCTGAATAGTGTTGTAAAACAGAGAGTCCTAGGGGTTCAGATACATAGTTCCTTGGAAGTTATAGTACTGTTTGTGTTTCTGGTCACCCTGCTATAGGAAGGATATTTTTAAATTGCAGAGGGGTCAGAAAAGATTTACCAGGATGTTGTCAGGATTGAAGGGTTTGAGTTATAAGGAGAGGCTGGAGTGACCGGGAAATTTTTCCACTCGAGCTTCGAAAGTTGAGGGACCTTTTTAGAGGTTTATAAAATCATAAGGCCATATAGAAAGGTGAATAGCAAAGGTCTTTTCCCTAGGGTGAGGAGTTGAAAGCTAGGGGGCATATTTTTAAGGTGAGAGGAGAAAGATTTTAAAGAAACCGGAGGGGCAATGTTTTCACACAGAGGGTGGTTTGTCTGTGGAATGAACTGCCAGAGGAAGTGGTAGATGCAGATACAGTTACAACATTTAAAAGACATTTGGACATGTACATGAATAGGAAAGAGTTAGAGAGATATGGGCCAAACACAGGCAAGTGGGACTAGTTTAGTTTGGGGAACTTGTTTGGCATGGATGAGTTGAACCAAAGGGTCTGTCTGAATGCTTATGACTCTATAGCTCAATTACTTCCATCATTTCTTTTCACTTCCTCATGCAACAACACTGAAGCCAAATGGAACATCATTGATTAAGATTAGCCAACTTGGCAATGACAGAAGACAATCCAGTCGGCATGACTCAAAACTCACTGCTTTAAACTGCTGGGTGATGAGTGGCACCCAAATCTTGTTTTTGTTCATTGTGAACCTTGATCCAAGAAAAGTCATGTCCCACACCAAAATAAAAATGGCAGCATCATACAACACCTCCTCATCTGTCAATCCACAATGAGAAAACTTCAGTGCATGGGCTTCCCTTTAAACTAAGACTCAATAAACTCCTAACTGACGTCATCAGATGTAAAGTGCAGAAACCATTTGGTCCATGATTGAAGTTCATGTTTCAGTTACCGCTTTGGCTAAGAAGCTTGAGCAAATAGAAACAGACAGGAGAAAAGGCTTTCACACATCATAAGCTCGCAAGAAATAGAAATAGGAGTAGGTCGTTAAGTGAACAACAATTTTAGGGATCTGTTGCAGCACCCAATCAACCAATGCAATGCTTCCACAGGCATTTGGAATTTAGAACTTTTTTAGCAGACAAGAGGACCGCTTAATAACAAAAACAAGTTGAACCTGCTACACCTTTAATATAACAAGATATTCCAAGGTGGGTCACCGATAGGGTCAGTCAGAAGAGTGAGAGGAGGTGCCTGAAAGTAAGGATAACCGGATACATTGTGAAGAAAGTACAGATAACTTAAAAAACGATGTTGTGAGTCTACAGCCATATTTGGCTTCAGAAGCTCAAAGCAAATTGGTCATGTTTTCACACTGTCTAACGAGAAGGCAGTTCTGAATCTACAATATATGGTGAACAAAATGTCTGTATGAGTAGAACAATGACTAATGGAATTTGTTTGCTCGGTATTGCAGAAACATTAAAAAATGTCAGAAGTCATGTGGAAATTGGTAAGAATGAGACTGAAGGTGAAAGTAGGACTCCTTCACAATCAGCACCATGATAAATGGAAAACAAGTCAGCAATGTGTCTAAAACGTTCTGGGACAGGAATAATTAAAACTTAAAGGAGAGTAACAAAACAAAGTTGCTGGAAAAGCTCAGCAAGTCTGGCAGCATCTGTGAAGGCAAAAACAGAGTTAACGTTTCGGGTCTGGTACAGAATTCTGAGGAAGGGTCACCGGACCCGAAATGTTAACTCTGTTTGGCTTTGCCCAAACCATCAGTGCATCAGACAAGGCAGAAGCATTTCCAACAATCTTCAACCAGAGTGCCAAGTGGATGATCCATCTTGGCCTCCTCCACTGGTTCCCAGCATTATAAATACCAATCTTCAGCCAAATAGATTCATTCCGCGTGATATCAAGAAAGGTCTGGAGGCATGTTAAATTGCAAAGGCTTTGGGCCCTGACAACATTCCAGGAATAGTGCTGAAGATGTGTACTCCAGAACTTGCCATGCCGCTCGCCAAGCTATACAAATAAAACAACAACACAGGCATCTGCCTGACAATGTGGAAAATTGCCCCAGCATGTCATGTACAAAGGTAGGCAGGACAACTCCAACTGAGCCAATTACTGACCCATCACTCAACTCTTGACCATTAGTAAAGTGATGGAAGGTGCAATAAACAATGCTGTAAAGAAGTACCCAGGATTACTCAGGAGGATTACTCACAATGACTCAGCTCCTGACCTCATTAAAGCCTTTTTTCAAACCTGGACAAACAGCTAAATTCCAGAGTTGAGAGAAAGCAACTGCCCTTAACATCAAGGCTGTATTTGACTGGGTGTGGCAACAAGAAGCCCAAGAAAAACCAGAATCAATGGGAATGAGGGGGGAAAAAAAACTCTACTGGTTGGAGTCACAGTTGTCACAAGGAAGGTGGTTATGCAGACATCTCACAGCCAGGAGTTCATCAGGGTAGTTTCTTGGGCTCAAAAACAAAGTTGCGGGAAAAGCTCAGCAGGTCTGGCAGCATCTGTGGAGAAGAAAACAAGAGTTAACATTTCGGGTCGGGTGACCCTTCCTCAGAACTGATGGTGGCTGGGAAAATGTCAGTTTATGTGCAGAAAATAGGGAAATGGGTGGGGTAGGGAGTAAACGACAGGATAGAGCCCAAGGAGAGAGAAAGACAGTTGGACAGACAAAGGAGTTGCTAACGATCAGGCTGGGAGGGCAAGTAGTTGTTAATGTGGACTGTTAGTGACTAACAACAGGGGGTGTGTCGTGGCAGGCTATGTGGTAACAAGGCCTGGTGTGTGGGGTAGGGGGCTGGGACATGGGAGAGTTTAGGCCCTAAAATTATTGAACTCAATATTGAGTCCGGAGGGCTGTAGGGTCCCCAAGCGGAAAATGAGGTGTTGCTCCTCCAGCTTGCATTGGGCTTCACTGGAACACTGTAGCAAGCCGGAAACAGAGATGTTGGCCAGGGAGGAAGGTGGTGCATTGAAGTGGCAGGCAACAGGTAGTTCAGAACCACTACCAACTGGGAGGACAAGAGTTGCAGATACATGGGAACACTGCCATCTGTGAGGTCCTCTCCAAGCCACTTATCATATCAGTGCTCTTTTAGTGCCACTGGATTGAAATCTTGGAACTTCCTCTCCAACAGTATTCTGGGTCTACCTACACCAAGTCGACTGTAGTAGATCAAGGAGGCAGCTCATCACCAACTTCTCAAGAGCAAATAGGGATGGGCAATAAATGCTGGCCCAGCCAGGGACGCCCACATTCAAAGAATGAATAAAAAATAAGTCCAAAATTTATGTTTTAGAATAACATTTTAAATACAGTTAAATAATATCTGAAACCAAAAGATGCATGGGATCCGCAGTGACTTGGCCACGTGGATTCAGAATTGGCTTGCCCATATAAGGCAGAGGGTAATGGTAGAAGGGTGTTTTTCATGCTGGACGTCATGACTAGTGACATTCCACAGGGATCCGTACCGGGACCTCTGCTATTTGTGATCCGTACAAAATGACTTGGATGAAAATGTAGATGAGGAGTTTTAAAGTTTGCAGACGATACAAAGATCAGTGGAGTTGTGGACAGTTTAGGAGGTTTTCAAAGTATACAGCAGGATATAGATCTGTCACAGATATGGGTAGAGAAATGGCAGATGGAGTTTAATCCGGATAAGTGTGAGGTGGTGCACTTTGGGAGATCAAATGTTAAGGAAAAGTATACAGTTAATGGCAGGACCCTGAATGGCATTGATGTACACAGTGATACTGGGGTTCAAGTTCATAGCTCCATGAAAGTGGCCATACAAGTTGAAAGGGTGGTAAAGAAGGCATATGGCATGCTCGGTTAGGGAACCTAGTACAAGAGTCAGGGTGACATTTTGCAGTTGTATAAAACTTTGGTTAGGCCACACTTAGAGGATTGCGTTCAATTCTGGTCACCATATTACAAGAAGGATTTCAAGGCTTTAGAGAGGGTGCAGAAGAGGTTTACCAGGATGCTGCCTGGATTAGAGGGTATGGATTAGAGGAGGAGGCTAAAAAAACTCGGGCTGTTTTCTCTGGAGAGGTGGAGGCTGAGGGGAGACTTGGGAGAAGTCTATATAATTATGAGATGCATAGATAGGGTTAACAGTCAGAATCTTTTTCCCAGAGATGAAATGTCTAATTCAAGGGGGCATGCATTTCAGATAAGAGGGGAAGTTCAAAGGAGATGTGAGAGGCAAGTCTTTTTTTTTTTTTACACAGAGGGTAGCAGGAGTCTGGAACGTGCTGCAGGGATGGTAGTGGAGGCAGATACGATAGGGGCATTTAAGGGACTTTTAGACAAGCGCATGATATGCAAGGAATTGAGGGATATAGACCAAGGGCAGGCAGAAGGGGTTAGATTAATTTGGCAGCATGTTTGGCATGACATTGTGGGCCAAAGGGCCCGTTCCTGTGCTGGACAGTTCGATGTTTTATGTGTAATAAATGTGGAGCAGCAGTTATAAAGATGGTATTTGGGCAGCAGTGTGTATAGGTTTGAGAATTTACCATGGCTGAGATTTCAAAATGCCTCTCAACCATGTTATTGCTGCAAAAAGCTGCATACGTGCTGATCCAGTTCTTACTTTTTTTCTTAGTGGCTTTTTATGGAAAATCTTTAATTCTGCAGACGCATTGCTGCACTGATATAGTGACCTTGCTCAATGACGTGATGCTTTCTGACTGTGAACAATGAGTTTCAAGTCTGACCTGAAAATACAAACTGCAGTTTAAATGCAGAGTTTCAGACTACAAGAGATGGAGACAGTGAGAGAGGAAAAGCAGATACAGAAGGACAAAGTGATTGCATGTTAAGATAGAGACAGGTCAGGATATACCGAAGAATAAAAAAAACAAGAAACCTCAGTGGTAGTGTGGTGAAAGCAGATTCAACAGTCACCTTCTGAGGGCAAATGAATTCTGGAGGGAGAAGGACTGTAGCGTTTTGTGACAAGAGGTGTTGGGGTGAGGGGAGTCAAATGAACTGGATTGGTTTCTGAATGAAGTGGTCCACACTCAATTGTGGCAAATAGTCTCCTTCAGGGCTGTGCCAGTTAATGATTTTAACAGTGAAGTTAATTATTGCTGAACTGAATGAGAGAATGGAAAGTAAAATCGCTGAGACTTCAATTAGCTTGCCTTGACTTTTGTACAAGTGTTCACACATGACAAGATTTGATACATCCAGGTCAATGAAGTAGAGTTGTTTCTTTGGTAGCCATCTTTAGGCTAACACTAGCCCTAAGGTGTAAAGGTGAATAAAATCTGTAATAAAATTCAAACAGTTTGTCGATTTCACATTTGCAAGGAGAGTGAAATTTCACTCCAATAATGCAGATATTCCAGAAGCAGCGAGGATACCTCAAGCTCTTTGCACCAGAGAATTTTTGATATGAAATGTCAATGTATGTTTAATATATGACACGAAACTGAAAGTGTAATGAGACACCTTAAATTGACTTGTACTGTATGAGAAAGAAACTGAACTGTACAGCACTCTAACTGATGTAAACTTTGACCTGTTATGTCATAAGAACTAAGAACATAAGAAATAGAAGCAGGAGTATGCCATCTGGCCCCTTGAGTCAGCTCCAGCATTCTACAAGATTATTGCTGATCTTTTCATGGATTCAGCTTCACTTACCCAACCAGTCACCATAACACTTAATTCCTTTACTGTTCAAAAATATATTTTTGCCGTAAAAATATTCAATGAGGTAGCCTCAACTGCTTCACTGGAGACCAAAACTGTACACAGTACTTGAGGTGTGGTCTCACCAGCACAATATACAACTGCAGCATAACCTCCTTGCTTTGAAACTTCAATGAAGGACAATATTCCATTTGCCTTCTGAATTACCCGCTACACTTGCAAACCAACTTTGTGTGATTCATGCACAAGGACTCCCTCTGCATGGCAGCATGCTGCAATTTTTCACCAGAATGGCTCATTTTGCTGTTCCTACCAAAATGGATGACCTCACGTTTCCCAACATTGTACTCCATCTGCCAGAACCTTGCCAACTGAATTAACCTACCTATATCCCTCTACAGACTTTGTGTCCTCTGCATACTTTGTTCTCCCACTCATCTCAGTGTCATCTGTGAACTTTGACATACAACACTTGGTCCTCAACTTCAAAGCATCAATGTGAATTGTAAACAATTGCGGGCCCAACATGGATCCCTGAGGCTCACCACTAGTCACGGATGTCCAACCAGAAAAACTCCCTTCTATCTCCACTCTTTGCTCTCTGTTCGTTAAGCAATCATCTATCCATGCTAATATATTACCTGTAATGTTTCTTTATTTTTCTAAATTTTTCCAAAGAACTTGTACCGAAGAACTGTACCTAGGTACCTTGTACCTAAGATGGTGTGTAAGCAGCAACTTGAAAAACTTTTCACTGTATTGAGTACATGTGACAATGAAGTTAATTCAATTCAATTCAATTCTTGCTTTCCAATTTCTTTTCAGATGTTTGCGTGATCTGCTGCCCCCAAGTGGATCCACTCTGTTACAAGTGCACAAGAGTGGTTGGTCTTAATAACAGATGGAAGAGAACGGGTCCATTCACCCCGGAGTTTAGAAGAGTGGGAAGTATTTTCAGAGAAAAATGTCAACATCTAAGAGTACTTGACAGGGTAGATGTTGAGAGAATGTTTCCCTGGCTTGCGAGGCTAAAACTAGAGTCAGATACAGAGGTCTGATGCCAGGAGAGATTTCTTCACTTTGAGAATTATCTTGCCTAGAGGACTAAGGATGCTGAGTTGTCAAGACTGACAGTGACAGATTTTAAGGGAATAAGGTGCTATACTAACAGATGAAAAAGGAACAGAAGCCAGAGGCTCCTTGAACCTCCTCTGCTGTTCAATAAAATCAGGTGGGCCCTGACTTGAGGATGCTTGTATGTACAACCAGGATTCCATATTACTACTCATTTAAAGGATCTGACATGCAAACATTGGAGTCATAGAGTCATATAGCATGCAAATAGACACTTTGGTCCAACTCGTCCATGCTGACCAGATATCCCAAATTAATCTAGTCCCATTTGCCAACATTTGGCCCATATGCCTCTAAACTCTTCCTATTCATGTACCCATCCAAATGCCTTGTAAATGTTGTAATTGTACCAGACTCCACCATTTTTTCTAGCAGCTCATTCCAGATATGCACCACCCTCTGTGTGAAAAAATTACCCCTTAGGCCCCTTTTAAATATTTCTGCTCTCCCCTTAAACATATGCCCTCTAATTTTGGATCAGCCGACCCCGGGGAAAAGACCTTGGCTATTCACCCTATCCATGCCCTCATGATTTTATAAACCTCTACAAGGTCACCCATCAGCCTCCAAAGCTCCAGTGAAAATAGCCACAGCCTCGTCAGCCTCTCCCTATAGCTCAAACCCTCCAACCCTGGCAACATCCTTGTAAGTCTTTTCTGAACCCTTTCAAGTTTCACAACATATTTCCAACAGCAGGGAGAGCAGAATTGCATGCAGTATTCTAAAAGTGGCCTAACCAATGTCCTGTACAGCCACAACACGACCTCCCAACTCCTGTACTCAATGCACTGACCGATAAAAGCAAGCTTACCGCGTGCAGTCTTCACTACCTGGTCTGTCTGGGACTCCACTATCAAGGAATGATGAACCTGCACCCCAAGGTCTCTTATTTGATCATACTTATGAACAGATACATTATATTATTCTGCACTATGTTCCGACTTGTGTCTAAATCGACTTAAGAACATACTAAGAAACAGAATTTGTTCATAACCCAAGGACTGCCTATAACTCCACATTCCTGTCTACCCAGACAACTTTTCACGTGCTTGCTTGTCAAGTGTAAATTCCTGCTTTAAAACGTCCAAAGCCTTTGCTCACACTGGCATTTGACAAAGAGTTCAAAAACTCATCTCTGTCTTAAATGGGTGACTCATTACCTTGAAACAATGACCCCTGGTTCTAGATTCTTCCACAAAATGAAACATTCTTTCCACCTGAACACTTCCATGATGACTCAGGAAATTCAGGTCACCTGTAACTGTTCTAAACTTCGTTAGATATAAGCATCAAACCTCTGATGATATGACAACCTCCCATTCCAGGTATTCATCAGGTAAACCTTCTGTGCACTGCTTCCAATGCAGCTATATCCTCCTTAAATCAGGAAACCAAGAGTGAATGAATACTCAGACGTGGTCTCACCAACACCCTATATAATTGACACAAAACTTCCCAACTTTCATCTTCATTTCCTTATTTACTTTTATTTCTGTGATGTTACTTGGATTCAGTACAGTGAAAACTGATGTAAAATACCTGTTCACTTCATCTGATGTTTTCTTATTTTCCATTATCAATCCACCAGGACCGCTTTCTGTTTAAGATGAATCCTCACTTTGTGAACTCCTTCTGTTTAAAATATCTATTTTTTAAAAACATATCTAGCTAGCTTTCTCTCATACGCATAATTTTTTCTTCTTATTAAGCTTTTAGTCATTCTAGATGGTTATATTTTGTCTGATCTTCTAACTAACATCTACTCATCCATGTTTGCTCAATTATAGGTTTTTCCTACAAGATTGATGCAGCCTTTAAACATTTTTTGTTCCTCACTTGGTCCTCCCTTGGAATTTTTTTGTTGATGTTGGAAGATATCCTCCATATTCTGAAATATTACATAAGTGCCTACCACCGTATCTGTATGATATATGCTTAACCAAATTTGTCAGTTCACTTTAGCTAATCCTGCTTTCACAATCTCATACCTTCAAGTGAAGTCAGGCAATTATTACTCTTGGACTCATCTTCTGGTAACTCAACGTAACTTGCAATCATATTATAATACATTTAATCATAGCATGATATGGGTTAAGTGGGAAGATGGAGTTGAGGTGGAAGATCAGTTGCTATGTTGTTGAATGGCAGAGCAGGCTGGAAATGTGACTTTCTCGAATTCTTTTCTTGTACAAGTAAGTGTTGTTATTCACAATCAAGACTGAGGGAGTATGACCAAGTTCCAACTGATTATGTCAGAGTACTTGTTTTCTAGAAATTAAAGGTCTCAAACTCTTTTTCTTCTACACAAGGATTTACTCAAAAGACTAAGCTCATTCAGTACAATAATTCACTGACCATATATTTCTTTGTCGGTAGTCATTGTGTGAAGAATATTCGTGCTGAACCTCAACATACTTGAAATTATGGTGGCGTGGTGGATCAGTGGTTAGCACAGCTGCCTCGCAGCGTCAGGAACCTGGATTCAGTTCCACTCCCCCCCCCCCCCCCCCCCATCCCGGAGACTGTCTGTATGGAGTTTGCCTATTCTTCCTGTGTCTGTGTGGGTTTTCTGTGGGTGTTCTAGTTACCTCCCACAGTCGAAAGATGTGAATGTTAGGTAGGTTAGTTCAGCTAAATTACAGTCATAGAGTCATACAGCATAGAAGACGACCCTTTGGTACAAACAGTCCGCGCTAGCCATAATCTCAAACTAAACTCGTCCCACCTGAATGCACTTGGCCCATATCCCTCCAAACATTTCCTATTCATGTACTTATCCAAATGGCTTTTAAATGTTCTAACTGTAGTCACATCCACCATTTCTTCTGGAAGTTCATTCCACACACGAACCACTCTCTGTGTAAAATAATTGCCTCTCATGTCTTTTTTTAAAGCTTTCTCCTGTCACCTTAAAAATATGCTCCCTAGTCTTGAAATCCCCCACCCTCAGGAAAAGACACCTGTCATTCACTTTATCTGTACTCCTCATTAATTTATAAATCTCAATAAAGTCACCTCCCAACACCCTATGCTCCAGTCAACAACAGCCCAGCCTATCCAGCCTCTCCTTGTTACTCATACCCTCCATTCCTGGCAACATCCTGGTCAAGAGATAACAAGGTGCGGGGCTGGATGAACACAGCAGGCCAAGCAGCATCGTAGGAGCAGAAAAGCTTGACGTTTCGGGCCTAGACCCTTCATCAGAAAAATCCTGGTCAACATCTTATGAACCGAGTGCTCCGGTTTCATCCCAAAGGCCAAAGATAAACCATAGAAAATGCAGGTTACGGGGATAGGGTAGGGGGTGTGTTTGGGTGGGACAATCCTTGGAAATCATGTGGACTCGATGGACCGAACGGCCTGCTTCCACTCTGTAGGAATTCTACTATTCTATCACACTACACAAAGTGTGACTAATTTGTCATTTAGTTGTTGACAATTGTTTCGAAACAAATGGGAATCACAATTTAATCTGTGAATCACATTTGAAATAAAAAGCCTTCAATATATATCGTGAAATATTTCTCAAGGCTTTTACGCCACCATGGAGATTCACTCGAGTCAGAAGCAGCTGCGTGATCATCAGTCAAAATTCTCTGTTCAATGCTCAAACAGCAGACCCATTTGCAACATGCACAATGTATTTATAAAACAGACACTGAAATATACAGTATGGAACAACAATCACCAGAGATATATATCCATGCAAATGCTTTTCTTAGTGAGAATATGCATGAGACAGACAATGTGAATGGGGAAGTATGACAGTTTCTACAGGCAGTATGAGTGGGGAGGAAAGTTATACAAGCTTGTGTTCTTGCTAACCAACCAAGCACAGTAACCTCCCCTTCATTTCT
Organism: Ginglymostoma cirratum; assembly: GCA_024137785.1. Classification (NCBI taxonomy): domain Eukaryota; kingdom Metazoa; phylum Chordata; class Chondrichthyes; order Orectolobiformes; family Ginglymostomatidae; genus Ginglymostoma; species Ginglymostoma cirratum. Next base: position 8,701,694 of record JAHRHZ010000003.1, read on the forward strand.
TCTCTCTTTCAGGCCAGGCTATCCTGAAGCAAACTGATTGTATGATTTCCAGATTGCAATTGTGGGTGCCCGTTAAGAAGTCTAAAAGAAAAAGGAAAGAATTGAAAAACCTGTACACTGTGAAGTCAATAAGAACAATCCATTTCTTATCAATTTTGATTGTCACAGGGAAACAAACCATAAATGTACTATTACTGTCAGGCAGCAGAATGAAGAAATGTTGCACAGATCCTGCAAGTGGAAATTTTTCACAAGGTGTTAGTTCTGTCAAATAAATGACTCAAGTTCTCTCTCTCAAAACTCGTTATGTCATCAATATTTATAACATGATTGGATTAACACAATCAAAAAGCTGACACAAATCTCAATTTTATTTCAACACAAATCTGTTAAGTGTATCCCAGGACATAGTGAGAAGCTAGGGAAGAAATTGTGGGACCCCCATCAGAGATATTTGTGTCATCAACAGCAATGGTGAGCTGCTGGAAGACTGGAGATTGGCTAATGTACCATTATTTCAGAAAAACTACAAGGAAAAGCCAGGGAGCTATAGACTAGTGAGCCTGACATCAGTGGTAGTTAAGTTGTTGTGGGGATTGAGAGAGATAGGATCTACATGCATTTGGAAAGGCAAAGACTGAATAGGGGCCATCAGAGTGGCTTTGTGCGTGGGAAATCGTGTCTCATTAACCTTAATGGGTTTTTTGAAGATGTGTCCAAGAAGATAGACGGAGGTAGAGCGGTAGACATTGTCTATATGGACTTTAGCAAGGCCTTCAACAAGGTTCCATGTGATAGACTGGTCAGTAAGGTTAGATCACAGAGGATCCAGGAAGAGCTGGCCAAGTGGATATAAAATTGACATTTTACATCAGTTTCAGAATTTCCAGTTTGCAGGCTCTAGCTACCTCCTCTTTACCTTGGATGTGCAATCCCTTTACATGTCCATCCCCCATCAGAATGGTCACAGGGCTCTCCACTTCTTCCTGGAGAAAAAGCCTGAACCGTCCCTATTCATCACCACCCTCATCCACCTGGCTGAGCTCATCCTCATCCTCATCCTGAACAATTTCTCTATTAACACCTTTCACTTTATTCAGGTCAGAGGGTGGCGAAGGGTCCCTGCACGGGCCCCCGTCTTGCCTGTCTCTTTGTGGGGTATGTGGAACATTCCTTGTTCCAGGCTTTTCTGGTTCCCATCCAGAACTCTTTCTCCGGTGTATCAATGATATCATTAATGCTGCTTTCCTCTCTTGTCTGGATTTGGAAAGTGTATAAATTTTGCTTCCAATTTCCACCCAGCTCTCATCTTCATCTAGCCCATCTCTGACAGCTCCCTTGGTATTTCTGTTTTCATTTCTGGGGATAGCCTAGTCACTAATATCCACTATAAACCAACTGACTCCCACAGTTCCCATGACTATACGTCCTCACACCCTGCTTCCTGTAAAGACTCTACTCCATTCTCCCAGTTCCTCTGTCTCCATTACATCTGTTCTGATGATGCCAACTTCAACAATAGGACCTCAGTAACCACCTTCTTCCTCCATCAACGATTCCCCAGCACCATAGTTGATAAGACCCTCAGCTGGGTCAGTCCCATCTCCGGTATTTCAGCCCTCACCTTCTCTCTTTCCTTACAGCAGCAACAGGATCCCCCTTGTCCTCATCTACCTTACCACCAGCATCCACATCCAGAGGATCTTTAGCCACTATTGCCACCACCTCAAGAGGGATGCCACTACCAGACACATATTCCCCTCCCATCCCATATCAGCCTTCTGCAAGGACCATTCCCTCCAGGACACCCTGGTCCACTCCTCCTTCACTCCCAACGTTCCCTTGCAACCGCAGAAAGTGTAACACCTGCCTGTTTACTTTCTTCCTTCTCAGACACTAAGGGTCCAAACACACCTTCCAGATGAAGCAGCACTTCACTCAATCTAGTCTACTGCATTCACTGCTCTCATTGTAGTTTCCTCTGCATTGTGCAAATGAAGCATAGATGGGATGACTGCTTTACAGTACACCTACATCCTGCCCAGTTGCCTGCCACTTCAACATGCTACCTTTTTCCCTGGCCACCATCTCTAACTCAGGCTTCCACCAGCACAACACAATGCAAGCTAAAAGAACAGTACCTCATTTTCTGCATGGGAATTCCACAGTCTTGTGGATTCAAGATCAAGTTCAAAAACTTTAGGGCTTGAAGCATCTTTTACCATGTCCTCACTGTAACCCCCACACACCAGATCTTATTATCACATGGTCTGCCATGACACACCACCCATCATTAGCCACTAATTGCCCACTAATTGCTATTTATTCTCTTAAGCTGTTTGTTATCCACTCATTTGTCTGTGCCACGGTTCTTCTCTCTCATTGGGCTCCATTTCCAGTTATCATTTACTGCTTATTCCCTCCCTCCACCCTACATTCTGCCAAAATAACAACTTTTTCTTAGCCAGCATCACTTCTGAGGAAGGGTTGCTGAACCTGCAACATTAACTCTGATCTCTCCCCATAGATCAGCTGAGCCTTCCCAACAATTTCTGTTTATGGGTACAAAAATGGCTTGACATAGGAGAAAGAAGGTGGTGATAGAGGGTTGTTGTTCAGACTGGAGGGCCTGTGACTGGCAGTGTGCCACGAGGATCAGTGCTGGGTTTGCTGTTGTTTGTCATTTATGTGTACAATTTGGATGAGGGTATAGGGAGCAAGGTTAAAGAGTTTTCGGATGACACCAAAACTGGTGGTATTGCGGACAGGGAAGAAGGTTATCTTGGAATTCTACAAGATTTTGATTGATGGGGCCAGTGGGCCGAGGAATGGTAGATGGAGTTTAATTTAGATAAATATGAGGTGTTGCATTTTGGTAAGACAAACCAGGGCAGGTCTTATACAGATTATGGTAGGATCCTGCGGAGTATTGTGGAACAGAGAGACCTAGGGTTGTAGGTACATCGTTCCTTGAAAGTGGGGTCATAGGTACACAGGGTGGTGAAGACGGCATTTGGGATGCTTGCTTTCATTGGTCACAGCATTGAGTACAGGAGTTGGGGCGTCACAATAAAAGCAAAATACCATGGATTCCAGAAAATCTGAACAAACGCACAGAACGCTGGAGATACTTAGCAGGTCTAGCAGCAGTTGTAGACAGAGAAACAGAGTTAACATATCCAGTCCATTCAGACTCTTCTGCTCCTCTGTGCACAGAAACTGTCAGAACTCCTGAGTTTCTCCATCATTGACTGTGTTTGGTCATTTTCCTTCTCCGCTCCACAAAACATCTGTGAAATGGTGACAGTGCAAGCTACTAAGGTTTATAACTGGGTCACAAATGATAAAAAAATTTAGCATTGCAGTATATCTGTAAATGATTAAGTTCAGAAAATTGGGTAAAAGTTCACTCAAAAGTTCATCCTACAACCTATACAACATGTGATGTTCCAGAAAAGCTATTGCCAGGAATGTGATATAGTTGCACCACACACGTGACACTGATATCAACGCTGCACAGACAGAACTCAGTGATAAGAAACTCTTGAGAGCTTATCACTGAACATTTGCTTCAAGTGAAATGTTGGACTGAACTCCACACTGAAAACATTTCTGGGGAAAATGTGGCGTTGTCACTGGATACCTTTTTGGTTCTTTGAGATTGAAGATCTTTCTCAGTTGTCTGACCACCTTCTGCTCATAGACAACAGTAGAGGCTGGATACAAAACAGTGACAGCTAATTATGTGACTATGATAGCACCTCCTTTGCAGTTTTTGCGTGCTCAGGTGTCTTTCAAGAGACAGCATGCAATATTCAGTGGCACACATGAGGCTTTATGAGGTCAGCAAGCACTGGGAATGCTGGGCTGTATTATTTCCCCAACTAATTTTAATTTCCTGCCCTTATTTTCTTTCTTAGCTATGGTGACCTAATGGTCTAGTTGTTTTCTTTCAACTCAGTTCAATTAGTTTGTTTTTCTAACTTTTGCCAAGGAGTAATCATATATATATATGAAGCAAGAGTCAGCTAGAACATGGATGGGTTTTTATGGCATGCAGTTGGCTGAAATAAAATTCAAAGAGAACTTGGATTTTGTGCAAAAGCATTTTGCTTCTTCAAAAAACACAAGGGGGGCTGAGCTATACCACAAAGAAAAGGTCACAACAAAATTTGTTGATAATGTTCCCAGGCATCCAATAATCAGCTGTTTCTGGCTTGATAAATAGCACTGTCTGCAGGAGTCTGGGAGTGGCTCTTACTGAAGTAGAGGAGGGAAAACAGAGCAAAACTACATGGGGGTGAATTTTACCAGAAATTGACTAATTGTCAATTTTGGTGAGTTTCCGCGAGTATTTCTCTCCATGAGCTGTAGTGACTTTTCTTATATGATCTTCCCAAACTAGCCTCATTACTAACATACCACTTATCTATTGCACCATCCCCATTGTATTCTCCCACTGAGCGGTAATGTACTGTCCAATACTGAGGCCTTTCAGGAATCATGGTAACAGTGCCATTTATAATGTACCTGGTTAAACAGTGGCCTGTCCTTCACAGTTCCTATCAATTGGACTGGGCATGTTGAACAGAGGGCAGTCGGCATCCTGCTTTGCTTCTGGGTACCTGGAGGTCATTGTGTGAAATAACTCCCCAGAGGCCGATATCCTGTCACCAAGTCACCCTTTATTTACTTGCGCACAGTACACTGGCTGTGGCCAGCCAACCCAGAGTCAGTTCCCTTCACTGAGGAGATTCAAAATCTCTTGGTAACATCTGTCAGCTAGGGCTTTCCTGATTGCCTCAGGTTAACAATCCCAATCAAAGATCTCATAGTCAACATGATCCACCTGGTTCCAATCACTACATGGTGGATGGTGGGCATATAATGTCTGTTGCCCATTAAATGCTTCAAAGATGGAAGGCTGGAGAAGGAAGCTGTGAGCTGGAATTTCCAGGTCTGACTTTCATGTTGGGAATTGTCACCATTGGGTTTTTATCCAGCATGTGGGAGAATTGAAAACTGCATTTAATGAGATGAGATGACTTGCTAATGAGGATGTTAATTTATGGGAATGTATGTAATTAGGCTGCTTACCACTCATGAGTGAGAATTTCATCTCACCATTCAACACTTGGTTGGAAAATAGGACATTTTTCTCTTCTCCTGACAATGTAATTCTCTCAACTTCCTTGCCAATGTTGAAATTGTTCAGTTGCTGGGAAGATTCTGGTCATCTCCAGGAAGCTTACATAACAGTGACATTTAAAGCAAGTTGAAAGAACTAGAAGCATGTTCCCAGCCTCTCTGATTTTCTTTTCCTGTGAACATTACATCAACAGATCTTCAGGGCTGTTGAAGACAAATCTGTTCAATTCCATCTGCTTGTATTTGTTAGATTCTAAATTTTTTCAGCCATAAAGGACATTCAGGCGATCATCCAGCTGGGTTCATGAGACAATTTATTGCATGAAACAGTGAGTAAGATTGATGTTTTTCCATATTTTCTCTTAATGTGGAAATGAACCTTTTCATTGGTTCTATTGTTCAGTGGTTTGCTGCCACATGGTGAGTTTGGATTCTTTACATAATCCTCAAAGAGAAGGCAAAATCAAGACGTGTTTTCAGGTTTAGATTTCAAAATAATAGCAATTATTATACATGACTAAATAATAATAAAACTGTACAGTACATGGTACTCATACTCAGACCAGACTTTGTCTCATAGTTACATTCATTAAGGACATTTCCTTGTGCACTGATGTCTGTGTGCTGTCTTCCTGAAACACCACTGCAGAATGCTTCCGAAATGTATAAAGTGTTCATGGTATTCTTCCAGCATGCTCTCAAGCTTCCCAGTATGTAGTGTCTATCCTGAGTAACGTGCAATTGTGAGACCTCATCAGAAGTTTGCTCCAGGGTCCCATAGCCCTTACACTACAAGTACTCGAGCTTTTTTCCCCTCATCATAAACAATAAAAATCAGTGTTATAACATGCTCAAATTGGTTACCTCTAGTAACTCATTTTATAACATTGACTGTACATTTTGTCCTTTTTCTTTAATCCTGCTCAATGATTTGATTCATCTGCGTCAATATGAGGGTTAGGTGAGTCTATTCCAAGGTACAGAAGTACTGAAGGTCAAGTTGGTGACTTGGTTTGTTCTTCGCTGCATTTTGTTAAATCAGAGATTCAATGAATTTTGCTGAAGCAACTTGCAGTGATGTAACTGCTTCGATGTATGTGAATTTTCATTGGTGTTGGCACATGTGGTATATTGCTCAGATAAACAGTTTATCTGCTTAGATCATTTATTGTGCTTTATGTATACAATTCTTTGCAGAATGCTCTTCATTAAATAGAATTTTTGCTGCATCATATTTCATCAACAGTTTCCTGGTCTCCAAATCCAATTCTATTTGGTATGCTCTAGTTCTCAAATTAGATGCTATTTCGATTGAATTCCAGTGACTAATTAACTTACATTAACACCCATTCTGTCACAGATGGGCTCTGGTCATAAGCTTCCATGCTGCATGGATAGCATAGAAAGGATGGTTAATGAAGCTCTGTATAGATGCTCTTGAAATTTGGTTCCTGCGATTAAAGTGTGATCTCATTGGCATCTTAATTTTTCTTGAAGTGAAATATTGATCAAAAGCTGTCACAAATTTGTCAAATGTAATTTGTTTCACATTATCTACTGCAAGAGTTACACACAATTTGATGTCATTCCCATGTTAGATAAGTATGCTAACTTGTTCTACTTGATTTGGGTGCCACTGCTGAAGCTGTTTGAAATGTTTGGAATTGAGCTTCTTCCTACAACTGTCAGTTTGATGATCTATCAAACGGATCTGGTACCTTGGAATTTTCTGATGGAAAATTTGGCATTGGCAAGTTTTGTTGCATTGCATGATTGTTGATATACGCTTAAAGTTGTTAATTTTCTTCCTGACTTGTATCATCAATGTTAGGATTTTGTTCTCCTTGTACCGTATTAATTTAGTTACATTCTTATGATCATAGTTATTGCTGAGTAATTGTTGTTATAAAGTTTGTTGTCGTAACACTAAATTTAAAGCTTTTCAAGTTTCTTAAGATTTCACGAACTTCACGGTGGGGATCCGATATTATGACAAGCAGTTTTGATTTCTATCAACGATTTTGTCAATTTAAATAATTGAGAAATAAATTAACTCTCTGAGCAGTCTTCACTGTGTTGCTCAGACTAATTTTTCAGGGTTTTTATTCACTCATGGGATAACAGGGTTGCTGGTGAGCCAGCATTTATTGCCTGTCCCTTGTTGCCCTTGAAAAGGTGGTGGTGAGCTACCTTCTTGAACTGCTGGCGTCTGCCTGCTGTGGATTGACCCACAATGCTGTTAGGGAGGGAATTTCAGGATTCTGACCCAGCAAAAAACAACCCTTTTATGTCCTTCCCCCAATAGCCTGAATTTGCTCTGGATGTCTGAAAATTGACCTGTTATGTTGGGTACTCGATTTGGATTTCCCTCCTGAGCTACCAATGGGCTTTTCTGCTGTCAGTGTTTTTAGCATATGAAATAAGCCTTATTGCTCCTACTACAGATTGAAAAGCTTTTTTTAAAACTCAGTGTTCTGGTATTTTCTCTGGAATCATGTTCCAGACAGTGTCCTTCACTGCTGCAATTCAGCTCTGTGGCTTTTTGTTTCTGGCTGCTGATCGGTCGCAAAGTTGCAATGGTGATTTTTTGAAAAGTAATGTTTTAAAATTTTTCTCTTCTTCAGATGATCTTAGGTCTGCTTCTGGCTCTTCACTGCTTCCACGGTTTTCTAGGCAGTATATCACATTGTTACCACCATCTATTACTGTGTAGTTCATTGGCACATCCAGAGTTTGCATTCTTTACAGGTTGATTGAGGAGAAGCTGAATGAAGGAGCGTTTTCAGGCTTAGACTTCAAAATATCTGTACATGGTCATCATTGACATACCAGCCTCTCTGTGTGTTCATATCCATGTTCTGTTAGTCTCCTGGAAAGAGTATTGCCATCTGATTCTGAGTATATTAAGCTCTATTGGTGTTCTTCCAGAGTGCCCAACCTCCATCCACTCTGTTGCATTCATATTAGGCCAAGTGAAGATCCTTGACACCGTGGTAAATTTGCTCCAGGGTCCCAATGCTTGAACATAACAGTGGCAACAAACCTGCTGCTCCCATAACAAGATAATTACCGAAGTGGAGACCAAAGGGCATGTTCCAATTAAGGGAAAACTTGTCCAATTTCATCTCCTTTGCTCCATCTCAAGGAATTGGAATGTTCTGCCCTATATTTCTACCATACTTAATTGGAAGTAAAGTACATTGGGAAGACCTGTTATAAAAGCATTATGCAAATGCATGCCTTTCTCTTTTATTGGAAGAAAGCTTTGCACTTCATTTCATTCTGCAGTGACCTTAATTCTTGGATCATGATCTTCAATATTCCCTTTCCGTGACCAGTTTTCTCTCATTGTTTCCAGTGCGTGCCAGCTAAGTGTGTTTGTTGCATTCTTGAATCTGAGTTGGCGGCAGAATTTTGAACTTCCTCAAGTTCAGTGAAGAAAAAATGTGGGAGACCTGCCTGGAGTGAGTTGGGATCATTTAAATCTTGAGGTCATAAAGGCATGGAAAAGGCTCTCAGAAGCAGGTGAGTTGATGCAGGAATTGAAATGGGGATTTAATAGAGATTATAAAGGCAGTCTTGATGAGGGTGCAGCTATGTAAGCACAACATAAACTTGGAGTCATACATGACATTAAAGTTGTGAACAGCATGGATTAGATTCAGATTGTTGCCAGGGAGTGGAACAGAATCAGTGGGTCTAGATCAGAGCTTATAGCAGGGGTCAAAAACAATGTCTACTGTGTTCTCAATACTTAAGTGTACAAAATGTACGCTCATCCAGCACTACATGTTGGAAAAGTAGGCTGATAACTTAGAGACAGAGAGGAATTGAAGAGAGGTAATGGTGAGGCTATGCTGTTTTTCTGAGTGTGAAAGTGAAAATTGAACCTGTTGTTTTCGATAATGTTGCCTTGGAGCAGCACGCAGATAATAAATATAAGGAAGTGAAGGATAGATCTTTGGGGCACGACAGAGAGCATGGTGAGGAAATGGGAAGGGAATCCATTGCAGGTGATCATTTTGTCTTGGTTAAATCATGAGCAATGGAACTGGAAAATGCCATCAGTGGAACTTGGATGACAGTGGAGAGCTTTTTGAAGAGGATGATACAGTGAACTCTTCTGCTGCAACCAACTGTACTAATGCAAGAATATCGCATTGAGCATCCATGATCTAGACAGGCAGAGCAGGCTAAAGGGGCTGAATGGCTGACTCCTGTGTTCTTTCTGATTGCTTCTCAAATTGTTCTAATTTTTATCGACAAAGAATCATATAAATCTAAAAACAGTATGAATTGTTTTAAATGGCTGAATTGTATTTGGGTTAATTATTCTCTGTTCTCTAATTGAATTCAGTCTCAAAATTATTTTTGATCTTCACTTCCCAAATGCACAGTTCTTGGAGATTAATTTCTGCTTCAAGCAGAGCAATGCAGCAGCAATTTGTTGTTCTCCTGGTTTGCAGGGTACCTAACAAATCCCCTTTCCAATCCAGCTTCATTTTGTCAGAACAGCAGCAGTGCGCCTCACGTTAGCACTCCTCTGGTCTGAATTATATTTGCACCACGATTTCTATGTTTGCAGGATTGTTTGATCGTTGCAAAATTATTCAATTTTTGCTCCTTGAATTCTGTTACCTCACTGTCTTTGCAGCACTCAGCATAAAAACAACTTATTTTAATATCATTAAAATAACGGTAGCACTCTCGGCTCGCACTGCTGCCTCACCAAGCCAGGGACCTGGGTTCAATTCCAACCTCAGGTGACTGTCTGTGTGGAGGCTGCACATTCTCCAGCATCTGTATGGGTTTCCTCCTGCAGTCCAAAGATGTTCAGGTTAGACGGACTCGCCATGCTCAATTGCCTATAGTGTCCAGGGACGTGTAGGCTAGGTGGATTAGCCATGGGAAATGCAAGGTTACAAGGATAAGGTAGCAGGGTGAGTCTGGGTGGGATGCTATTCGCAAAGTTGGTGTGGGCTTGTTGGGCCAAAAGGCCTGTTTCCACACTGTAGGGATTCTATAATATATTATGAATCTACATTTACTTCTAAAATTAATTGACAATTACATTTTAAGAATGTCTAAATTGTGCTGTGTGTCATTCATTTTAAATAAAACTTGGCAAATGTGCAATGACTGGTTAAAAAGTAAAATGTACAAAATAGAATGTCTGAAGTCCAGAAGGAGGTTATTTGATCAGTTGCTCCTTGAAATTCTTGAAACCATAAAATTGGTTAAACAAATTGATTGGTTATCCATTTATTAAAGTAAAACAGTTGGTTAATCATAGCATTTTGGAAAACAATATAATTCTGGGAAAGATAGTAGGAACTGCAGATGCTGGAGAATCTGAGATAACAAGGTGTAGAGCTGGATGAACACAGCAGGCCAACCAGCATCAGAGGAGCAGGAAAGCTGACGTTTCGGGCCTAGACCCTTCTTCAGAAAATATATCTGGAAAATATATATCTGGGCCTTGAAGTCAAAGTCAAGGATGGACTGCTTATTGTGACATGACAGTTACCCTTTCAATGAGGGATTGCAAAAGGTGATGGAAAAGCAGACAGGATTCACATTTGGACACTCGGATGAGTCAGTCAAAAACAAAGACGTAAATCTGCTGCCTTTTACCATTTTATAGACAAACCTACACATGACTCCAATTCCGTACTGCAAACTACCTGACTGACTCTCTGCCATGAAGTTGTCACAGTTGTTTGAGATGAGAACTCAAAGCTCGATTGTTATCCAGAGTCAAGTATAAAAACAGACAAAAAAATTCATGGAAAAGATAGAAAAAGTGGCTATGTTGAAAATTCAAACGAACTACCCAGCATCAAAAAGAGGAAGGACAGGTTCTTGCAAAGATAAACATAAACATCTGGAAGATTTGGTTACTCATCAGAACATCAATCAATCCCCTGTCTTTTTGTTTTATAATTACTGATGATCTGCTGTGCATTTATCGCAGGTTTTGTTTTTAGAACAGCAAATGACCTGGCAAAAACATGAGTATAAATTTATATCAATATAGAACACTTTAAAGTAGTGAAACATCCTAAGCATCTTCACAGGAGTATGACCAAACAAAATATAACACTGAGCTAAATAACAATGTATTTGAACATCACCTGAATTGCTTGGTCAAAGAGCTGGGTGCAGGATCTTTGCATGCTTACAGCACTGAAGGAGTGCATGTTGGCTCTCTGCAAATGCTTTTCAGCTTGATTTGTTGTCCTGCAAACATTTTGTCTGCACCTCATACACTCCATTATTAAAGCCACAATTTTATTTCCCTTCACCAAATTCTCAGGCAGTGCATTCCAAATCCAAGTCACTTACTGGGGAAAATTGCTTTCCATGTAAATTTTTTTTAGTCAGCACATTAAGTCACTGTCATCCGGTCTTCAATTGTTCTGACTCACTTTTTCTCCACCAACTCGATCCAGACATCTCGTCTTTGTGAAAATTTCCACAAAATCGCCTCTCAGAAGAATAACTCCAATCTTTCTAAGTAAATAAAGTGCCTCAACCTTGAAATTGTTCTCTGAAATCTTTTGTGCATCCTTTCTCCAGTCGTCACATCATCCCCTACATGCAATGACCATAAGTGAACAAAACTATTAAGATGAAGCCAGACAAAAATCTTATTAAGCTGCATCACAATCTTGCCTTCATATTCTGATTTTCTATGCCATTTTGCAATGAAGTGTTGTGTCCTCAGCAAATTTGGACTGCTGCCCTCCCAGGGATCAATTACAATCTCAAGATTGCTAACAGTTTGTTTCAGCTTAAAGCAGTGTGCATCATCAGGATGGCAGTGCAATCGGCCTCCTGAGCTGTCTTTTCTTCTTCTCCCTTCCTTCACTTACTGCTTGTCCTGAGCTCGGTCAGTATTGGCAGTGGTGAGTGGGCCCAGCGTGGACCAAGTAAGCCCAGTGTGGACCTTAGAGCAACCGTGACTGAGGTCCTACTTACTTTTCCAAAGTGTGCACATGACCTCGCATCAGAATCAGTGGCTGCTACACTGGCAGAGTCTGTGTCGGTGAGGTAGGCCTAGCATTGAAAGATGGCATCTGAGGATCTTAGACGTTGTTGTTGGTTGGTTCCAACGCAGTAGCAGCAAGACTGTGGTGGAAGAAAATTGGCTCAGTGGCATAAGATGGCGCCTGAAGAGTGTCTACTTCGATGTTGGTTGGATCCAGTGTAGACAGTGGCGTGGTGTAACAGTAGACAAGGGATGGTGGCATAGGTGTCATTGATGATGAGCTGGGTCAGGACTGCTGGACTCTCTTTGAGCTATATCTTTCTATCTTATTCTTCAAACTATTCAAAATGGCACGGGATCATGACAATAATGGAAATGTTTTTAGTTGTATTTTACTGTTTTTCCTCGCTGTAAAATACACGTGTCAATGAAACCATTCATTCAGTCGGTAGCCATGAAGTGAGATCGAATTGGTATACTTCAAAGCAGATATCTGTTCTATAAGAAAAATAGTTCTTAATTGCACTCGCAGAACATCTCTGATGCTGCTGCAGTCTCATCTCATTCCACTGTGTGACTGGAAGCAAGTCTTGATCATACAAATCTGGGCAAGCAAGTCTGCCAAATTTGAGACAAGGTCAAAAGTCACACGACACCAGGTTATAGTTCAACTGGTTTATTTGATGACACAAGCTTTTGGAGTCTCGTTCCTTCTTCAGGTGTCAGTGAGAGAGGTGGCATCAGACACAGAAGGTAGAAGCGAAAGATCAAAGGGTCACACCACTGATAAGAAGGTACTAAACAAATCTAAGATGCAGTTAAATCTTTAATCAGTTGGAAGGTTTTAACTGATAAATGTGTATACGTAAATTCCCAAATTCCTTTGAAGTCACTGTCCTGAGAGAACTGAAGGTTTTCTCAGTGTAAAGAAGAAGTGACATTTTAGATCAGGCAATACATTTTAAGGGTGAGGCCTTATTTAGAATCTGGCTGTCTTCAAATAAACCTGACTATAACTTGGTGTCTAGTGATTTTTGACCCCAGTCCAGCCCAACCCCATCACCTCCACATCAAATTTGAGAAGGGAGGAGAGGGTAGTGAGAGTTGGGTCCTCCTTAAAACATGAGAGAGTTGGTTGTCTTGAGGGGAGCTATGAAATAAATAGAGAAGGGGTGGGGCTGGGGAAGGTAGGTGAGTGCAGGTCGATGGAAATTGGTTAGTGAGGTGGGAGAGAAAATCAACAAGTTGTGTCAGGTCACGAGGCGGGGATGAGATGGAGAGTTGGCCATGGAATGAGGCTGGGGAAGGGGACGTTTTGAAACTAGTAAAGTCCACATTGTGAGCATTGGGTTGGAAGCTCCCAAGGCAGAATATGAGGTGCTGCTCCTCCAGTTTCTGGATGATGTTATTGCGACACTGGAGGAGACCCACAATGACATGTCATCCAGGGAGTGGGCGGGGGAGTTGAAGTGGTTCGCGACTGGAAGGTGTTGTCTGCCGTGAACAGAGCGCAGGTGCTCTACAAAGTGGTCTCCGAGCCTCCGCTTGGTCTCACCGATGTGGAGGAGGCTACATTGGGTTGTTTCATTTCAGAGCCCCCTTCCCCCTCCCCCATTTCTGAAAAAGGGTCCCGACCCGAAAAGTCAGCTTTTCTGCTCCTCTGATGCTGCCTGGCCTGCTGTGTTCCTCCAGCTCCACGCTGCGTTATGCTTGAGAGCTATGTTTTTTTGGAGATGCGACTATAAGCCCAAAGAAAAGGTTGCCTCAAACGATAAAACTTTGGCCTTTGCAGACTATTCCTTAGTTATGAGTGAACAGAGGCACATGAGTGCAGGAGGTGGTAGAAGAAAGATCTCCATTGACAGTACGGGTCCTGTTTAGCCGTCTTGCGCCGCCTCTGGTGAGTTCGGGTTGAACAGCGCAGCCAGGCGGCTGGGGGCTGGCTTTCCGACACGTCAAGACGCCTACAAAAAATAAACGGGGCGGGTGTTCGTGTCAGGTGGCGAACAGAGGGTCGCCGGGAGGGATACTTTTCTTTTCGAGTGTGATACTCACTTCGACGTTGAGAAATATCATCAGGATTGCAAGAGGCGGGGGTACGGCAGAGTGAAGGGAAACTAGTCCGTGTTGTGTGCGGTGCTGCGTTTCTCCAGTCCGTTGGGTCCGTGAGCTGAGTGCGTGGCTGGGCCCTGCCGGATTCACCTCTCGACTGAATCCTCGTTTCGAGTCGTTTGAATTGGTGAGTCTGGTTGCCTCAGTCATAAAGGCTCGGCGGGAGGAAGCGAAGGAGAAAGGGAGTGAGAGTGTACCTTTATACTGTTTACTTCAGGTTGGTGGAAGCGGAGTCTTGCCGCATGTTGTTGCAGCTTATTCCGGAACAATCCGGATACGGCTGGCCGGTCAGCTGCCGCGAGGAAGGGGAAACTCGGACCGGCGTCCAGCTGGTCAAGAGCGTGCGCCGGGGAAATGTATGTGTGACGGAAGGTTGGGGAGTGATAACGGGGTTTGGTTGGGGGGAGTGGGGGGGGGGGATGCAAGGTGGTGAGAATGGTTGGGGGTTCCGGCTCCTGAGTCTGCGCGTAACAAGGGAGCGTACCGGTGCTGAGCCTGCGTCACAATGTCCCGGGGAAGCACCAATTTATGGGCATGGTGGGGTGGTTGGAATGGGGGAGATAGCTGCTGACACACAGGGACAACGTTGACATTGTACCAACTCGGCCCTTCCCGCCTGGCGTCTTCATTTCTGCTAATTGGGGCTTTGCACCGCATTGATGCCCGTTTAAGAGCGGTCAAGTGGGATGGGGGTGTCTCTCGGAGCGGGATAACGATTTTGGGATCTGTCCGCGTCCGCTGATGGAGTGGAGGTCTGGGTGCTGGTGTTCTATGCCACCCCCGTGTTGGCCCGCCTGGAGTGGTCATTGGGTTTATCGGATTAAATCGCTGGGTTCTCTCTTTTTCGGGCGGGCGGTAGCGTATTTCCTGTTGACTCTAGACGAACGTTTTCAAAAAAAAGGCGCGAAAAGGAATGGCGCTTTGCATTTCAAAGACGAAATTATTGAAAATAACAACCGCGCAGTTGAAACTAGGGTTCCCGTTATAACTACCGCGACCTGCACTCGACACGGTCATTTCTGAATGTTCATAACGTTTAATCAAATGTCTGCTTTCACGATTAATAAACGCGTTAAGATTTAGCAAGATCTGAGTAAAGCGAGCCATCGTAGTTGGATGCAACCTGTTAAAACTGCCAAGTTGCATCGACGGGGGTTATGACAGGTAAAAAAAAGTTGTGATTTTTCTATCCGAGCAGTTAGAATTTTTAAGGTATGATTGACGTGCACCTACCGTCAGAAATCATTGTCAGCAGAAAGATGTGGATATTCAATCAATTCCCAAATTCCCTCATCTCTCCTGGATTCCTCACTGGCCATGATTTTAATGACACTGCGTCAGCTCATCGTGGTTTTTTTTTCCCAAGAAAAATTACGTCTGAAGTTCTTGAGACGTTCATGTATTTTTCAGAGATAAATACCGTTGTCTGTTATTTTGAAGTTTGTTTCAAGGACACTTTTTTTGAATCATGACATCTTAATAGCAGTTGACAGTAAATCTGCAATAACAAGGTGTAGAGTTTGATGAACACAGCAGGCCAAGCAGCATCAGAGGAGCAGGAAAGCTGGCGTTTCGGGCCTCGACCCTTCTTCAGAAAATGCAATGTGTGACTACTTCAATGGTCAAGACAGTTGGTTTGACCCATGATCAAACATTGTCAAAAGACAAGAGTTGGAAAAGGGTAGACATGGGTGTTCTCAAATGGAGCTTGATGTCTGAAGATCAGGCTCTTGTGTGATGAGGGTTGATTAGGCTGTGTAAAATGCCAGGCCAGGCATCTTAGTACATGACATTTGGTGTGGACTTGACAAAAATCACTATTTCGTGGGCTGAATGTTGTTTTGAAGGGTTGGATTTGCTTGTTGCTTGGGAGATGAAAGAAACTTGTCTTCTGTCTTGCTTTCTTTATCCACAGTTGGCTACTTCTGTTCATGTTGGTTGTCCTCTCAATGGTGGCTACATTGTAGAGGACTGGGAATGGCATTGGTAATTTGAGTTGACATGCAGAGGTACCTGGGCTGTCGGTCCCTGTGCGTAGCTACGGTCTGCTCCCGTGTGCTGGGTCTCCTCTAGCGAGTCAAAACCTTGAATTCCTTTTGAGTTGAAACCTGTTCTAATGCCCAGCAGCCACACCCAATGTTGTCTACCTGACACGTATAACTCAATTCCTGCTGCAATAAATGTCATGTTTAGTTTGTGACTAAATCGGTTTTTGTTTTCCACTCATGGGGTTTTGTGATGCCAGTTTTTCTGATTTAGAATTCTGTTGAATGAGTGCGCTACCGTATAGCTGGAATAGTATGTACCATGCTTGAACTATTAGCCTTGAACTTGGGCTTCATAGTGCAAGGTTTGAAATTATCATAGTCTTGTTTGCAAGGAAATGTGTGTTAGAGTATTGAAACTGTTTTGATCTTTGAGCTTAGGTGGCAATATTGTTTGGTGAAATGATCAATATTTATTTGTTTGCTTTTTCCACAGGATGAAGAACATCCCAAATCTCTTGCTGTATCCAAAATGGATTTCACTTCAATCCTTCTAATTGTTGACTGTTGTAAAAACCCTGCAAGACAGACTGTTAAGCACAGTGGATAGCAATTACTGCTGCACAATACTTGAGTGTAGTGCAGATTAATCTTAAGATTTTATTTAATCCAGTTATTTATTACATATCTACATATTTTGTTACCTTATTTTGTATATTTAAGTCAATAGTATTTTTTTAAAACTCCATACCTCTGAAGCATTACAAGCCCGGGTTAGCATGGCGTTAGATGAGTACTTGTGGATGGTTGTCATTGGTTTCATCATTGCATTTATTCTGGCTTTCTCGGTGGGAGCCAATGATGTTGCTAATTCATTTGGAACAGCTGTTGGTTCAGGAGTGCTGACACTTCGGAAAGCCTGCATTTTGGCAACTATCTTTGAGACGGTGGGTTCTGTGCTGTTGGGTGCCAGAGTCAGTGAGACCATCCGAAAAGGAATAATTGACGTGGAGATGTTCAACTCGAGTCAACAAGTGCTAATGGCTGGATCAGTCAGCTCCATGTTTGGTAAGTCACAAATGGTGGACTTTTTTTTTCTTGCTCTATAGTTGTACGTGAAAGCAGAGAAGTCGGTTATTTCTGTGGGCTTTGATGGTTTGATCTTAAAGCACCCTGATTTATTCATCAGAATATCATCAATTTATTCGCTGTTCTGGATACATGTTACAGTTGATGAACATTCTGTGAGTGGATTGAAAGAAAAAGCAAAATTTCTACTATTTGTGGGATTATGACAAGAAATGTCATTTTGTCTTTGTTAGGTTCTGCTGTCTGGCAGTTACTGGCTTCATTTTTGAAGCTCCCTATATCTGGTACCCATTGCATTGTGGGTGCTACGATTGGTTTCTGTTTGGTGGCTGCCGGTGCCCATGGAGTGAAGTGGCTGGAGCTGCTTAAGATTGGTAAGTTTGTAACTTCAGCTCATCTGTGGCTTGAAGTGCATTTCAAATTTGCACCTCATGATTCATTGCATTCTTGATTATAGAGAACAGTACGGCCGATTATACGACTAACTTGGTGTCCTGACTCATTATGAATGTCATTAAGTATCAAAAGTAAATTACTGTAGACTATGACAGATCCAGTGCTTGTGTTGCAAGAACTTCAGTTTTAGAGTGGGTCAGAATTGGCCAAGAGCCCTACCCCCCTTTTTTTTAAAACTGTTACTCTTCCAAACAGTTCAACGTTCCTGTGTAATTACTTCTAACCACTTAATAATATGTAATTATCAGTTTAATATTTTTAATGAGTATATGTTTGAATAAATATGGTAAAGCTTGTTGAATAATGAGAGTCAGCTCGTTCTTTGAGCAGAATATACTCATACAGTGTTAGACAGCAAATATACTTGTTCCAATCTCAACAGGGCACTGAAATGTGGACAATCAATTTTTCACATTTTGTTGCTATTTAACATTGCGAAATCACCCACTGTGGTCACAATGAACACAGAATGTGAAACATTGAGGTTGCAGTGCATTTGCAGAATTGATAAGTTTCTGTGTGTTGTAACATTGTTTTTATTCTCCAATTTGGACAGTGGTTTCTTGGTTCATTTCACCACTGCTATCTGGAATCATGTCTGCTGCTGTCTTTTACTTGGTCCGTTTCTTCATTTTACACAAGGTAGGACAATCTGGAATAACTTTGAGAAAGGATGTGGTCTGGTTTGAAATGGGAGCCTGTTGCTGAAATTGGTGCGAGGAATTTCAAAACAGCTGTTGGATTTGGAAATGTGCTGTTGATATTTGCTTAAATGTTGCTTCAAACTCCTTTTTATTGCTTAGTTGGTGGATGAAGTGCAACTAAGCCCTCCCCAAGGTATAAACTCGTCTTTCTTGCTGAAACCAGGGTGTCACAATGCGTTTGCAACAGTTATGCTCAGTCGTTTGGAGCTGTCAGGTGGAGAAGCACATTGAATTCTTGTTTTTGATGGAAGTTAGTTGTGAGTTGTTTGTCTTTGAGTCCAGACAGGACTGAAGTCAGTTTTCTTTTTGCTGCTTAAAGTTTAACGTGATCCAGGTATTCGTTTCGTGAAGAGGGAATGCAAAAAGTGTTAGGAGGTGGATTCTGTGGAATTTTATCTTGAGAGCATAAGTGAGAAAGATAATGAAGCAAGTTAACCGGAGGCTATTATGTATTTAATAATATATGTTCTTTTTAGTTGGGCTTTGTTAGCTTGTGTAATGCCAGGTGTATGTTATCAGTTGTAATGTTCCCTTGTTCAAAAAGGTTATTAAGATGTTGGATGAATTATAGCATTACAAAACAGAAATTAACAGAAGTATATTGCTCCAATTGTATAACATTTCCATCCTTTCAAGCAAAACTTCCCACTTCATATTTCATGAGCAGTCTGTTGTGACCATCCATCCTAATTTGATAATTTTGAAGTGAAGTTTTTCAGTTTAGTTGGAAAAATCATTTACACTTGGTCTTGAAACAGCAAGAAGACGGAGTATTTTTAAGATGCGCACTTAACCTGAGTCGCAGAGTTGCTGCCAGAGAACTTGAGCGCCAGGATAGTTAATGAAGAGGCTCAAATTTGTTGTTGATCCATTCTTAATCCATAACAGCTTTGGGGGTGATTATTGCACATTTGGATACCCACAATAACCAGTGTAATCAGACTTGAGTTGGATGAATGGTGGCCCTCAGAGAGAAATTTGATACAACTTAAATGCAAGATCTCTGACAGACAAATCTAAGTTGAGGTGTTTAAGTGCAGCTATTGTTAGCGTTCATCCAGGATTTTAGTTCCTTAGAAGCTCGGTCTCATTCCAGATCTTTCAATTGGATTGACTGAGATGCCATTCCTGATTTAAAACAACATCCTGTTTACAGTCACTAGCTTCCCAACTGGGAACTAATGCAAAGGTTCTGCAATTGCTCAGTCACAAGAACATGGCCTCCTCTCTTGTTATTGTGCTCATCTGAAGTTCTATAACAACAAGATTTCTGCTCCTTTTTCACTCTGACATCACGTGCCAATACTGTTAATTGCTCTAGTGTTAGCATTCATGAAGTGTAGCTTCCGGGTTGTATTCATCCTTCCTTGGATATGATGAAAATTGAATGGTTCTCCAGCTGTGAGCAAAGTGACATGTAATTGGTATCTTTGTTAGAATTGTTAGAGGTAGTGAGCATGTTAGACCAAGTGAGCCAGTGGACATGATCTACTTGGTTTTGAATAAGGATGTTGACAAGCTGTCACATGAATTGCTAAATAAGACCCTGCAGTGTTAGGAGCAAGAAACTGCCATAGATGGGAGATTGGCTGACTGGCAGAGTGGAGATGAAGGGTTTTTTAAAGATGGCAGCTGGTGACTGGGGGAAGCTTGCAGGGGTGAGTGTTGGGAGCACAAGTATTCACATTTTATATTAATGGTTGGGAGTGCATTGTTGCTAAGTTTGCAAATGACAAAGATAGATGGAGCAACAAGTAGTGTTGAGGAAGTAGAGGCTGTGCAAGAATTTAGACAAGCTAGGAAAGTGGGCAAAGAACTGGCAGCTGGAATACAATGTAGGGAATGGAAGGTCATATAGAAATAATACAGACATAAACTAGTTTCTAAATGGGGAAGAAATCTGGAGCACAAATAGACTTGGGAGTCCTAGGTCAGAATTCTCTGAAGATTAACATGCAGGTTCATTTGGCAGTAGGGAAGGCAAATGCAATGTTCAGGTTGATTTCAAGAGGGCTAGATTACAAGAAGAAAGACTTACCTCTGGGGCCACACATTGCTGGGTCAAACCACACTTGGAACGTTGTGACCAGTTTTAGGCCCTGTATCCAAGGAACTAGTGTGCTGGCTTTGTCGGGGTCCAGCAAAGCTTAACAACAAAGATCCGACTAATGAAGAGTTTGTCATATGGAGAGCTGTTGAGGACTGTGGGTATTTACTTGATGGATTTCAGAAAGATGAGGGTGGATCTGATTTAAAAACTAAAAGAATACTGAGAGGTCTAGATAGAGGTGGATGAGATGTTTACACTAGTAGCAGAAACTAGGACCTGAGGGTACAGCCTCACAATGAAGGGATGATCCTTTAGAACTGAAATGGGGAGGGATTTCTTCAGCCAGAGGGTGGCTAGTCTGGAGAAGTCATGGCTACAGAAGGAAGTGGAGGCCAAGTTAATGAAGTGTACTTAAGACAGAGATTGATAAGTTGTTGATTTAGTCATGGGATCCAGGGTTATGGTGAGAAGGGTGGAGAGTGGTTTTGACAAACCAAGCAGCCATGATTGAATGGTGGAGCAGATGTGAAGGGCTGAAAGGCCTAACTCTGTACCTGTATCTTGTGGTTTTACAGCTATTTAACTTCCCAGTGACTTCCTCGGTGGTGTGCAGCCTTAATGTTCCCATTATGACTGCATGCAATGGTCACTTAAGATGAGCATTTAAAAATCTGTCCAGATCGTGTGTATTTTTTCAAAGTAAACATTTTTGTTGAAGCAAAATGGGTTTGAAGCCAAACTTTTTTGCTAATTATGCTTATGTTGAATTTGAAATTTTGCAGGCTGACCCAGTGCCAAATGGACTCCGAGCCCTGCCTGTCTTCTATGCCTGTACAATTGCAATCAATCTTTTCTCGATCTTGTACACAGGAGCACCTCGTAAGTATCAATTGATGGAAGTTCAAGGCTCTTATCTTTTATGCAGACGTGCAACTACACTTGATAAAATGTGTATCAACTTGTATTCGCCCTTAAGGTTGATCAAACAGGGTTTGCTTGCAGAAGTTCTCAAACTTCCTTGGGTGAATGGGGAGCATTCTCAATTGTTTGAATCAAGTATTATCATTGCTTTGTTTTAAGTCTGTAGTCATACTATTTTTTTTTAAAAAATAGCTGGTTACCACTTTTAATTTGTGTATGCTATTTAGAAATGGAAGAGGTATGTGGTAAAGAGTTTAGTAACTGGTAAAGAAAGAAACTGGGGAAATTGCACAGTCCATACTTTGGACATGCTTTCAAGTATGGCTATTTTAGGACTGGGTTTGGGCAGTAATAGCAGGATGTTAGTTTTCAAGCCCTTGGTATGGAGACAGAACATAAAATTTACAGTTGCACATTTGCTCATTGCAAGGCTATGAGTTAGGAACAAATTTGCATATTAGTAGCTTCCGAGCTTTGTAATTTGCTTGAACAATTTTGTACGGAGGCAGAAAATTGCAGTGGTGCTTAGAGTGGGTTCTGGTTTGCATTGTGCTGTTGCCTTTTGGAAATGGTGGTTTCCTTCAGATGTTGGTGAGATGAAAAATAACGAGCCCAATCCTACTGTTAGTAGCAGTCAAAATTATAGTTGTGAAGTTTCATTTTGTGCCCATGCAAGTTTACATGGCTCCTCAATAGGTTTTCGTTGAGTTGTTAGTAATATTTCCTTGCACTGTTGTTTAGTCCCTCAGTTTTTGGTACAGTCAATTTTGTTTTCTAAAGTTTACATTTTCTCTTGCTAGTATTGGGATTTGATCGAATTCCACTTTGGGGTACCGTGCTGATTACAGTGGGGAGTGGTCTGATCTGTGCACTCTTCATTTGGTTCATCGTCTGTCCCAGAATGAAGAGAAAAATCGAAAGTAAGTGAAATTTACAGACTTCCACAGTGAGCTTTCAGGTGAGTGTGCCAAGACAAGTTCGAGGATCATGGACACTAGTTTATTCAGTATTGAATTTATCAGTTAAAATGGGGTGTAAGAGCATAGATGTCTGATGTTTGTTAAATGCAATTACTGTTGTCCATTTTAATAACTAGGCAAAATATCCTTTTATGGTCACTAATATTTTGCTGTGTTCAGCAATATCGCATGTTTGCAGAAAGGATTGCACTGGACGTGAACAGTCTATCTCCCTGCTCCCACCACATTTTGGTACTCCTTCCCTTGCCTGCTCCAAGAAACTGGGAAATGTACTGAAGAATTGGCTTTGAATTTGTTTAGGAAGCCATGGACGATAGGTTCAGCTCAGGCTTGTGTGCTATAGAAGGCCACTGTAGTCACTATGATCTAATTTGGCTGCTTATCCCCATTATGGATTGCTTGATTTAAACTGTACTTAGTACTGAAGGGAAGGAGTGAGATTTACATGGAGTTGGGTTTTGTTGAGGCTTCAGTGATGTGAAACAGTGGCTTGTTGTCGTCATCAGTCACTGAGTTAAAACTAGCAAGATGGCAAGTGGCTTGGAAGTAAAAGTTTACTGAGGACCGAAACTTGGAATGACTGTTGTACTTGGGAAGATGTGTATTTTGACTTGGTGCTTTGTGTCCAAGCATTAAAATATGAACAGAAAATAGAATTGATCAAATTGGAGTTCTGATACCTTAATGTTAATGCGATTGGTCATTGATTGCAAATGGACGACTGGCATGACTGCAGACATCCCTTGGTTGAGGGAATGCAAATTGTGTAAGTATTTTTGATGAAAGTGCTCTGGTGTCAAGCTTTAAACTGTTAAGATGCGAAAAATATGTTTCTGTGGAATGTTGTTTTTTTTTCAATCACCATTTTAATGAGCTGCTCGTTATGTGCCTGAAGTTTTGGAACAAAGGATGTGTTGTTGAGCATATCACAAGTTGTATGATTTTGGTTGACATTAAATTTAGTTTGTCAAATTGCTCATTAATTTAGTGAGGCCCCAAAGGGTAGGACTTGAAAATGTTGTTGTGACTGCTGAAGTCTGCATGTTTTCTAATTTTAAGTCTGAAGATAATTTTCTATTGTGTTTTGGCATTTCCTGTCAACAGCTGAGATTAAAGCCTGTCCTGTACGTAGCACTGTGCTGGATAAGAACAATGATGATTACTATTCCATGTCCAAAGATGAGGTGGAAGATCCTCACTTGAAGGCTCTGCTGACGGATGCAGCAACTGAAATGAAGACACCTCTGACGGTTGGTGTTTCTGCCGTTGTACCATCCAAGCAGAATCTGGAGAAGCCACATACAAGAATTGCTTTTATAGGAGACTCTACAGAAGATGTGGGCAAAGATGACATTTCCAGTGGAGAGATGAAGGAAACTAACATAGATCACGTTATCAATGGTAAGCTGTTGAATCGGTCTTTGAAATATAAATACAGAAGGTAGATGTCTCTTGTGGATCAGGCCAAATCCCCTTCATATAAATCAAGGAGATAGGGTCAAGGCTATCTCTTTGTGCATTGAAAGTGCTGAGTTCCAGATGTAATTTATTTGGTCATCTTACTTGGCTTTAAGCAAGATACACCGGATTCTTAGACCAAGTTAACATCCAAACAAAAAAAAGAGGAATTGGTGTGACTTGAACTCGATTGGAAAATTTAATAGAATAGTAGATTATTTAAGTATGAAACAGCAATTGTTCCAATTAAATTTAAGAGCCCATAAACACACCCTGGCTAGGGTTAATTTCAATAAAATAATTTCACAGGTGATGTTTCTCCAGTCTAGAAAAGAATATGAAGAGAAATTTCTGGGGGGGAGAGAGAGAGAGAACTCCAGCTTGTTGCTGTGGCTAAGAGGCATGAAACAGATTGCACAAGCAGCTTCAAAACCCAAGCAACTGAAAGCTAAATTTAGTCCCTGGTTTTGTGGGAGCCTGACTCCACTCGTTCATGCTGCTTGTATTGTTCTAACTTCAAAAACAAAAGGGTGTCACAAACTGTTTACTTTGCTAGCATGGAAAAGAAAACTTGACACTTCTGGTTCAAAAGCTCTCTTCAAAAAACACAAGCCAAAATAAATCCCTCAAAGCCATCATATTGTCACAATGTCACATTCCTGAATATGGCTTTGTAATATGCAGTTGTCCTAATACATGCAATAGCAGCAACATGGAATGCTTGCTTTCCATCAAAACATGTTACATCTTGAGGATGTAAACCATATGCTTGGCAAAACTCTCTATGGTTCAGTACAAAACTAATTCCTGTCCTAAATATGTGAATTGGCAAATCCTAACCTGTAACTCCTCATCAGAGTTTTGAAATTTAACTAGTCATCCTTGTCACAGTGTGAATTTATGGAGTAAATACCAGTTATTGGGTGGTGGGAATCAGTTTTTGTTGGCCACTGGATTTGTGAAGGTATTTTCAGATTACTTAAACCCAATCCCCCAATGCATTTTAATTTCCTCCTTGAAAAGCACTTGATTTGTGATTTTTGACTTTGGATTAACCAGCCTTGCAATATCATCAAATGATTTATGCACTATGGAACTGCACTTGGGCACGTGGCTATTTCAAATGAAGAGGTCGGTTTGAAGGCAGAGAAGGCAACAAACAGACACTGCATAACAAGCATGGGGCTGGATGAACACAGCAGGTCAAGCAGCATCATAGGAGCAGGAAAACTTGACGTTTC
>JAHRHZ010000003.1:8735224-8781046 GCA_024137785.1 Ginglymostoma cirratum
AACGTCAAGCTTTCCTGCTCCTATGATGCTGCTTGGCCTGCTGTGTTGATCCAGCTTCACACCTTGTTATCACTTATTCCATATTTCAGTCCTGGGTTCGTACTTTAATCTCTCTTTTCCCTATTGCACCTCTTAATATCACTTATCTTCTGGACGAATAGTAATCTTTCCACATCTCCCGACTTTAGCAATTTTTTTCCCTTATATTTTCAATATGTTTTCCAGCGATTTCTGCTTCTTTTCTCCTGTGAAATTCAGAGTCTGCAAGAAAAATTCTGCTCAGTGCAGTCGTTGACTGCTTTGTCTTCATTCTTAAAACCATAAGACCATTCGAAAGAGAAACAGGAGTAGGCCATTCGGCCCCTCGAATTTGCTGCGCCACTCGATGGGATCATGATTGATCTGACACTCCTCACATCCACTTTCCTGCGTTTTCCCTAAAACCCTTGATAGCCCTACTGATCAAGAATCCATCTGAGCTTTAAATATAGGGTTCTGTGGCATACTGGTAGTGTCCCCACCTCTGAGCCAGGAGACCCAGGTTGACTTTCCACCTGCTCGACTAGAGCAGGCAAACTGAGACCCAGTGTAGTTACC
Organism: Ginglymostoma cirratum; assembly: GCA_024137785.1. Classification (NCBI taxonomy): domain Eukaryota; kingdom Metazoa; phylum Chordata; class Chondrichthyes; order Orectolobiformes; family Ginglymostomatidae; genus Ginglymostoma; species Ginglymostoma cirratum. Next base: position 8,735,822 of record JAHRHZ010000003.1, read on the forward strand.
CATAGCCACACTTTTGACACAGACAAGCTGAATGAGATGAATTGAGGAAGTGAGGACAAACTCAGCAAGACAAAGGAGGGTGGTGATGCAAGGAGACACTTCATGCCTCTTTTCAAGAAAGAACAGAGAGCCTTCAAACCATCCAGATATGGGACGTACAGATATGGGACAGCAATCCTTTTGAAAAGGAGACATCGAGGGTCAGAAAACTGGAAATTGCAGAAGCAGTGTAAAGCAGCAGAAGATTTATGCATGAAAATATGGAGAGACTGAATCAAGGAGAGAAAAAAAATCAGTCAAGACCGGAAGCAATAGAATTATTGGTCAAGTAGAGGCTGAAATGATGGGTTTGCCAGGCCCATCCTGTTGCGTATTTTGGGAAGCAGGCAGATGCGAGCTATGCATGATTCTGGGACAATGAGGTTTATGGCTCAGAGACTGGGCTCATTGCAGGGACTGATGATAGCACTTGTTCCCAACATTTAGTTGCAAAAAAAATTCTGTGAATTCAATACTTGATGTCAGGCAAGAACTGCAACAATCATAGAGAGTAGAAGCATCGAAAACTATGGTGAGGTGGAGCTTGGTGTTGTTGACATATGTATTGAACCTCAGTATTTTCAATAATGTTACAGTTCTTGGGGAGGAGTCAGGGCAAGGATGGCCCCTTGAGGGACTTTCACTAACCAAGAAACATCCTTCCGTCATGCCACCAGGGATAGATAATCAGTAAAATTATATTTGTGGCTAACTCTGGCTTTAAGTAATTTATAAACTTGAATTGGAGCATCAGTTTCCTGTTAGATGAATGGTCCATTATTTTGCTTGAGTTAAACTTGAATACACGCTTTGTATTTCTTAAAAAAGTAGCTTCCTTTTGATTGCATTGCAACATCATCGTACTTTGGAAAACAGATTGCTCATGTTACAGGAATCTCATTTGCATTGATATACGAACTTTACAACAGATAAGAGGATCGAAATTATAGACTCATAAATGATATTTATTGGTTTTATTCAAATTGCAAGTCAAGTTGGGGTCTGACCTCTATCTATACAAATTCACCTTTGAACAGATATATATGCAGGCACAGACTGCTTTATTTGAGAGGATCAACAAACATATTTCAAGACCAGTCTAGGATAATTTCAGGGTAAAGTAGCCATCTGTTAAATTATTTAGTTTGTACTAGGAACTGAATTGTATTTACATTCAAAACATCTAAAATATCAACACTGGAGATGGCACGTTGCAGTAAATTCAACAAACCTATGCACAGACCTGGCCCACGTTGATGCAAGAACTACAGGTTTAAGTGGCATTAATAGTTAAATATCCAGCAATTTTTTAAAAAATTGTAATTAACCTTATTCCCAGTCCTGTTGATTTTCAATACAAAAGGCTGACTGTAATTCAACCTATTTTGTCAGCAGTCATTTCACTAACTGGGTGGAGACATTAGTTTTTTGCTATTTTGTTCAAAAATTATCAAACATTATATATTTAAGACTTCAAATTCAACCCTGTAAAGTATGGATGAAGTGTTCTCAAGAATTTACTTGTATTTCCAATGCACTGGCAACAAACAGAAGCAATCATGACAGCAAATAAACATACCTGAACATATTAAATTCCAAGAATGACTACAGATGCAAATGTAAGGAAAATTTTGTATTTGCAGTTCAAAAGATTCCAAAAAATTACTTTGCGTTATGTGTTTATGCATCCTTCCCATTATGCGCATTGGACTTGGCGTATCATCTATGCCTACGTCTCATGAACGAATTGAAAAAAATGCCCAACGACACTTGGATCCCAAACGACAATGTATTGGACTGTTGGATGAATTTAGACTTCAGAAAAAATAAATGCTCGAAGGAGAAAGATGCTTGGAAGAGTGAGCAAAGGGCCTTGAAATCGCTTCAAACATTGAACAAAATCATGTATGAAAAGCAATGCTGATTCCATGTTAACAAATGAAATTGTATGAAAGTGGGGGAAAAGGCAATTTTATTTGTAACACAACAAGAAACTAGAACACATTGAGATAAGGTACCAACAATATAGGCAGAAAGAGGGAAAACATTCTGCTGAGCTAATATGAGCATCTTGGGTTTAAATTGTAAGGCACAAACAAATTGATGATAATCTTGGATTACTGTATTTGCCATGAGCTAACTGGCACAGGATCAATGAGATTAAAGACATATACATGTGACTCAAAGATAGGTGTGGGAAAAACGGGTTCAAATTCATGGGATATTGGCACCAGTGGTGGGGAAGCACCATAAGATCATAAGTTATAGGAGCAGAATTAGCCCACTGTACCTGCTCTGCCATTCAATTGTGTCTGATATGTTTCTCAAACCCAATCTACTGCCTTCTCCCCATAACCTTTGATCACTGTACCAATCAAGAATCTATCTCTGTCTTAAAGAGACACAATGACTTTGCCTCCACAGCTACTCATTGAAGTTTAGAAGAATGAGAGGTGATGTCATTGAAACATATCAGATTCTTAAAGTGCTTGACAGGGTAATTCCTGCGAGGAGATCTCCTGTCATGAGACAGTCGAGGACTAGAGGGCGGGGATAAACCCGAACATCAAGCTTTCCCGCTCCTATGATGCTGCTTGGCCTGCTGTGTTCATCCAGCCCCACACCTTGTTATCTCGAGGACTACAGGGCATAGTGTCAGAATAAAGGAATGTCAACTGAAGACTGATTTGAGCAAGAATTTCTTCTCTCAGAAGGTTGCAAATCTTCAGAATTCCTTGCCAAAGAGAGCAGTCCTTGTGGAGGCATTTTCTAATCAACCTGTTCAGAGAGGTTACTGGAGCAGGTGGAATGTGAACCTGGGTCTCCTGGCTCAGAGGTAGGTACACTGCCAGTGTGCCACAGAACACTATATTTAAGGCTCAAATGGATGCTTGATCAGTAGGGGTATCAAGGGTTTTGGGGAAAGTGGATGTGAGGAGTGTCAAATCAATCATGATCCCATCGACTGGCGCAACAGACTCGAAGGACCGAATGGTTTACTCCTGTTCCTCTTTCGAATGGTCTTATGATTTTAAGAATGAAGACAAAGAAGACAAAATGACTGCACTGAGCAGAATTTTTCTTGCAGACTCTGAATTTCACAGGAGAAAAGAAGCAGAGATCGCTGGAAAATATATCGAAAATATAAGGGAGAAAAATTGCTAAAGTCGGGAGATGTGGAGAGATTACTATTCGTCCAGAAGACAAGTGATATTAAGAAGTGCAATAGGGAACAGAGAGATTAAAGCGGCGAAGCCAGCACTGAAATGCCTTTTTTTTTGGCCTGGAAGCAAACAGTATGAATAATTCTAGCAGCCTAAAGTAACAGAAAGTTCCGGCATCTATTTTCATGTTCGACAGGTTGGGGAGAGCTCGTGCCCTCTAATGGTGTCAAAAAGCTCATTGCGTCCCATTCAACCTTCCCTGTCCTGACTCCAGTTGGCCAAGTCTCCAACTGATGCGGGACAAGCAGTGATGCCCGGTTTCTGCCCCTCGCAATAAAGAACAACGGACCAATTTAACTGCCCGATCTCCCCCCAGATGGAGGGAAGGGTAAAAGAAATGGTGGGTAAAGTGTCTAAAATGGCGGATGACAGCAGCTGCTATCTTACAGGGGAGTGAGATTACCGTTGTTTACGGTGGCGACTGAATGAAAAAAATAAATAAAAAGTAAACAATACTGGCCATGTATAAGCACCTCACCCGTCGCCAAAGATAAAACTAAACTCACACCATGTGAAACGATGCCGGTGGAGGACGGAGGATTTCCCGTTCCCATGGAGAGCGTTGGGCTTTGACCCGGAAGGCGAATTCGCGGCGGCCGGAGGTCAGGTTCGAGTGCCATCCGGCGGCGAAGGCTTCGCCGAGCAGCCATGGCGGATGTGACTGCTCGTAGCCTGCAGTATGAGTACAAAGCGGTGAGTGCTGCCGGTGTTGAAGATTGTTAACCCTCACTTTGATCCCCAGTAAGGGCTGCACACAGTCGGGCATGGGTTTGCTCTGCCTGATCTGAATTGGGCGAGTACAATGTCACTATTAAGCACGCTGCCAGGTTGAGGCCTGGTCTTTGCTGTGGTGAATGCGACATGAGAACTGAGTTAGTATCTCTGTTGAGCTGAAATCAGAAAATTGAAAGGATCTCCAGGCAACCTAAGAACACGTCTCTAGATCCCTTGTCAGTGTTATGGAATTGTTTCCAATGGCTTTTTATTTTCATTCTTTGACTTAAATGAGTACACAATTTATGCCCCAATTCCATCCCACAACAAAAAATTAGTATTGTGCAATTTTGAAATCAGATTCTCGACAAAAATGAATGCTCGTCTTTTTTTGGAAATGCCAATTCACCCTCAACTTCTCGTGAAAATCCTTTAAAATCAGTAATTTTGGAGGGAATACAGGGAAATACCCTTAATTCCCAACTTTGCTCAAGGATTGGAAGTTTTGCATGGTTTACACACAAGTGCAATACTGACAGGTTTGTGCAAACCACTCCACGTTAGAATAAGATTAGTTTCTTCATTTATTTTGCAGAACTCCAACCTTGTATTGCAAGCAGATCGTTCATTGATTGACCGAACAAGACGAGATGAGCCCACAGGAGAAGTGCTGTCTCTGGTTGGAAAGCTCGAAGGGTCCCGAATGGGAGACAAAGCTCAGAGAACAAAACCACAGTTGCAGGAAGAAAGACGAGCAAAGTAAGGATGTGTCTTGTCAAATGTCACAGTTTATTTGGAGTTGGGAGCAGAGTTATACTAACAAGCTATCTATATAAACTGAAAAAGATTCATGCTGAATGATAAAATGTTTTTGGTTAAATGCAGGTAAACAGACAAGGTGGGTCAGTCAATTCAAAGCACTTGATATTTTTGTTTACTGAAAAATTTTAATGCTTCACAATGAGCAAAGTTGTCAGATTAAACAAGAAATTGAGACCTGAGGTGATATTAAAATAATCATTGCACTCATGGTGGGAAACATATGACTTTGGTGCATGCTGTTTTTTCATGTAAGCAACATTGTGAACATTTGCAAGCATTTGTTTCTCAACAGTCCACATCCTAGTCTTTACATTCCAAAGATTACATCTTGCTCTTAACTCAAAAGAACCGTGAAAGTTCAGAACAATTATCGACTCATTCATAAGATCGACAGGTTTTCGGTGTCTCAGGGAATTGAGGGATGTGGGGAATTGGCAAAAGAGTGGGTCACTCCACAAAGCAAGCAGTCCAGTCCAGCTCCTGTCTGTCATTTTCAGTAGTGTGCTGAAATGTTGAATAAGTATCAAGGTTTTCTTTACTCTGTATAACAGGAGTTAAGGGAGGTTTGCAGTTGAGCATGTCAAATTTCAGTCCTTTGGAGCTTCCTATTCCACACAGGGGAGATTATTTGTAAACAGATTGCTGGGCCAATCTTTTAGAATGGTGGTTTTATGCACAAATATATATTTGTGCTCTGGTTAAGTGAGAATTCTTATTTCACTTTCTTGGCTGTTAAAATGTTTTGAATTCTGTCTCATGCAGAAGGAGAAAGCGTGATGAAGACCGACATGACATGAACAAAATGAGGGGTTACACTTTGTTGTCAGAGGGCATTGATGAAATGGTTGGAATTGTGTACAAACCCAAAACAAAGGAGACCAGAGAGACCTACGAGGTGCTGCTCAGTTTCATTCAGGCTGCACTTGGTGATCAGGTGAGAGTCTCCAGTGAAAAAATATCCCAGACAGATCCACTGCTATCAAAAGCGATGGACATAATTGATTCCTTTAATGATTAACTAATTTTAAGATCTACTACATCACAGAGACAGGACGCCATTTTATGCAAAGGGGATGATTTCCATTTGTCTGGGCTTGTTTCTTGGGATGTTAATGTTTCAGCACTTCCACTGCTTGCATTTGTCTTCCTTTAGGTTCTTTTACTTTTAACCTGATTTGTACCTGAGGCTTAGTCAAAGTTGATTGACTCCTTTCCTTTGATTTCTTTGAACCTTGCTCTTTGAGGCCTTCTGTAGCACGGCCAGTGTGGAAACAGGCCATTCAGCCTATCAAGCCATACCAACCCTCCAAAGAGCATCCCACTGAGATCCATCCCATCCCTGTAACCTTGCATTTCCCATGGCTGACCCACCTAGTTGCACATCCCTGGACACTTTGGGCAACTTAGCATAGCCAATCTACCTAACCTGCACATTTTTGGACTGTGGGCAGAAACCAGAGCACCTGGAGGAAACCCAGACAGACAAGGGGAGAATGTGCAAATTCGACACAGACAGTTGCCCAAGGCTGGAATTGAACCTGGTCTCTGGCGGTGTGAGGCAGCAGCGCTAACCACTGAGCTAACATGGTGATTTGCCTGCCCTGCTTCCATATGAAAGATGCATGTGTCATAGACAGCATGAGCAGTAATTCATCAATGATCACTTTCGAGGTTGAACAAGAAAGGTAAATTTGTTACAGGGAGACATGTATTGCATCTGCATTAGCTGGAAATTTTTCTACATTGATTGGGCTTTTCTTTCTAGCCACGTGATATTCTCTGTGGAGCTGCAGATGAGGTCCTCGCTGTGCTGAAAAATGATAAACTGCGTGACAAAGAGCGACGGAAGGAAATAGAAATGCTCTTGGGACAGTTGGAGGATACCCGTTACCATGTGCTGGTGAATCTAGGAAAGAAAATCAGTGACTACGGAGGAGACAAAGAAGTGCAGAATATGGGTATGCAGGACAAACAGTTAAAGGCTGAAGTGTCACATCAATAGGCCAGTGAAGTGCCAATGAAGTACTGTTTTGTATTATCTTAACTTCCCCACTATTTTCCCTAACCCTACCCCAGATGGATTAGAATAATTTGTCCCCTTCATTGCATAGAAGAGTTCAGTCATTTCAGACTTCTCTTGATGCCACAGTTTGGACGGAGGTTTGGAAACCAAGAAGCCTCTGCTAAAATATTTGATTTCTTTGTCCCAGTATGTGGGAAAAGTTTCACTCATGGAATGACCTTGTCTGTCCACCCTTTTTATTAAATTAGATTAATTTGCCATTTTAATGTTCAACAGGAGTCATTTGTATGAAATGCAACCTAGCCCTTCTTCCCTTGGCTCCTTGTGTGGAGTACTTGATGTCATTAAGTTTCAAGCTGGAGTCACTGAGCCTTCTGCCTCAGTGGTCCTTCATATCATCTTGTTTCAGTATTTGTTAACTGAGCATTTAATTCTGTGGTGCTTTCTTTAATGCTCGTGCTGTTTGCTTTTGAGCAACCAAAGCTATATATTTGAAGTTAGCACTTGTGGCCTAGGTCTTTTGAGTTTTCATCCTCACATCCAAAGTTTTCACACATGGAACTAATAATTAGCATTTATCTGAAATAAAATTGTTAAAAGCAGCTTCTCCAGCAAATGATATTTGTGCTAAGTATTAATTGATTTGCGTCAGTTCTGATGATCAGATTGTCAAGATTCTGTCTACAAAGGTTGGATCAGTTTTGAACCAAAAACAGAAATGGTTGGAGAAAGTCTGGCAGCATCTGTAGAGAGAGAAAGCTGAGCTGATGTTTTGAGTCTAGTGACCCTTCTTCAGAACTGTTGGTAGCTCTAAAAAGGTGATATGCTGAAGATAGGGGAACAGAGATGTCCAGGAGTAAGTGAATAGCTGAAGATGGAGCACGGAGAGAGTAAGACCGATAGGCAGACAAAGGGACAAAGAAAAGATGATAATGGGGACCTTAAGCTGGTGAAAATGGGTTACATGTCCTGAAAGCAGTCCATATCATGAGGATGTGGGAATGGGTAAATGACATAGAGGATGGTGTTCAGATTGAAAAATTATAGAACTTGATGTTGAGTCCGAAATGGTTCAGGGTCCCCAAGCAAACAATGAGATGCTGTACTTATAGTTCTGAAAAAAGATCGCGGGACCCTTGTGCTGAGCCTCGCTGGAGCAGAGACAGGGAACACGGTGGCATGTTAAAGTGGTAGCCAACTGGAAGCTTGGGGTCATTTTTTTGACGACCATTGGATCAGCTTTGTTGTCTGCCAGTCAGAATCTTCAGTTGAGCAAGGAGGGTCAACTGTTCGTCCAAAAGCTTTTCTTTGCCATCTGGGTTTAAACAAAAGAACAATGTTATACTTCAGACTGTTATGATTGCTTTGGTGATATTGAACTGAAACTGAATCTGTGTTATAGGAGAGCCATAGCATTAATACGATAATAAGTTATGATTTTTCAATTGGCAGCAAATCACATTGTGTTCCAAGTTGCTTTTAGACACTGTTGTGCATGCTGCCTGTAAACTCTCAGTTCCATCTTGGGAGTTGCTTCTGTTTCTGAGGTAAACTGCTTTGAATAGGAACAAATTAAGAGCATATCCTCCTTTTTCAGACGATAACATTGACGAGACATACGGAGTGAATGTGCAGTTCGAGTCTGACGAAGAGGTGAGTGCAGTTACCTTAAAAATCTTGTTGAAGTTGCTGAAACCCACTTGTAGACTTTGTAGACTGACATGGTCAGTAGGATCTGAAACTTGGTGCTTGCTATAGGGAGATAGCTGAACTATTGATTATAGATCGGTGGTGGCACAGACTGCATTATGACTGCATGATTGTCTAAGTGAGAATTGTTCACGCATTATGACACATGGACATATCTGCTACATGTAGTTGACATGTCGCACTGAATAGATGACTAGCAGAAGTTGGCAATTTGGCCCATGGATTTTGCTCCACTATATAGTCTTCGGCCATCCTCATTCATCAGTCCACAATATTGTCAGTATAAAATGTTGCCATCTGTTTAGATTTCATTAATGGGAGATTGGTAATGACCGAGGATACCTTTAGATTGCACCTGAGGGTTTTATTTACCTTTTTGTATTCACGTTGTTTTAGTATACCTGCTGTTTTGTATCCACTTCTTAATTCAGGAAGGTGATGAGGATGCATTTGGTGAAGTGCGTGAAGAAGCATCAGATGAGGACACGGAAGGCGAGGAAGCTGACATCAGCTGCACACTTTCGGCTAATGTAAGTCCTGCTATTAACCTTCTTGTGTTATGAACATGAAAAGACTTGTCTTAATGAAATCACGACTTTTTGAATGAACCAGTAGAGTGAGAGTGAGCTCGTGCCATGCACCAAACTATTATAAACAGAAGTGATGTGGATCTCCACTTAGAGTACACTGCCTGGAGTCAAATTAAAATTTTACAATGCTGTTAATCGTACTGTCATTTCTCTGTATCTGCGAGGATTCTGTTCCTAAGAACTGTTGCAAAAGATGGAAATTTTAAATGAGCTTCACATTTGCAAATAAGGTTAAAAATAGGTTTAAAATTATGGATATGTGAGTTTTGCGCACAGGTGCTGAATTTTGTGGACACATTTTTTTGGCACGGATAGGCAAATTTGCAATTTCTGATTTTGCAGATACCGAGTCTTATGCAGAATGCTTACTGAGCATTTCAGTGAAAGAGTGCTTTATTTTGTATTTTAGCTGGGTGCTGCTGGAGATGTGCTGAGTGCAAAAAAGAAAGACCTGCATCCTAGAGATATTGATGCTTTTTGGCTCCAGAGGCAGCTCAGCCGCTTTTATGATGACGCTATTATGTCACAGAAAAAGGCTGATGAAGTCCTGGACATCCTCAAGGTGAGCTCCAAGATGCTGGAACGGTTGTCAGAAGTGGGCACTGCATTGTAAATTGAGGTTACCTGATTGTTTAAATCTGTTTTGACATTGCTGTCCTTTGTACTCAATACCCCTTTAACTTCTTAAAATCTTTAGTCAAATTTCAGTTGATAATACAGTTGGAGCTACCTACAGTTGATTATTTTTAACTATGTTTCATATTAACCTTTAACATTTCCCTCATCAGACAGCTGGTGATGACCGTGAATGTGAGAATCAACTTGTTTTGCTTCTTGGCTTCAACACTTTTGACTTCATCAAGATTCTCAGGCAGCATCGCATGATGAGTGAGTATCCTAAGGTATATGTGGATGTGTGCACGCAACAACATGTAACGCCTATCTATTAAGGGAACAGCATTGAGGCACTCTCTTGATCTGCTCATAGTGATTCAAGCTGGTGTTCAGAAATGCACAAGTTTTTCAACTGTCTTGAACTGATGTTATTGACTGCGTGTGTCTAATCTAAGTTAGGGTTCTGCAAAACCCGGCTTCTAGCAGACGTGAGTCTCCCAACACAAATGGTACAAATGCAGTGCAAGTGTCAGTTTCACTTGGCTTTTTGGGCTACTGCATCTTTGGGTATTTTTCTGAAGATGAGGCTGAGTGGAAAGAGCTCATTAGCATTTGATTCTGGTACTCACTGCCCTGTTTAGCAAAATAGATTTGCTTCCACCCAGAGCATCAAATTATGCGGGGAAAAAAGTGCTTTCCCTCTTACCTAGGCTTAGAACAAATGGTAGCACTGTCAAAATAATCAATGTTTTGATCAGTCAGTCATGGATCAGTGTTTGACTGGACTGCTTGATTGTGCCACTGGTATGTCTGATCTTAGATTTCTCCTTGAGTGAAACTGTGAGGTAGATGGATGGATGGAAGAATGAGTGATGACATTGAACTTTTGAGTGGCGTTTACTTGTTAGTCAAAAATGAGAGTTTTCTGCACCTCATTTGACAGATGATGTGTATGTTTTCAGAACTGCTCTTATTATCCCACATGTTAACTGTTCTTCATCCTTGAAGTTTTGTACTGTACACTGTTGGCCAGTGCTCAGAGTGAGGCAGAGAAGGAGAGGATTCAGAATAAGATGGAGGCAGATGCAGAGCTTTCCAAAGTTCTGTACAAACTTCAAGAGACTGAAAAAGAGGACATAATACGGGTAAGATGCAAAATAATCAAACAACACACCAGGCCTGACACCAAATTTGACAAATTATAACTTTTCTAGTATGTTTATCAAACGACATTTTTTCTTTTAGGAGGAAAGATCCCGTAGAGAACGAGTTCGTCAATCCCGTGTGGATACAGATCTCGAAGCAATGGATCTTGATCGAGAAGGAGAGGTTAGACTGAGTTCAAATATAATGTTGGTATCATTTACAGCAGCAGTGTTCCTGTGAGATAGATAATAAAACTAAAGCAAAAGAACAGAGATTAATGGTTGGGCACCTTGTGAAGAGAGATTTGTGGTTAATGAAAATGGTGTGGATTTTAAATTTTTGTGTGCAGTACAAAGGACGAGAGCAAATGGGAAACATGTTCACCTGACACTAATTCTGGGGCAAGCTTGACATGATCTTTTTGACTGTCTGAAGCCAGGGAGAATTGAAAGAACCTAAAATGGGGTTTTCTGCTCTTGATTAGTGGAATTAGTCATACTGCCTTGGTAAAGCCCTGATTCATATTGGAATCAAGATCAGGCGATGCTCTGTGAACATCAAGAATGTTCTTAGCATTACAAATTTAAACAATGAAAATTTAAGAACCTTTTACCTGACATGATCAGATTGAACTGCTCAAAATTATCAAGAAAATGATCTTCGACACATTGTTCACAATGTTTGAAATGTTTAATCATGAGCAGAGACAAGCTTAAAAATAACAAACTATTTTGTGATATGAAGAGAAATCAACAGGAACCTTTACTCCACGTACCGACAGTTACTTGTGTAAAATAAGACAGGCACTTTTATTGATTGTGATCGTGTGATACCTTGCATTCTAGCAAGGAAAAATGAGAAGTGATGTATATACTGCCTGTAAAAAATAATACATGAGTTGTGTAGAAACAGGAAAGTCCATTTTGTCACCCTGTCAATACATAAAACCTCAGGAGGCAGCACTGGGGTTGTCACCTCCTTGAGGTTTAGAGCAGAGTGCTTTAATTCTTTGCCTTGTGCCTGAAACTCTATACAATGTAAATATAACTTGAAAGGATGAATTTTAGTTCAAGTGAAATGTGGATTCAAATTTCACCTTGGTGTTATTGGCCTTTCTGTGCCAGTGAAGAGCTCTGAGGAAGAGCATTGTCAATATAGTGTCAGTCTGTGACATGAAGTGCATTGTCATGCTATCTACTGAATTTACAGTTGTCTGAATATCCAGTAAGAAGAATTATCTATGCCAGGAAAACTTGTGATGATGTATTGGCATGTCACTGGTGATCATGGATAACACTCCTCCATTGCAGTAAATGCTTCCTTCGACAAAGATAATTTTGTGGTTTCTGTTAATTCGACTATTCATTCTTTTAGATTCTGGCTCCCAGACAGGTTCTGGATTTGGAAGATCTGGCCTTTGCACAGGGGAGTCATCTAATGGCAAACAAGCGATGCCAGCTACCAGATGGTTCATTCCGCAAGCAACGCAAAGGGTATGAGGAGGTGCATGTACCAGCTCTTAAGCCAAAGCCGTTCAGCTCAGATGAGGTGAGAGATGAGTGTACAGTCTTCATTCAATTGTAGCAGCTCTAGTGTGTCGATATTGATTCATAATCAGCTGCTAAGTGGCATTGCTGATGATGACAAACATATTCTGTAACGCTGGAGATGTAAATTAGAAACTGGAAACGCATAGCAGGCCATTCAGTATCCGAGATGCAATTCTGTCTTTTCTGCGAGATTCTGCACAAGTTTAGTGACATGAAAAGTAAGATGCAAACAATTACTCCTCAACAATTGAAATGTTTATGAATTGAACCTGCCACTGAAGTGCAGAGGCGTGTCCTCAGACTGAGAGGAGTGGTCACTGTCATGCTCAAACATATCATTACTATATTCTGATTGTGTACATTGAATCTGGATATGTTAGAGAAATGTTGAAGAACCAGTGAGATTGGGATATTGTTGCTTTCTTTTTCTGCTCAGTATTTGGTTATTTCTTATCTTGTAGCAACTGATATCTGTAGAGAAGATGCCAAAGTACACACAAGCAGCATTTGAAGGCTTCAAAACACTGAATCGGATTCAAAGTAAGCTGTGCAAAGCAGCAATGGAAACTGATGAAAACCTGCTACTGTGCGCTCCTACTGTGAGTAAACACTAACTTATACTGTCCATCTGTTTGATTACGTATCCCTGTGGAGAATGTGATGAACACCTTGGAATTGGCCATCAGTTTATGCACCATGGCTGTGAGTACCTGTTTTTAATTCTGAATCTAAGTAAAGTTTTTTTCTACACTTGTAGGGTGCTGGCAAGACAAATGTGGCTCTGATGTGCATGTTACGTGAGATTGGGAAACACATTAATATGGATGGAACCATCAATGTCGATGACTTCAAGATTATTTACATTGCACCTATGAGATCCCTGGTTCAGGAGATGGTGGGCAGTTTTAGTAAGGTGAGGAAGGGTGTCTGAAGATTCATCTACCCAGCACAGTCTTCAAAAACAGGAGTAAATTAGATACATTTCTTTTGCTTTGCATCAAGTGTTACTTGGTATAGAAGCTTTGTAGATGTGATAGTTGTCTAGAAATCCAGAGACCTGGACCAATAATCATCTTAACACATGAGTGATAACAGCACTTTTGTGAATTTGATTTCAGTAAATCAATTGGTTCAGATGAACTGACATCAAATGCTAGTAACAGTAATGGGAGGGGAAAAAAATTATCACAAAGAATAACAGCTACTCAAAGAAATGACTCGCCACAACCATTATTGCCTTGAGGGTAGTTGATGATGACCAATAAATGCTGCCCTTGCTAGCACCATGTACAGCCCAGAAGTGAATTAACTGAAACAAATGATTAATTTTCTGATTTCTTGACGTATGGACAAAAAAATTAAGAGCTGGTTTAGGTCATTTGGCCCGTGTGGCCTGATCCACCAGTTAATTAGATAATGGCTGATCTGATCATGGCCTCAGTACCACATTCTGGCCTATGCAGGGTGGCATGTGACTCCTTTGGTGGTCAAATTCTGTGTACTTCTGCCTTAATATTCGTTGACACCACCGCTGCTCTTTGGGCCAGAGTTCCACTGACACTCGAGCATCTCAGGCAAACCAATTCTGTCCATCTTTGTTTTAAAAGAGTAGCCCTTCAGTTTTAAGTGGATGATTCTTCATTTTTAAAATGTCCCCGACTTCCACTCACTCCCATAAGAGGAGTTATCCATTGAGTACCCATTTTCTGAAGTTGCCTCAGGATCGTGTGATTCAATTTGAATACTTGCCACTCTTGTAAATAACAACAGATGCAGGTCCAACCTGTCCAACATTACCTAATGTGGGATGAACACAATCTCTCCCTTTTCCTGCCCGCTTCCTCAAACAAATAACCAACCCCAGAAATGAGAAGAGTGAAACTTTCTGTCTGCTTCTTGTGAATTTCTGTCTTCATAGTACTACACCTGTGGTCTCACCAGTAGCCTCTATCGCTACAGCAAGATGGCCTGACAGTTCCATTCCCCCGTTATTGTATGTGAATTAGCACAAACTACCTTTAATATTGCAACATAAGAGATCGCATAGACAATCAAAGTTAAAGAATTCTTCAAAGTTTATTGCATGTAGCAACCAATATAAGACACACGAAACCTCAGAACGTAACGTAGCTATCACTGATTAATGGTGGACTTCAGCTACAACTTCACCCAACAGTGTCTGTCTGTGGCTATGTCCAGTGTTTAATCCTTGTGCACTGTGGTTCTGACATTAGTAAGGAGGACTTTGCAGGTTTCTGTTGTTGTCTGAAGCAGTCCATTGGTCGATGCCAGGTGGTCTATACGGTTTCATTTCTTCCTTGAGACTTCATAGTGATTGATACAACTGAGTGGCTTGCTGGGCCATTTCAGAGGGCAGTTGAGAGTCAAATAGTTGCTGTGGCTGGAGAGTCACAGGTCGGTCAGACCAGGTGAGGATGGCAGATTTTTTTCCCTGAGGGATATGAGTGAACCATAAGGCTTTTTTGTAGCAATCGGCAGGATTTCATCGTCATCAGTAGATTCTTAATTCCAGCTTTTTTAAAAACTGAATTCAAATTCCACCATCTGCTCTGACAGGATTTGAACCCGGGTCCCCACAACATGAGCTGAGTTTCTGGATTAATAGCCAGGCTACAGTAGCAGTAGGCCAGTGAGTCCCCAGAATATCACGTGCCCTCCTCACAAATCTGTCCTTGTCTTCACCTGACTTGTATCCATTCGTCAATGATCCATTAATTCCAAGCCCTAGACCTAAGGAATGAAGAACAGGAGCTGAGATAAAAGACGAGAAGAAACGAGAACAATGGGCTGGATGTAGCAGCTGGAATGCAGGATTTTTACTTAGTTCATTGGGCAGAGGCAGAAGGGGCTTGGTGGAATCAGGACAATTGAGGTTGAAGGTGTTTTTTAATGGTATTAGCATAAGTCAAAATAAAAGCAGCGGAGATCTCATGAAGTTGAGTGAAATGTATGAGGTCATAGAGGAGCACATAAAAACTGGCTTATCTTGTTTTGATGTTGACCTGGCATTGGTTGTCACACTTTTGGGTTTAAATTCCAATCATAAAAGGTGTCAGCATAGTCTGAGCTGTAACGTCAGTGCACCAGTGATGGAGTGTTTCGTTGTAGGCTCCTGTCTACCTGCAGATAGATATAAAACAAACAATTTCATGATTTGAAGAAGAATGTTGAATCTATCCTGGTGTCTGAACCAACATTTATCCTACAACTAACACTGGCACCAACACACACTGATCACCATTTGATTTACCAAAGTGCAGTGTTGGTTTGTCTTGTATGGCTGCTGCCAAAGTAACAGAATCATGAAAAGATGAAGTGCTTTGGGATAACTGAGGATGCAAGACTCTTCTTCACCTTGGCACCCAGCACCCAAAGGAGAGCACAAAAATTGTGGAATAATCATTGGATGCTGATCTTCCTCAGTAGTCACAATATTTGAAGGCTGCATTGCCTGGGCCATTTGAAGAATCTCTACAAAAGCACTTCAGTGTCTTTCAACTTTGAATAACAGCAGTCGCTTGAATTGTTCAACTTGAAACGGCTATGATATTCGGGATTGAATTGATAACTTTTCTGACCTGATGAGTTCACACCGTTTTGTGTTTCGGCTGACAGCGTTTAGCAAGTTACGGGATCAGTGTCGCAGAGCTGACAGGGGACCATCAACTGTGTAAAGAGGAAATCACTGCAACCCAGGTGATTGTGTGCACCCCAGAGAAGTGGGATATCATTACTCGCAAGGGAGGAGAGCGCACCTACACGCAAATTGTGCGACTCATGATAATTGTGAGTATGCAATTAAGTGTAAGAATTTTTGACCTTACAATAGTGTTGATGTATATTTCACTTCCTAATTGGTGTGAATTGCAGGATGTAGTGCTCCTAATTGAAAATCCCCCTCGAGGTCGCCACATAACATGTTGAACTGTCGCTGGTTTGTGCTACTGTTGTAAAAATGGGGGCTGAAGCATATGGGCAGAGTCAAGTAGAAAGCATGTTTTATTGCATCTAACTGCTCCTCCAACTTGACTTGGGAGTACTTAATAATATTGATATTAGAAACACGAAATGGAAGTAGTTTTGTACCTCCGCTTTGATAACCCTCTTAGCAGAAAACAGGTAGTCCCTTTGCTTTACAGAAAACTGAAAGAACCGCAGATGCTGGAAATCAGAAACAAGAACAGAAATTGGTGGAAAAACTCAGCAGGTTCTGAAGAAGGGTCACTGGCCCTGAAACGTTAACTGCTGTCTGTCCACACATGCTGCCGGATCTGCTGAGTTTTTCCAGCAATTTGTTTTTGTCCTTTGCTTTACAGGCTTGTCAGAAAATGTTTATACCTTGACTTTTCTAACTCAGGATGAGATTCACCTCCTGCATGATGATCGTGGTCCAGTATTAGAGGCTTTAGTTGCCAGGACAATTAGGAACATTGAGATGACTCAAGAAGATGTGCGATTAGTTGGGTTGAGTGCCACCCTGCCTAATTATGAAGATGTTGCAACTCTTCTGAGAGTTGATGCAGCTAAAGGTCTTTTCTACTTTGATAACAGGTAATTCATACCAGCACTGAGATTGTGCCTTATGCTTATACATGATATCCTTTTCTGTTTAGGACAAGAGCGATTGGCAAGTGATTTGGAACTGTTTTATGCATACCAAATTAGATTTAATATGGCTGGGTTGTGGATGAGTGTTTATCATTATGACCATACTGGCAGTACTTAGAAAAGGTTTTGGGAGAGGAGGAAGAGTCAGTACACAAAAGCAAAATGCTGTTCAAACAATAAGATGCAGTTCGCAATGGGGAATGTAGTCTTCGTTTTAAGCAGAATGTCACTTTCCTGCATGGAGTATTCATCGCAGTGTCTTTTCACCCAGTTTTCGTCCTGTTCCTCTGGAGCAGACATATGTTGGAATAACAGAAAAGAAAGCCATCAAACGTTTCCAAATTATGAATGAGATTGTGTATGAGAAGGTGATGGAGCACGCTGGAAAAAATCAGGTCAGTGATCTTGACTGGAAATATCAATTGTATTCCCATTCCACCACTACCCAAGAGGTACCACACTTAGATTATCACTGACAGACCAGGACACTCAAACTTGGCTTAATGTATATGTGCCTCACTTGAGATCGAGTTTCTGTCTCACCAAAGCTAAGCTCTTTCCTTAAATCTTGGTTTGATATCACCAACAATGGGAGCAGTTGCCACCATTATTGTCCACTCTGCAGGGGCAAGTAACATCTCCATTGCCATTTCATTGCAGTCCACGCAAAATCCTTCAGGGTGTTGTTACCACTTATTCACTGAAGATCTGGAATGCTAGTCAGATTACCCCAGAAATGACTTGACAGATTTTTGACCTGTCGTTATTAGTGGTAAGAAGTTGCAGTCCAATGACATATGAAACATGCCCAAACAATTGTAGATGAAAAAGCTGACAAAGAGCTAGTCTTGCATGTAGTGTCTGTGAGGTAGTTTGATATGTTGAGTTGGGACAGTCAGAGAACAAAGAACGGTTCAGCATGCAAACAGCCCCTTCAGCCCAACAGACAAGAATAAAACTGGCTTCACCATCCTTTTGTCTCCACTAATCTCTTTGTGGTGGAGATGGTTTCAGGGCTTGGAACACATGAGATAAGACTGCCAACGTCTTTTCATCTAGAGAATATAACATGTATTTCATTTTTAATCCGACCAGCTCTCTGTCCACCTGAAAACCCCCTCCAGGAAATGGTAAGATTCAAGTCTGCCATTCCCCTGTTCTGTGCCCTGTCTCTTCCTCAAGTTCACCCTGCTTGTATTTTACTCTGTTTCTGGCTTCTCTTCAAGTCTGACTTGATGATTTGTTTCAGGTGCTGGTATTCGTTCACTCCCGTAAAGAAACAGGAAAGACAGCACGTGCAATACGAGATATGTGCCTGGAGAAAGACACATTGGGTTTGTTCCTGCGAGAAGGATCAGCCTCCACAGAGGTGCTACGCACAGAGGCAGAGCAATGTAAGGTATGGAGCTGTGATCTTGACCAGTCTTTCTGGAATTGGTACTATGCAGCAAAGGTGTTTTTTTTTTTCCATTCAGTTGTAAGCACTCTACCACATTCCATTGCTACATTTGTTCCAGTATCCTACAAACGAAGAAGTTAATTTTCCATTGGTGTTCTCCTGCTCATTGAGAACAACTTCAAAAGAAAACATGGAACTTTTATACTATGCTTTTAACCTAAAGAAATAGGCCAAGACAAGAGAAAATAAATCGTTGGTATCCTTGGAAAAAGAATGCCAACAGTGTTTGCATCATTTATGCTGGGCTTTCCGTATCTCAGCATCGTTCACACTGTCTTTGAAATAAAAGCAAAGCTTAAAACTTGGAATTGGATGAATTTAGATGCTTACACACAGACTGCATGTTTATTGCTTTTGTTTCAGATTTCTTTCACGGTCTGTCTGTATTTGTCCTTATAAAATCTATGTATGCCTCTGTTGTAGAATCTGGAGCTGAAGGACCTGCTTCCATACAGTTTTGCTATTCACCACGCTGGTATGACAAGGGTGGACCGAACACTGGTGGAAGATTTATTTGCTGACAGACACATTCAGGTAATAGATCCTTGCATGGTGTCACACAGCATTGTTTCCTTGGCTGTGCTATATATGTAGTAGATTCTGTGTAAATGGTCTAAGATGGGAAAATCTTTGTGCCTTGTCTGTTTCAACACCTATGTCTTGCAAAAAAAATAGTGACCCTTGGTTGTGGTGGACTCATTGTAGCTCAGTTGCAGACATCCTGCTGTCTGACCTTTGCCATTAGACTAGTCTCTGTTCGATGCACTGGGCTACCCAGGCGAGCAGTGCATGTACAGCATGAATGCAGAAGGCAAGAACTTGCATGGACAATGTTGTTCATCAACCCTGGACATCTCAAAGCACTTCACAGGCATTTGAAATTCAACTACTCTGGTGGTAAACGCACATATGGCCCTTGAATGGTCGCAAGATGTTCCTCTAAGAGCCAAAAGGCAGCTGAACAGCACGATGCCTTTAGGGGGGAACCACTTGAATCGACACTGGACAAACCTGTCCCCCTAACTCTACATGTTTTCTTTATGCACAAAGTTGACAGCAACTTATGTAAATCTAATCTAGTTGTTTGTGAACTGTCC
Organism: Ginglymostoma cirratum; assembly: GCA_024137785.1. Lineage (NCBI taxonomy): Eukaryota > Metazoa > Chordata > Chondrichthyes > Orectolobiformes > Ginglymostomatidae > Ginglymostoma > Ginglymostoma cirratum. The sequence continues at coordinate 8,755,440 of JAHRHZ010000003.1, forward strand.
TGAGTCCGTACTGCTCCATTGTGAGTAACCGTGTCAGCCCACGTTTTGAATAGTGTTGCTGGATGGGTTCTTTGTGAACTTAACCCTGAGAGTAAAAGAACAAAAATGCAAACTAAATCAGTCAGATTGCAGACAAAGTGTGGGATGGAGAGAGAAACAAATAGCAATCTTTCTCTGAGGTAGTAAGAACTGCCGATGCTGGGGTCAGGGATAACATAGTATGGAGCTGGAAGAACACAGCAGGCCAGGCAGCATCAGAGGAGCAGGAAAGCTGACGTTTTGGGTCGGGATCCTTCTTCAGAAATGGGCTGAAGGAGGTTTCTGAAGAAGGGTCCTGCCCTGAAACGTCAAATTTCCTGCTCCTGTGATGCTGCCTGACCTGCTATGTTCCTCCAGCTCGACACTGTGTTCTTGCAGTCTTCCTCTGTACACTGTACATCAGTCTTTACTGTCTTTATATTTTGCACGATGCAGTCTCATGTCTCCTATTGTCCAGAATAAGAATGGAAACAATGTTCCTGCTGCAGTACGAAATTTTAGCCCTTAATGTTGAATTGAACATATAATCTGAGTTGAAACTAATGTACTTTGCATTCAGGTGCTGGTCTCCACAGCAACTCTGGCCTGGGGTGTGAATTTACCTGCGCACACTGTTATTATCAAAGGGACACAGGTATACAGCCCAGAGAAGGGACGCTGGACTGAGTTGGGTGCACTGGACGTACTTCAGGTGATGTGGTTTGAATCATTTTGAACAATGTGATGTTTTAGAAAATAGCTTCAGAAGTTCCATATACATGATCCAGAGTCAATGCATGAGCATGCCACAACTTGCACTACTCAAAATTTTTACTTCTCCTGATAGCTAGCTTCTGATCTGTTCATGCTTATAATAAAATACAAATTTTTCTTACAGATGTTAGGCCGTGCAGGGCGACCACAGTATGATACGAAAGGTGAGGGGATCCTTATCACATCACATGGTGAGCTGCAGTATTACCTATCCCTTCTCAACCAGCAGCTGCCCATTGAAAGCCAGATGATCACAAGACTCCCAGACATGCTCAATGCTGAGATTGTCCTTGGAAATGTCCAGACGGCAAAGGTGAGAAATGAGTATTTCATTCTTGGTCCTACCTAAGCTTATCCTGGCTAAGACATGTCAAGTACCGGCCACTCACTGGGGGTTGACCAGGGCTCCCAGAGGTGATTGTTAAGTACTATCAAAATCTGAACTCAGCAACTTTTGATCTTGCAGGATGCTATTAACTGGCTGGGGTACACGTACCTGTACATTCGCATGTTGCGAACCCCAACTCTCTATGGGATCTCGCATGATGAGCTAAAGAGTGACCCCCTATTAGAGCAACGCAGACTGGACCTTATCCACACCGCTGCCATCATCCTAGACAAAAATAACCTTGTGAAATATGACAAAAAGGGTGGCAACTTCCAGGTAAGGATTACATTCTCTCATGTCCAACAGTGGTGGTCTGTCTGAAATTTTGAAATAGTACTCAGTACAAAACTGATGTTAACAGTAACTTCAGATAGCTGATGATATTTGACCAGCATAAGTCTGCAAATATATTACAGGCTGATGGATTTAAATTGCTGTTTATTGTAGAGAGAAGCTGATGAACATGTAAATATTACGTTGTTCAATACTGACAATCGTTCTTCATCAGATGCTTTGTTCCTTCATTGTTATAATTTGAAACCATTTTGTGTGTAGGTGACTGATCTAGGCCGGATTGCAAGTCACTATTACATTACACATGAAAGTATGGCAACGTACAATCAGCTTTTGAAACCCACCCTGAGTGAGATTGAGCTCTTTAGAGTATTTTCACTGTCCTCCGAGTTCAAGAACATCAGCGTCAGAGAGGTGAGTATGAATGTTCTTGAAGCATTATCGGATTACTGTGCCCAGAATTCTGTATTCTGACTGTAAACAAAGCATTGAACACCACTTACTGGACTCCCACTGAGGTTGCAGCCCTTTAGTTGAAGGATGACATCCACTCATAACAGTTTCTCTCTTAGATCTTTGTGACTGAGAAAGCTGATTTGAAAACTGTATACCTTGGCAGATATGGCGCAGGACATCAATCTTGTGGGCTCTCAATAAAGGTCCGCTGCCCTGCTGTAAACGCATATCTAATCGCATAAGTTGATATGTTTATGCCACCATGTTGCAGCAGGAGCAGGAGACACCAAAATGTACTGAAAACGTATCTGTATGAATTGACTTTCAGAACTGGTGAAATTGGAGGCGTCAGCCACCTTAGTTTGGAAGCCCAAATGGTTTGGCTTGATCCATCTTTAGAAGGTTTATTCAGAGCATCTGCAGCAGCAGATTGCCCAGCAGTTAATTTTATATGTCGTTATCTGACTCACTGATGTTTCACCTCTTAACACCCCTCAGGAGGAGAAACTTGAGTTGCAGAAGTTGTTGGAACGCGTTCCTATTCCTGTCAAGGAGAGTATTGAGGAGCCGAGTGCGAAGGTAACGGGAACAATCTGACAACTTTTGTGGCTGTCTTAGATATAACTAATCTGCTGTAAGTGGCAACTGATGACCTGGAACGGAGAGTTTGGGGAATGGAAATTGAAATGTACATTTAAGCATATGTACTGTACAAACTAAAAACCGTGGGTCTTAAAGAACAAGCACTATCTGTCTGTCTGACCCTCTTTCCCATCTTTCTTTGTTTTTGTGTTTCAAAAAAGAAAGAAGTCCTGAACATGGGTGTCTTTACTTTTGGGAAAAATATGAATCAATAATCCATAGTTCTTTGTATTTTCCTGGAGAGCATAGAGAGGTAGAGACAAACCTCAGAATTGTTACAACATAGAAGAAGGCCATTCAGCAAGTTGTTTCTGTGCCACATCTCCGGAGGAGTAATTCACCAATCCCACTCCTCCGTGAGTCTTTCAATTTGTTTCTTTTCAGATAACCCATTCCTTCCCGGATGTTTTGTTTAAACCTGCCTCAGCTCATGCTTCAGCAGTGCATTCCAGATCCTCAACATGTGTTAAGTAAAATCTTTGTGTGTCACCGGTGCTTCAATCTTGTGCTGTCTTGTTCTCAGTGATTCCAAGGAAACAGCTTCGCCCTGCCTACTGTGTCCAGACCTTTTGTGACTTTGAATAGCTTTTGTCAATCCTCTCTTAACCTTCTCTTGTCCAAGAAGAACAGTCCTAACATTTCAAATCCACCAACATAACTTCATCACTTCCTATTCTTCAGAATCATTGTTGAGATTTTTCTTTTCTGCACCCTTGCTGATGCCTTCACAACTTTTTAAAGGTGTAACATCCAGAAATGGACATAGTCCTACAGTTGATAACACTGCTTGATAACAGTTTAACTTCACTTCCTTGCTTGGCACATAAAATTTGTTAATTTGGTTATCTGGGCACGCGATAACCAACCTGGGGATTTTCGGACTGTATATTAGATGCTGCTCCTCCTCTTGAGTTCTCTGCCCAGTTGCAGGTCCAACCTCTAGCACCATGACTTGAAACATTGGGTTGGGGAAAAAGGCAGGTCCCAAATCCAGCCCATGCTGGAGCAAAAATCACCAACTGCTGCAGCAGTCTGATTCATGCCAGCAACTCGCCATCTGACCCATGAAGTAACCAAGTGTAATTGTGGCAATATGCACTTTCTGTGCTGCAGTTTCTGGCGTGGAGCTTTGTGAATGGTGATGACGTAAACTCAAAAGTCGTTCCATTACATTACTGGTAAAGATACTTTCCCACTCATGCCAACTGTCATTTCCCTACATTTGAAGTTGAAGTTGATACATGTTTGGCCCTGTTGCGAAGGCAGCGTTCTTAGCTCTCGAGACCTGGACGCAGACCTGAACCTGCAGCTTAGACTTCGATATCAATAATTGGAATTGATAATTGTGCATTTTGGGAAGACATGGTTAACTCTGGCATTCTGTTGGCAATACTGTGACTGTAGATTGGTGCGCATGTGTTTGGTGGGTGATGTGACTTAGCATTCCGCAGTGTCGGCATGGTTGGCGATATGGTGCTTGATAGCCGCTGTGATTCTGCTTTTTCAGATCAATGTGTTGCTTCAAGCCTACATCTCCCAGCTGAAGCTGGAAGGGTTTGCACTGATGGCCGATATGGTCTATGTGACTCAGGTAAGCTTCATATAGTGCATTGGATGTGATACAGTTCAATAGTTAGTTCAAACATTTCTTTGATAGTGGCATAAAAAAGAATGGTTCGAGTCTAATTATGTTCTGTAATTTATTCATTTTGTGAAGGGTGGGATTTGATGCATTGAACAATTCCCAAAGAGGTTAGCTGAGGGCTACCTGCTGAGCCCATTTGTATTGTAAAGGTCTGTCATTTTTCTTTCCATGTGTTTTAGTCTGCAGGCCGCCTGATGCGCTGTATATTTGAGATCGTCCTTAATCGAGGCTGGGCTCAGCTGACAGACAAGACTGTCAATCTCTGCAAAATGATTGATAAACGAATGTAAGAAATGTGCACAAAACGATATCCCATGTTCACAGGGGAAAAATGATCATCTAATTGCAAAACTCACATATTGTCGGTAGCTCGTTCTCTATCCTCCTCTGGTCACTGCACTGTTCTTCGAACAAGGGATATTCATGCTGAGTTTGACTGTTTTAAAGGTTTAGTTCAGTCATCAAGTCACCCCCAGCATGTGGAACATGGGTGAGATATGAAGAAAAGTTTCCTCTGTCATGTTAGCCTGGTGTCAGTGTCCTCTTCAAGTCAGAACCTTGCAACTTCCACTATAAACTTGTCCTTTTTCTCTTGCTTATATATAGCACAGAGGATGTCATTCACACAAATGCACTATCCAAAGATATGACACTGCAGTATTGCCCTCTTGGATTGTCAAAAGCCATCATTTCAATGTGAAATTCAAGCTAGATCCTGTCTTCTTGCATCAGCGAATGTTAAGAAATGCAAGTTTTTTTGTCCAACACTGCATTAACATAAGGAGAGCAGCCCTCCAGAGCATGTGGCATTTTATCACATCAACCATATGTGACTTCTCAGTTAGATGCCCGTATAATGGTGAATGTTGGTTTTTCGACCTATATTCATAGAACTGTATGGCACAGAAACAGGCCCTTGGCCCACGATGTTGTGCCTAACATGATGCCAAATTAAACTCATCCCTCCTGTCGGCCCTTGGTCCATATCCCTCCGTTCCTTGCATACTCATGTATACAGCTAAAAGACCCTTGAACGCTCCTATCACATCTGCTCCATCACCATCCCTTGCAGAACGCTCCAGACTCCTCCTCCAGTGTCTTTTAAAAAAAAAAAAAAGCCCCTCATATCTCCTTGGAACTTTGCCCTTCTCGCCTCAAATGCATGTCTCCTAGTTATAGACATTTCAACTCTTGGGTAAAAGATTCCGACCGTCAACCTTCTGTGTGCATCAAATGATCTTATAGACTTCTATCGAGTCTCCCCTCAGCCTCCACCACCCCAGAGAAAACAAGCCCAGTTTTTCTAGCCTCTCCTCATAGCTCAAACCCTCTAATCTAGGCAGCATCTGGTAAAGCTCTCCAAAGCCTCCATATTGTTTCTGTAATGTGGCACCTAGAATTGAATGCAGTACTCTAAGTGTGGCCTAAGCAAAGTCCTACAAAGCTGCAACATGACATCTTGACTCTTGTACTCAATTCACCGACCAATAAAGGCAGGCATTCCAAATGCCGCCTTTGCCACCTTACCTACTTGAGTGGCCACTTTCACAGAGCTATGGACGAGGACCCCAAGATTCTTCTTCACATCACTGTTGTTCAGTGTCCTGCTGTTAACTGAATATTTTCCCTTAACATTTGATCTCCCCAAGTGCAGCACCTCACACGTACCCAGATTATATTCCACGTGCCATTTGTCCACTCATATCTGCAACTGATTGATATCCTGCCCTATGCTTTGATAACCTTCTGCATAACCCCATCAATCTTTGTATAATCTGCATACCTAGTAACCCACCCATCTACATTTTAATGCGAGTCATTTATATGTGCCGTGAACAGCAGAGGTCCCTGTACGGATCCCTGCGGAACATCACTAGTCATGGATGTCCAGCCTGAAAAACATCCTTCCTCTGCCTCAAAGGGCAAGACAGTTCTGATTCCACATGGCTAAGTCACCATGGATCCCATGCATCGTAGTCTTCTGGATGAGCCTATCGTGCAGGACCTTTTTCGAAAGCCTGACTAAAATCCTTGTAGACGACATAAACTGCTGTACCATGATCCATCACCTTTGTCAGCTCCTTGACAAATTAGATCCCAAATTAGTAAGACATGACCTGACTTGCACAAAGTCATGCTGATTGTCCCTAATTAGGCCATGCTTTTCCAAATGCATGTAAATCCTAAGAATTCTCTCTGAAGTAGCTTCCCGACCACCAATGTGAGACTCGTTCACTCGGAACTGTTTCTCAAACTATTTTCCTGTAAAGCTCTTGAAGCTGATAGACAGGTTTGCAGATCCTCCTGGTTAAGTGTGAACTCAAAACCAAAAGATTTAGGTGGTTAAGGTGGTGTCTGACCAATCGTGGTTCACATGGATCTCTGAGTATATGATCTGTGCTGCCTTTATCCATTGGAAAATAAGTTGATATTTAGCATGGTGCTGTAGAGTAGAATAGATAGTTTAGAATGTGTACCAATGATTTTCAACAATTGATGGCTTTATATTTTGACAGGTGGCAATCCATGTCACCTCTGCGACAGTTCAGGAAGCTGCCAGAGGAAGTGATAAAGAAGATAGAAAAGAAGAATTTTCCATTTGAGCGACTCTATGACTTGAATCATAACGAAATAGGTGAGACAATTTCCAACAACTGTGCTGATTGTGTGACCAGAAAGAAATGTTTATTGGCTGTGTGCTTGTGTGTTGCTGATTGTTGAAGATGAGGGATATAATAGCTGAAAACACAGTATAAGAAAAAGTAATATCATGGCTGATCTGATATGTGCTCAGTTCCACTTTACTGCCAGTTCCCGATGATGCTTACAACGACGAGATTACATTGTGGGCAGGTTTGAAGATTTTGTATTTGGGATGTGTTCATAGTCCTTCTGGTACATCAAAAGTAAATACTGTTTACTTGAAGGTAATAAAATGTTTATCCTCTTTCCTTACTAGGAGAGTTGATCCGAATGCCGAAGATGGGCAAGACAATTCACAAGTACATTCACCAATTCCCAAAACTTGAACTCTCTGTTCACATTCAGCCCATCACACGCTCAACACTGAAAGTGGAACTGACAATCACACCTGATTTCCAGTGGGATGAGAAGGTAGAATAGAATCTGGTTTATCTTTACAGTTAACCATTCGAAGAAAATCAAGATCAAAATTCTGGGAATCAAATATGTTCTGAATTGAAAGTGTCTGCGTAATACTGTGTGCAGCTGAGTGCTTGTCTCAGGACGATTAATTACAGCTTACTGTTGAAATGATTCATTGTTCCAGATCATTTGGTCTTTCTGTGCTGAAGTTTGAGTAGATCATGTTTGCTGTTTGCCCACCTGTCTGTTTGTTGCGACAGATACATGGATCCTCTGAGGCATTCTGGATCCTGGTTGAGGATGTAGACAGTGAAGTTATCTTGCACCACGAGTACTTCCTGCTGAAGGCAAAATATGCTCAAGATGAGCATTTGGTGATGTTCTTCGTACCAGTATTTGAACCTCTTCCTCCGCAATATTTCATCAGAGTGGTATCCGACCGCTGGCTCTGTGAGTAATCATGTGTTTCAAACTGGATGACAAAAAAGGAAAATAAATGCTCAGTTGATGCAGCAAGATGTAATTTTTTTTCTACACAGTTAGACTTTTCTTGGTCTGAATTTACTATTGAGCACATTTGAGAATGAATCACCACTGAAGTGACTTTTGAATTATCTTGGTTATTTTTGCTTGAGGTCCTCGAATGGTGTTTCACTGTTTTATGCTGTGAATATTCTGTTTTGTCATTCTTAATTTGCATTGGTGTTCCAGTTCCTGTTAATGGAGTACTCTATCTTGCAGCCTGTGAGACGCAACTTCCAGTTTCATTCCGGCACCTGATACTTCCAGAAAAGTATCCTCCTCCTACAGAACTTCTGGACTTGCAGCCACTGCCAGTGTCAGCATTGAGGAACAGTGCATTTGAGCATCTCTACCAGGATAAATTCCCTTTCTTCAACCCAATCCAGACACAAGGTAACAGGTTCATTACTACTAAGTCTCTCCGCCATTCTCCTTCACTCTTACAGTATAGCTCCAGTCATGGTTCTAAAAGATTAACTGTTGTTTAGTTCATCGTCAAGCGAATGAAAAATATGAAAACCTCTGATCGGTTGAAAAATAAAAATGAGAAAGTACCTAGACACATTATTGATTGGGCTAACAATTTCTGGTGAAATATAACATAAATGCAAGGTGATAAATGGATAGGATGTAGACAGTAAATGTTCAAATTTCAAAGGGAGCGAAGGCATGGAAAGAAAAGAGATTCAGGTATGCAGGTCCTAGAAGACTAGACTGAATATGTTTTTGGTTTGATCCCAGTTGATATGAACAGGGATACAGAATATAAGGGGGTTAAATCATTGTATGGGACATTGTGAGAAAATTATCTGGTGTTGAATGTCCTGCTTTGCTACAAGTGCCAAGACACCAGTAATGAAAATTCAGACATAATTCATGTGCTTAAAGCACTACTTTTGCACCTCCTGTATTTGTGAAGGCGTCTTTATGAATGAGAGGTTGGTTCACCTGAGCCAGTATTCACGAAAGCTTTGAAGGATGGGAAGGAATCTGATTGAAACTTAGAGAATTCTAACGTGGCTGAACTGACTGGATGTGAGTAGGATGTTTCTCCCGTTTGGGGCGTCTCGAAGCAGGTGTCAAAATCTCAGGATTCGCAGTAGGTCATTTAGGATGGAGATGAAGCATTTCTTCCCTGAGTGGTCTACCTGTGGAATTTTGTACCACGGAAGGCTGTCGAGATGAAGTCACTGGGCATATTCAAGAAAATGATTGGTACATGTTGAGATATTGAATGCTTCTTGGGGTATTGAGAGAAAGCAGGAATAAGGCATTGATGTACAACATCAGCCATGATTATATTGAAAGGCAGAGCAGGCTCAAAAGGCCAATCAGTCTTGTGTTTATGAATGCAGAATTGTTTTTTTGTAATTAAGCCAGTCAGTCAATTCTGCCTTTAGACAAAAGGAACACTTCTTGCTTGTATCGGTCTGCTACACAGAATTGTACATCAGCTGTTGCAGCCCAGTAGTTTTCAGCATGACTGTGCAATTTGCCATCTGGAGACTTGTACAAAGTGAGACATTGAAGTCTTTTTTTTTTGTGGAAAGCCTGGTTTGATTTCAGCTGCAACTGGAGGAAATAGTGAGTATACATCTGCCGGTGTTCTTAAGTTATGGCAACAAATCTGGCATTAAGTGCTTGAGGTGACCCTATTTATACTTGTTTCCGTATGTTCATAATCTTGTTACAGTTTCTTATCAAGCATTGGGTGGTTGAAACCATAATTGTAAATACTTCATTGTCTTCTGTCTTCAGTCTTCAATGCAGTTTATAACAGTGATGACAACGTGTTTGTGGGAGCTCCCACGGGTAGCGGGAAGACTATTTGTGCAGAGTTCGCAATCCTTCGAATGCTTCTGCAGAACTCTGAAGGACGCTGTGTGTACATTACTCCAATGGAAGCCTTGGCTGAGCAGGTGAGACCATGTGTTTCACATTTTCAGAATGTTATTGCAGATGAAGACTAACTTAGGCAATCTTGAGACTAAAAGAGCAAGAAATGCCTTGTCCAGTTCATAAATCAGATGGAAAAGGTGGCATTTGTTTTTCTTTTTTGAAAAATATTCAGAGCATTCCTTGCTGCACTTTATCCATTGAGTGAAGCAGGCAAGGAAGGTCCAGACTGCCCACGAAATTACCTGATCTGAGCCAGAGCAGGGATTGGTTTGCTGCAAATCATTTCAGCTGCCTCAGTTCAGAAAGAGCTAATTAGCCAGGCTTCCTGCTCTTGCTCTGCAATCTGTTGCTGTCTGGCGATTGTCAACTATCGTCCTGACATTGTCAGCACTTAAGCTGGCATTTACTGTCCATCCCTGGTTGTCCTTGAGTAGTTGGCAGCGAGCTAGCAAACTGCCGCAGTCCATTTGCTGTAGGTAGACCTACTAAGGGAGGGATTTCCAGGATTTGGCCTGAGCTAGTGCAGGAACAGCGATATATTTCCAACTCCGGATGGGAAGTGACTGAGAAGGGACTTAGTAGGTGCTGTGTTGCAAGAAGAGAAGATAAAATCGTTGAAAATTTATTTTCTTAGTAAATTGGACCAATATTTGTGCATTCAACATTGAATTTGAGTGGAGGACACAATGAGCACTGTGCAATGATTTCATTTCACACTTGGTCAATTCTGGAAGACTGATGATTGTGAGGTGTGATGGTCGAATTCAGCACAGTTGCTGGTGTAGAGCCAACGGAGTATGTACCACACTAGAAATGTCTTCCTGAGTTCTCAGCTCCCAGTTTGAATGCTGTCCAAAGTTCAGAAGGATGAATTATTGCAGACTCCTCTGCTACAGCATTCCCCGTGAAAGGTGCCATGAAACTATCTTACTGAGCTATGATATTCCACTTAATGGATTGCTCCTATTAATAATTCTATGCTACACTATTTTGGTTTGTGCACGTACTGATGGTTCTGAATCCTGGATGTGCTACCCTGATTGTAGTCTTGACCAGTCAGTTGCTCCCACAGGTTTATGCAGACTGGTATGAGAAGTTTCAGCAGAAGCTCAGCAAGAAAGTTGTGTTACTGACTGGTGAGACGAGCACTGATCTGAAACTGTTGGGCAAAGGAAACATCATTATCAGCACACCGGAGAAATGGGACATCTTGTCCCGACGATGGAAGCAGAGGAAAAATGTCCAAAACGTAAACCTGTTTGTTGTGGATGAGGTTCACCTGATTGGTGGAGAGAATGGGGTAAGAGAATGAACGTTGTGGAGATTTGTCTTGATAAAATAGTTAACAATGTATGAAACTGCTGTTTGTTTCAAGATTGGAGTTGCTGGGTGACAGACTGAAGTCACATTAGGCATCTAGATAGAGAACTGGATGGAGCAAAATATTCTGCTTGAAATTTGTGCTCAACTTACTCCCATCACTGCCTTAGTTTTGATTTTTTATCATTTGATGACTTCAAATTTTCAGCCTGTTTTGGAAGTTATCTGCTCCCGAATGCGATACATCTCCTCCCAGATTGAGCGGCCAATTAGGATTGTGGCTTTAAGTTCATCGTTGTCCAACGCAAAGGATGTGGCACATTGGCTTGGCTGTAGCACCACAGCAACGTTCAACTTTCACCCCAACGTGCGGCCAGTACCACTGGAACTACACATTCAGGTACGATGGTGCAGGTTTAGGGAGCAGAGTGACCTTTGTTAACCAGGCTTTGAATTTGTTTGAAACTTGAATCTCAACTTCAAAGACAGTACATAATAAATTCCAGAAGATCCAGATATTTAATTTAAATCCACTTGGTCAAAAACAATAAAGGAACAAAATTCCCACTCAATAATGTGAGCACAATCTCCTCAAGAATCAGTGAGAGAGCACTTGAAGTGAAATCATGGCAGGGCTGTCCTAGTTGATGCAGTAACTCATTAAGCTGTCCAGACCAAATTCCATCTCCAGCAGTGCTGCTCGGTGTCTCTGGAAGGAGCAGTCAATCAGACATGGAACATTTGAGTGCTGTCTGGTGACTTCTACTCAATCATTCAAGTGTCAAAATGAAACATCCTGCAATCACTCACTGTGCATTGAGTCACAAATGACATATGAGGATTGGAAAGTTGGTCATTATCGATTAGTACTCTAGGAGTGTTAACATGTTTAACAGAGAAAAAGAGGGATGGAAAATGAGATTTTAACCATTTTGTTTTGAATGCAGGGCTTCAATATCAGCCACACTCAGACTCGCTTGCTGTCCATGTCCAAACCTGTTTACCATGCCATCATGAAGCACTCTCCCAAGAAGCCAGTAATTGTCTTTGTGCCCTCTCGCAAGCAAACGAGGTTGACTGCCATTGATATCCTTACGTTCTGTGCTGCTGATGTCCAGCCACAAAGGCAAGTTAAATTGAACCCAGAAGCATTTTTTTTAAAAGAAATAAACAGCAAAGGTATATTTGGAAATTTTTGGGACTCAAATTCCATTTGTTCTGAAACGTTTCAGACGGTTCCTCAATTTTGAAATTTCAATGAACAAAACTCCATAATTCACCATGTCTCATTTAAAGAAGTAGTGGAATTTTTGGAAGGTGTCTAGATTCCTGATATATGAATTAGGTGACACTGATCGAAGTGAGAACTAATGTTCAACCCTACTTCCTGTCTTTGCAGGTTTCTGCACTGCACAGAAAAAGACTTGGTTCCATACCTTGAGAAACTAAATGACAACACTTTAAAGGAGACCCTTGCAAACGGAGTTGGTTATCTACATGAGGGGCTCAATCTGGCTGAGCGCAGAATTGTCGAACAGCTGTTCCGCTCTGGTAAGGATGCTTATGATTGTCATTACGCACAAGGACAGGTGTGGTGGTGACTCATGTTAACAAGAGATTTAGAGGACTTGGTACAAAATTCTAGCCATGAGATGTGAAATTTGTATTTGGCTCAGGTGAGTGAGTGTTCATCTGTCCCATAATGCACTGATTTCCCCCAGCAACTGACTTGATGATTTTAACCAGTTACTGTCTGTTAGTGAAGTTCTCCTGATCCCTCTCTTTACTTCTGTGTGAGGATTGTACATAGGAATTGCAAACTCGGTTGTATTCATACATAATTGGGATAAATGTTCCCACTGTCTCGGTGCTTTAAATTGTGGCCAACTGCATAAAAATGATAAACGTCAATTAATAAACTTCAACAATTATCCCCTTTTTCTACAGGTGCAGTGCAAGTGGTAGTAGCCTCAAGGAGTCTCTGTTGGGGAATGAATATCTCCTCTCACCTCGTAACCATCATGGATACCCAGTATTACAACGGCAAAATCCATGCGTGAGTATTTCCTGGCATAGCTTTAAATTCTGTGTGCATTCTTTGCTTGTATAGTTTTAACAGAATGATCCAGAAGTAGTACTGAGAGACTGTATCACCTTGAGTAAACTGTGAACGGAAGAGCACCCATTTAACTCGCAATCCTTGCTTTACCTGTTGTGTCAATATTTTGAAATCTCAGGGCATGCAAAATTTCTGAAGCATTCATAGCATTCAGCCAGTACTTGGAATATTTGATTTGTTTGCACTGGATTTTACCTTGTTGATTCAACTGTTCAAATGTAATTCATTTTGATTTATTGAACTGGAAGGCTGATTGGGCATTGTAAAATCTTGGTTTTGTCATTTTGAGGCTTTTATATTGTTGCAATATAGCTGGGCTGTACAAACTGACTGCTTAAAAAATTGACCCTTTCTGCTGTCAGTCAAATTTGAGTCCCTCATGCAGAAACCAAATACATTTGCTAGGGTCTCCCTTAAAATGTCATGCATAATACAGTGCTAGTACAGGATTCTCTAAAGGTTAACTTGAGGGTTGAGTCCGTGATTAAGAAAGCGAATGGAATGTTGTCATTTATCTCAAGAGGGTTGGAATATAAAAGCAGCGATGTGCTTCTGAGACTTTATAAAGCTCTAGTTAGGCCCCATTTAGAATACTGTGTCCAATTTTGGGCCCCACACCTCAGGAAGGACAAACTGGCACCGGAGCGTGTCCAGCAGAGATTCACACGGATGATCCCTGGAACGGTAGGCCTAACGTACGATGAACGGCTGAGGATCCTGGGATTGTATTCATTAGAGTTTAGAAGGTTAAGGGGAGATCTAATAGAAACTTACAAGATAATGCATGGCTTAGAAAGGGTGGACGCTGGGAAGTTGTTTCCGTTAGGTGGGGATACTAGGACCCGTGGGCACAGGCTTAGAATTAGAGGGGGTCGATTTAAAACGGAAATGAGGAGACATTTCTTCAGCCAGAGAGCGGTGGGCCTGTGGAATTCATTGCCACGGAGCGCAGTAGAGGCCGGGACGTTGAATGTCTTCAAGGCAGAGATTGATAAAGTCTTGATCTCGCAAGGAATCCAGGGCTACGGGGAGAGTGCGGGTAAGTGGAGTTGAAATGCCCATCAGCCATGATTAAATGGCGGAGTGGACTCGATGGGCCGAATGGCCTTACTTCCGCTCCTATGTCTTATGGTCTTATAATTTTAATTGTATCCTTTATGAATAACTTCATATTTCCTATCATGCAGTATTTGCTGCAAGTTGTGCTCAAGATACATGATGAACGTTTAGCTCATTGTCTGTCCACTGGAACTGATCTGATCAGTTTTATGACACCACTTATTCCCATTTGTCCTTCAAGACACTAAGTAACAGAAGGGTCTCATAGTAACCATGTGTTGAACACCGTGACATCTGCTGCCCTACTGTTCTGAAATCTATTGGGACGACTTAGCAATTATTACTATATTTCACAGTTCACATCGCATGAGAACCTTTTTATTGGCTTCACATCAGGTGGTATACCTTTGAGTCCCTCCCAGAATTCCAGCAAGTTTGAACAGGACGTCACCAATTCCAGGTTTCTTCCTTGTGCAGAGCATGTTTAGGGCACAACTCGGTTCACTTTAAGTAATCACAACCAGTAAATTCATTCCTGTTTCTGCAGAAAACTGTATTTGGAAATTGACTAGCGCATGTTTGTTTGGTTTCAGGTATGTGGATTACCCTATTTATGATGTTCTACAGATGGTTGGGCGAGCTAATCGTCCCTTACAAGATGATGAGGGGCGATGTGTAATTATGTGCCAAGGGTCAAAGAAGGTGAGGATGATTGACTGGTTCACAAATGCCTGTATTCAAAATAGCTCCTGTACTTTCTCAGTGCCTGTCTGCATGTTGCCAGGATTTGCACCACATGTGTTTTGTTACTAAAGTTCAGGCTGATCCTTTGTTCCAGGACTTCTTCAAGAAGTTTCTCTATGAGCCACTGCCAGTGGAATCCCACCTTGACCATTGTCTACATGATCATTTCAATGCTGAAATCGTTACGAAGACCATAGAGAACAAGCAGGATGCTGTGGATTACCTGACCTGGACCTTCCTTTACCGTAGGATGACCCAGAATCCAAACTACTATAATTTGCAGGGTGTGTATATGCATGATGAATTGGAAGGAGAAGTTCAAGTCATTCTGATGCCAGAATCTGAGAGGCCTGTTTCCGTGCTTTATGATTCTATGACTTGATAATTGGTTCACTGGGTCGCGCTTCCATCTCTTTATCACAAGATTGTAGATTCAAGCCCCATTTTATAATTTAGGCTGATGTTTAAGGGCAATATTGAGCAGGAGCTGCCATCTCTCAGGTGAGAGATTAATATTCCATTCTTTGGAGGTGCACATCCAAAGGTCCCGTGGGAAATGACCCAGTGTCATCAATTATTCCTCACCTTAGATGACTGAAACAGATGACTTGGTCATGCATTGCATTGCACCTTGGGGAAATCGCTGTGAGCAACCCGGATGCTGCATTCCCTAGGTTCCAGTGTTGATAACTCTTGCAAAAGACTAAAATGGTGGTAAACTGCTTTGGGGCATCCTGAGGTTGTGACAGGCTCTGCATAAATGTAAATGTGTATCATCTGCTGCAGTCAGTCTCCTCATGTAAAATGTTTTTGCAGTATCCATCCTATGTGCAAAAGGGCTGGTCTAAACCACTCTGACCATGTAGAATTGTGATCAGTCTATATCTTAGATAGAATAGAATCCCTACAGTGTGGAAACAGACCCTTCGGCCCAACAAGTCCACACCGAACCTCAGAGCATCCCACCCAGACTCATCCCCCTACAACCCACTTAATCTGCACATCCCTGGATGCCACAGGCAATTTAGCATGGCCAATCCACCTAACCTGCACATCTTTGGACTGTGGGAGGAAACCGGAGTACCCGGAGGAAACCCACGCAGACACAGGGAGAATGTGCAAACTCCGTACAGACGGTTACCCGAGGGTGGAATCGAACCCGGGTCCCTGGCACTGAGGTAGCAGTGCTAACCACTGTGCCACCATGCCGCCCTAAATCTTAATTTGAGGGTTAGCCAAGTTTTGAGAAGGGTGCTTCTGACAGACATGGGTGAATACTCATGCACTTGTGAATCAAACTTGTACCCCCACCAAAGGGCAGAGATATTCCCTGAATTAAGCAGGCAGTATATTTTACAAGGGGCCAAGATTTTATGTGATTTGTTACATTTACATGGAGAAAATATTTAATGTCAGTGTTTATCTGAATCTGCTCCACTTTGCCAACTTAGGTTAGGGTATGATGTGATGACATTTTCTGGGACACTTGGGTTCATTTATTAATGGTATCCAATTTCATGTTTCAGGTGTGTCCCACAGACATCTTTCAGATCATCTTTCGCAGTTGGTGGAAAATACTCTGAATGACTTAGAACAATCCAAGTGCATCAGCATTGAGGATGAGATGGATGTGGCACCACTGAATCTTGGAATGATTGCAGCTTACTACTATATCAATTACACCACAATTGGTGAGTGCTGCAATGTCACGGAGTTGAGGTGTGTTATTGCCATCTCACAATCAAGTATCTTCAATGATGAGTCAGCTTAGTCTGTTGTGCAATCTCCTTGAACCACTGTGTACTCGAGTGGGCAGCTACTAGATCATAACATATTGCAGTGAGCAAAGTTGCTAAAAACATGATTACGTCACTGACTTTGAAAGAATGAATTTTGTGTTTTGATTTCAGAGCTGTTCAGTATGTCACTGAATGCCAAAACAAAGATCCGAGGTCTGATTGAAATCATCTCCAATGCCGCAGAGTATGAAAATATTCCCATTAGGCACCATGAAGATAACCTCCTGCGACAGGTCAGTGCATACAGAGAAGCGGGCATGTCATGTTGTGAGAGTCAGTGGTCACATTTCTGTTACTTTAACTCTGTTTCTATTTCTTGCTTTTACAGTTGTATCAGAAGGTTCCTCACAAACTCAACAACCCAAAATTCAATGACCCTCATGTGAAGACAAACTTACTCCTTCAGGCACATCTTTCCCGTATGCAACTGAGCGCCGAACTCCAGTCTGACACAGAGGAGATCCTTAGTAAGGTGAGAAGCAAAACTGAAAGTTGAAGTAGTCAAATGTTATGATCTGTACATAACAATTGTTATGCTCCACCCTGGAGTCTTAATAAAGGTTGGTAACCTGCACTGTTTGATCTTCCAACAGGCAATTCGTTTAATCCAAGCTTGTGTGGATGTACTGTCCAGTAATGGCTGGCTCAGCCCAGCTCTGGCCGCAATGGAACTGGCCCAGATGGTGACCCAGGCGATGTGGTCCAAGGACTCCTATTTGAAGCAGCTTCCACATTTCACTTCAGAACATGTCAAACGCTGTACTGACAGGGTGAGGATAGTGAATTCTGTGACAAGCGGCTAAATATGGGATGAGGCACACAGTTACGTTGGTGGGATAAATTAAAAGGCAGGCATCGAGCACTGTTCAGACAGTTTCTCATAGAATCCTTGCAGTGTGGAAACAGGCCTTTCGGCCCAACAAGTCCACACCGAATCTCAGAGCATCCCACCCACCCCCACAACCCACCCCCACCCCCACAACCCACAACCCACAACCCACACCTCCCTGAACACTACGGGCAATTTAGCATGGCCAATTCACCTAACCTGCACACCTTTGGACTGTGGGACGAAACCGGAGCACCCGGAGGAAACCCATGCAGACACGGGGAGAATGTGCAAACTCCACACAGACAAACGCCCGAGGCTGGAATCGAACCCGGGTCCCTGGCGGTGAGGCAGCAGCGCTAACCACTGAGCCACCGTGCCGCCTAAAGACATAGTTAGGCTTACAGTTGTATATATACAAAGAGTGCAGGACCAGTCACCAGCAACTATGACAACGGACTAAGTGTTCAAGTTGGCCAGCTTGTTTTTTTTTTTTTAATGGTCTATTTTGGCAAGCAGCAAGTTAGTTGGGAGTTGGGTTGACTTCACAGCATGGAGACAAAAGAACAGATGATGAAATGAATGAATCAGTAACTTTGAGCAAAACCTTTGAGCATCTGACATTAATTACTTTTTTCTAAGTCTTTGGTTCTCTGCTTATGAAATTTGTCAGAAACATCGTCTTTGTTGCTGTACTAGAAAAAAAGTAGTTGAGAACTGAGGTGATCTACAGGTCTGATTTTGAGTCATGTAACATCATGCAATTTTCTTCCAGGGGACTGACAGTATTTTTGATATCATGGAAATGGAGGATGATGAACGCAATGCACTGCTCCAGCTCTCTGATGCACAGATGATGGATGTTGCCCGGTTCTGTAACCGCTACCCCAACATTGAGCTTTCCTATGAGGTGATTGACAGGGAAAATATCAAAAGGTAAGTGTCGTTAATGGAAAATGACCTGGGCTCAGAGAACGTTACGTCCTTTTCAGGTGGGATGTGAATTTAAATCCAGCCCAGCTGCAGAGATTAGAATCAAAGTTTCAGCTTGTCCCATGTTTTTCACGGAAACTGACTGCATGTTGCCAATGACAAAGGGTAAGAACTGAACATGTTCGGTCGTTACGGAAATGGACATTACCGAGTCTTCGAGAGATGAGGGTTACATTTTTATTCACTTGAAAAGGAAGTCTCCAAACTCAAGATATAGACTGAATTTTTCCAATGGATAGTTACACACAGAGGATACTGGAAGCTCAGTCTCCCATAGTTTGATGGAAGGAAGGTCAGAAGCAAGCTAGACTTTATTGAGTCAATAGAAATAGGAGAGTTAAGCATCCCCAACTCACAAAACAAATCATAGAGATTGTAATAGTTATACAACTTCCAGATACTCATCCTTAGATAATATGCTACTTTGTTCAGTGGTTCCTCAGTCGTAGTGATGGTACAGCTGGAGCGTGAGGAGGAGGTGACTGGACCTGTCATTGCACCCTTATTCCCTCAGGTGAGTCTATTTAGCAGTATGGAAATTATTTCCAAGTATCGATCTTGGATTCTGATGTTTTCTGACAAACTTATGTTCTGTCTCTTTCAGAAACGCGAGGAAGGTTGGTGGGTGGTGGTTGGAGATCCCAAGACAAACAGCCTGATATCCATCAAAAGACTGACCTTACAACAGAAGGCAAAAGTGAGTGTCAGCACTGGGGTGGGGGATGGGAGGGATTCTTAATGCTTTAATCACATGTGGGGTGACTTGGAACTGCAAGGTATTCTGATACTACAGCATATTTTTCTTCGATGTGGCCTCAAAGCTTTGTCGGTTGTCACTTAGACGAAGGGCATAGATTAAAATGAGGAAACATTTCTCCCCCACATGCAACAAGTTCAGAACTCAATTGTGCGTGTTACTGAAAATTTCTGTTAATTATGCTATTGATGATATGGGATAAAGGTAGGCTTAAAAGGGGTGATAGGCTCCACCTGTTTATGTAATTTCAACATAACGTGTTCAAGAGCCAGCTTCCCTGAGCCATAAGTTGGAATGAAGTACAGAACTGCTCCATTCTGTGCTGTTTCAGCCATTCATCTGTTCCAGTAACATGACTAACATTTTACCCTGTGAACCACAAGCAATTTCTGTATAGATGGAGTCACCAGTAACTGACTTGAAGGTGAGAAATTTGATAATGGTTGTACTCGTGTTTTTTAGGTGAAACTCGATTTTCTTGCACCAGCTCCAAGTACCCAACATTACACACTGTACTTCATGAGCGATGCGTACATGGGCTGTGATCAGGAATACAAATTCAGTATTGATGTCAAGGAAGCGGATAGTGAAGGCGAGAGTGACTCTGACTAAGTGTGATCTGTGTCATTGTAAAAACTTCTCTGAAGATCTTCAATGATGGAGAGATGGATACATGCTATTCTTCTGCGAGGGAGCATGTTCATTCTAAGCAACATCGCTTGACACTTCTGTTCAGTCTCTACAGTTTAGAGCAACGATTTTGAATGTAGAGTTGCAATAGTTTCATTTGTTATAGATGTTTTACGAATTGTAGTTGGATCAAGGTTTGGCGACCTGCATATTTTTTTTAAATCCTTATATGCCCCTTGGTAATGTACAGTTTTTAAGTTTTGTTCAGTCTGAAGCGAACTGAAACCTTAATTATTGTGATGAAATGTTGGCCAGAATAAATGTTTAATATTAAATCCACTGGTTTCTCTTACAATCACTAGTGTTTCAAGTGACAATTCCCACATTAGTCCTCGTGCCCTGTTCAGCTGTTAGCGGTCCCTTGTATCCAGTTCCTTTGCATTTCTTTCATGAGAAGGATTGTAGATTATGACTGAACTTTACGGAAGCTACACATTCAGAAATTGGATCAGTGTGATTCAGTTTGAAACTTTGTGTCAAGAACTGTGAATTGGTAACTACCAGTTTATAATTCTCAGAAACAAATGGAATGATTCAGCACTCTTTCCTCCTTTCTCACTGAAGGTCATCTATGATGTTGAAGTCTTAGTTAAAATTAACACACCCCTAAACAAATCTGTCACAGGGCTATATGCAGGAGCTGGAAACAGTTCAAGAACCTGCCCACAACCCTCCAGCCATCACACAGCATTAAAAAATAGAAGATTTGAACTGCAACTGAACATGATCACATCGAATGTTGTAGTGCAGACTTATGCAAGGGAAAAACTGTAGAAACCAGAGGACTAGTACTATTTTACTTGTTTGATGACGTCTGTCAGAATGCACAAATACCATTTGCAAGTTAAGTATTCATCCCAATCAGAGAAAGCTTAAAAATCTGCAGAATTTGTTTCAAATCTCAGATGCACATCTGAAGAATCTACTAACAATGTGTACCACTTATTTGTGTACAAGTCTAAACATATATACTAAGTAATTTTGATTGTCTTCCAAAACATATAAACAAATTGATTTTAATTGTTAAGTTCTATACAATTTATTAATATGCAGAACATGACCAGCGAGTGGCAAAATAATTAGTGCAAATGTGAAAATGGGTACATGAAGTAGTCATGGTGTAAAATTCCAGACCGGACAGTGCACATGCAATGCAGTTGAGTAGGATAGTCACATTGTCACATAGCATACTTCTGAATGCATGCTTGCACTAATCTTCGAACTTGTACACCCAGATAGCGATGTCCCCGTCATCACTGCAGGATGCCAACAACCCTGTCTGCTTGGGGTTCCAAGCCACACAGTTGACATCCTGAGTGTGTGCCTTTGGAATGTGGGCTGTGAGTGAAAAGGTGGGTTGGTGTGGGTCCGAACCAGGGTCCTTCTCAAATATCCGGATTGCATCATCACCGCATGCAGTTGCTATCGCGTCCGTCATGTGACACCTGAAAGAAACAGGCCATGTGAACAGGTTGCTCAGCAGTTATTGTGCTAAGACTTGACGAAGATGTTCAAGATCAAGGGTTTCAATACAGCTAATACGAATAAACCCGTGTCACGGTGCTCAATAATCAAGCAAACACAGACTTAGGTTGCTTGGTGAAAAGCCACAAAGAGAAAATATTTTCTTAAATGCACCAAGTCAGCATACAGAAGGAACACATTAAAGTTAAAACTGGATAAATAGATTTGAAGAAACAGGCTCCACCTGAGATCCAAAAGAGGCGTTGGGCCAAGTGCCTCACAACTATCCTGTTTGTTCACACCAGTCAGAATGAGGAGGGTGTTGGTGACAGTCATAAAAGCATTTGAAATGGGGAACTTGCTGTTTGAAAAGGTTATTGATGGAATAATGTCTTTGAACTCACCAAGAAATGTCATAGATAGGGCGACTGTGGAAGCCAGATAGAGTGCAGATACATTTCCAAGAAAGATCTGATCCACTGCATATCACGCCTGTGCCAAAAAGATAATCAATTAGCATGTCCAAGTGAGACTGATTCCCACTGCACAATCAAAATGTTGCAGTGTTTCAGCTTGGAAGGGAAACATTTGAGAAACATGCAACACTGTTTTGTCAACAATACGAAAACCTTTCAGGAGTCATCATTTTTAATTGGCCTCTTGAAATATTAACTCAAAAGCCACCTCATCTGTGACCAGATAACTTGAGGCAGAACTAGATGGGCTGGAATCTTCTCTTCTAACTGTATTCCAAGTCACAAGCCTCACTTCCAACCAAGATCAGCGAACAAGTTTCCCATACGGCGTGAGGTGATGCTGATGAAAATTCGTGGGCCAGGAGCCCTGGTAGTTGAACCAGCAGAGCCCAGCCCAGGAATCGACACAAACAGTAGTGGAATACTTTGTCACAGCTACAGTGGGGGCTGGAAGCTCAGGGGATTTGGGTGTCCAATGGAGTATTTGATGTCAGGTTCTTCTTTCCATCCTGAAGTGTTATTACACACAACAATACTACTTTACCCCTCCACTCATCACCCATCTTCTCAATTAATCAGATTACTGACAAAGCCCAAAAACAACAGCGTAACAACAGTGAGACCAAAAGGTGAGGGAGGGGGTTGGGTGACAGGGAGGGGATTGGGTGACAGGGAGGGGATTAAATCAAAATAGAGTCGAAGGGGTAGATAAGGCACTCCACTCTGCAGTTGCACCTCTCTCTGAAGGCAAGTGTCATGAGTTTTAGACTTAAACATTTCACAAGATGATATGATAATTATAACATCATGCTCAGTTCAGTTACTCTACCTTGTTCATTGCCAGGCCTGTATGCTTTCCAGATTTTAACAGTTTTGTCATCACTGCAAGATACCAAATGCTCTCCTGTTTTATCAAATGCGATGCTCCAAACTGTAGACTCATGACCTTCAAGAGTGTTAACACAGACCCAGTCATCATCTTCCTCCTTATATAGCTTAATGCTGTTATCATAGCTTCCAGAAGCCAGGAGCTAGTGTTGAATTCAAAAATACACATTCAGAGTTACTTGTACAGTCCTTATTATGTCACGTCTTTGAAAAGATACGTCAGTATCTGGTTCATAAGACAACATATCCATAAATTAGAAAACATGGATACTGCAAACAACTAAGTACAGCAGTGGGAAATGTCAACTATGTTGTGAACTCTTACCTCTCCATTTGGGTGCCAGATTACATGTTTGACATCCTGGGTATGAGCATTCAGTACACTCACACACTCATAATCATCATCTTCATCCACTAAAAGGCAAATGAGAATGTCATCAATAGTTTTTGATATAGAGTCCTTACTCGATAGACTGAGCTGTAATCCTTCAGCACAGTGCACTACTAATTTCAGACAGCTGAGAGTCTGTGACAGGCCTGTGGTCTATAAAACCATACACAGCATTTTAGTTTATTACTGATGGGGAAATTAACGAGTCAACATCTGCATGATTAAACAGGACGAGGAACTGGTCCTGGTGTCCATTGCATCACCTGATTGGTTTCTGAATCTATTAATGCAGTTGGATCATTATTCCTCAGTATCTCAGACTCAAACTCATCATAAATCAAGTTTTGCAATGTCCACACCTTTTGGTGCAAAAGGGAAGTTACATTGTTTAGACAGTGCTTTGGATGGAAATTATGTCCTGGTTCAGCCGGTCACTGGACCCAAAACGTTAACTCTGAATTTTTCTCCACAGATGCTGCCAGACCTGCTAAGCTTTTCCAGCAACTTCTGTTTTTGTTCCTTATTTACAGCATCCGCAGTTCTTTCAGTTTTTATGTGAAATAATCTGATTCTATTTGTGACTCTTGCATCCACTCAAGGTTTATTGTGCCTTTGTAACATTTTTCTCACCTCTACATATTTTGTTACGTCTTGTACTTTATGTTGTCATTGAGATTATACATGATCTTATAAGGAGTTGATGGCAGAGGGCTGACATCATTACAATTGGAATTGACAGGCCAAGGTCAACGTTCTGCAGAATGTGGGGTTGGATCATGACAGCCAGTCAAATTTAAATTCAGTTAACAAAATATGGAACTGAAAACAGATCTGAGCAACTTTGACCATAATACTATTAATATGTCTATTAATTTGATGGATGATTTTTAGGTATGGAAACTTGCAATCCTTACTGGTTCACCATGTACAGTGATTGAGTCTTAACAAGTTGGGATAGCCCATGAAAGAATACACCCTTTATAAGAAAGAATACTACACCCTTTATACAAATTATCAATATTGTGGGTGACTTTTAAGGTTCAACGGCCAAGACATGTCGCATTGAATTATGCAAATTTCAAGTACAAAAAAAGCTTTCTGGCCCATCATGTTTGTGCCAGCTGAGTCCGATGCTTTTAAAATTCAGAACTTCAAGTGCATATCCAGCAACCGTTTAAAATATTAAGGGCTTTCTGCTTCTCCCACCATTTTAGACAGGTGTCTCGGGTGCTTTTTACAGAATGGCATTTTCAAAAGGTATTCTATGCAAAATATCTTCTCACCTTCCCAAACCCATACACTTTTATCCCGGCTGCAAGTTGCAAGGAGATTGCCAGATGGAGCCCAGGCGACAGATTTCACTTCATTCTCGTGTCCTTCCAGTGTTGTCAAAAGCTGTGAAAACAAACACCAGGCCTGAGAAATAAACACTCAAACTTATACCGAGTCCATTCCATTGAACAGTTCACAGAAGACCCAGCGTAACTAACACATTTATCTCACATTTTAAGCTGACCTGAGACTCAAGTTATCAATAAAATTGCTGCCGGAAATGTTGCCAGCATTATTTTGAAAACGTTGTTTCCAAAAACCGTTTCGGAACGCAATGACAGCAGTGGGTCTGGCAGGGCGTTCTGCTCATCTGAATCTTGCAGACTGATAAAGCTGTACAGCATGGAAACGGACCATTCAGTCCAACTCAACCAGATATTCCAAATTAATCTAGTCCCATTTACCAGCATTTGGCCCATATCCCTCAAAACCCTTCCTATTCATATACCCATCCAGACACCTTATAAATGTTGAGATTGACCCAGCTTCCACCACTTCATCTGGCAGTTCAATCTGTCCACGCACCACCCTCTGCATGAAAAGGTTGCCTCAAGGTCTCTTTTAAATCTTTCCCCTCTCAGGTTTAACCTATGCCCCCTAGTTTTGGACTCACCAACCATGGGTAAAAAACCTTGGCTATTCACCCTATCCATACTTCTACAAACTTCTATAAGGTCACCCGTCAACCTCTGACATTCCAGGTAAATTAGCTCCGGCCTATTCAGCATCTCCCTATAGCTCAAATACTCCAACACTCGCAACATCTTTCGCTTACTAACTAAACATTTGTCTCTCATTCTCAAATACACTTAATAACCCAATCTTGACAGTTGTCTGCAGTGAAGAATTTCACAGATTCACTATCCCTGGGGAGAAGAAATTCCTCCGTTTCTGTCTTAAATGAATGATCCTTCATTATGAGATTCTGCCCTCGACACCTATTCCCCAAGAAAGTGATTCAACCTTTTTATTTCTTTATTCATTCACAGGATAAGAGCTTCGC
>JAHRHZ010000003.1:8781446-8839648 GCA_024137785.1 Ginglymostoma cirratum
TAGGCCCGAAACGTCAAGCTTTCCTGCTCCTATGATGCTGCTTGACCTGCTGTGTTCATCCAGCCCCACGCTTGTTCTCTCGGATTCTCCAGCATCTGCAGTACCTTTTATCTCTTTTACCCCAGAACATTATCTGGTTCTCTGAATGAACAGTCCAGCGATAAAACCACTAGGCCATCGCCTCCTCTCTCTATCTACCTTGTCAAATCCCCTCAGAATATTTTATGTTTCAATCAGGTCACCTTTCATTCTTCTGTATTCTAACGAGTCTCCGCCCAACCTCCACAACACCTCCTCAGAACGCAGTCCCTCCATACCCAACCCAGTAAATCTTCTCTGGACTGCCTGCAATCACAGTGTGTATCTCCTTCTTCGCAAAATATCCCTACTTTCAATAGAAGGCCAACCTTTCTTTGCCTTCTCTGATCCCACTGAATTTGTGGGCGATTCCCCTGGCTCTGGATTCTGTCCTCTCCACGTCCGTCCTGTCAAGATCCGCTCCCAACCCCCGTTTCAATCTCATCTCGGTCCACAGGACGAAAATGAGAGAGAGAGAGACAGACAGACAGACGGCTTCTTGAACCCTCCTCCATCTCTATGGGGGGGGGGACATCGCCAGGCCTCAGCTGTCAGCAGGAGCAGCGAGTTCAGAGTGCGCTACCTCAAATGCGGCCTCCTTCTTCCTCCAGATGCAGGTGGTGGCGTCGAAGCTGACCGAGGCCAGGTAGGTACCGCAGGGCGACCAAGAGACCTTCCGCACGGTCCGCTGATGCCCATCTTCCAGGAGGCACTTGCACAGCCAGGAGGCCCCTGGGGGGTGTGGAAAAACAAGAGTCGGGAGAATGAAATGTGGTTGTCCCGGCCTCGTACCCCCCGCCCCGGCAGACCAATCGGGAAGCCGCTCGCACCTTCTCTGGCCCAGATACGCACTGCCCGATCGCCTCCACACGAAGCCAGCAGCGTACCGCTCGGGCTCCAGGCCACATACCAGGCCCGGGAGTCGGGATGCGCCGAAAAGCGGAACTCGAGCGTCAACCGCCACTTCATCCCAGGCGCGCGAGCGACCACCCCCGAACCAGACGCGCCTTTGCCACACCTACCCCTGCTCCGGATTGGTTGGAGGTCTCGCCCATATCCAGTTTCTATTGGCGAAGGCTCCCGTCCATCAAGAGCAGATGTCACCTCTCACCAAGGCGCAGTCAGGCCCAACGTTTCGGACGTCACATCCGGATCGGAAACGGGTGCGAACTGATGGCTGCTCTCTACTAAATTATTGTCGTCGTCGTCGGTTACTGACATCGGCGTTTCGGGGGCTAGTTGTTTTCTTGCGGCGGCCCAGGCCGGAAAGGACAATGTATGGACCTGCGGGAGCGGGTCTCTCAGGATCGCGCCGGCGTTCCGGAGCCGGGGGAGGTCTACCGAAGCAAACGGAGCGGAGCTTGGCGTCGGCGGTGCCGGGCGCGCTTTCGGTGACTGCGCTGTGCACGGCGCTGGCGGAACCGGCCTGGCTGCGCGCGCACGGGGGCATGTGCCCGCGGCAGGAGCTTGGTGTCGCGGATGTTCTGGGACGCCTGGACTCGGCCCTGCTGGAAGGTAATGAACTGGGGAGGTAATATGTGAGCGTAGGTGGAGACCGAGAGGAGAGGGTGGTGCTGTTGCTTCGGTTCAGTATCGCAGGAATGCATTTCCGTACTTCCTCTTTCCCTACCTTGATATTGGACATTTTAGTTTGTCAAGATTCCCCAGTCCCTTGACACTGTGTCAGATTCCCTGTCCACACTCGAAGGACAAATTGGGAGTTGTTACCTGTCCATGATACCGAGAAAAATCGCGCATTTCACGACGAGAGGTGTCCCAAATCAGGAAGCGCAGCAAACAAGGTCCCAGTGACCTGATCGTCCAAATCCCTACGGGGGAGTAGGCCATTCGGCTCGTCGAGTCCATACCGCTCCTCCGAAGAGCATCCCATCCAAACCCCTCAACTTTATCCCTGCAAGCCGGTATTTCACATGGCTAATCCACGTAGCCTGCACATTCTTGGTCACTACGGGCAATTTAGCATGGCTGATCCATGTAACTTGCATATCTTTGGATTGTGAGAGGAAGATGGAGCAGCTGGAAAAAACCTAGGCAAACTTGGGTAGAATGTACAAAGTCCACCCGAGGGTGGAATTGAACCCCGGCCCCTGGCGCTGTGAGGCAGCAGTGCTGCCACCTGATGCCTTAGTACCAGATACTGGTCAGAAGTCGAGCAATTATTATTACTTGTTTGAAATGGTGCTTTGGAATATCTATTGTCCACCTGAGAGAGGCTCCATTGTGTTGAGGGGGCATGTCAGACCATACAATACTCCCTCAGTTGAGCAGTGGAATATGAATCTTGTTTGTGAGTCCAACAGTGGACTTGAGCCCATAACCTGTGACTCAGAGGCAAGAATGCTACCAACAAAATACCAGCTGACAAGAAATAAATTGCTGGAAAAATCCAGCAGGTCTGGCCGCATCTGTGGAGCAAAATCAGCGTGACCGTTTGGGGTCCACTGACCGTTTTCTAGAATGCTGCCACTGAAATCCGTTTGCAACATGAATCTTGACATCACAGGGAAGAAAATCTTCCTCCTTTAAACAATGAGGTGGAAAGTTACAGTCATGTTAAGAAATAAACTTCTGTATTATTTTAGTTGCTTCAATGATCTTGAATTTTGCTTGTTTGTTGATTACTTGGTGAAACGGCCTGACATTCAATCTTTCGGTCTCCAGATTATTGTATGAACCGTCAGACTGTGCTCCTGTTGCGGGTCATTGGTGCCTTCTGTTTCCTGGGGATTATTTGCAGTTTGTCTGCTTTTCTCCTTGATGTGTTTGGACCAAAACATCCAGCATTGAAGATTACTCGTAGATATGCCTTTGCTCATATTCTGACAGGTATGTCCACGTGAAACTAGATGTTTGTCAATGTGATATCTTGATCTGGCTTTATTTTTAATCCTTAAACCACTCATGCAAGGTGCTTTTGAAATCATGATTACACCCTCAGAAGGAAGATGTTTCGACTTGGAGAATCAGCAGGTGTGGCATTAACACGAAGTGCATAAGTACAGGTTTCCCACTTGATGACTTCCTCCTTCAGCTCTGCTGCTGAAGTGCATGAGCAGGAGGCCCTTCATTATCATATTGTTGTTTTTTCTTTTGAGTACATATTTTTCCATATTTCTAAATGAAACACAACTGCTGATGCTGAAGCATATGTGGGAGAAAGCAGAGTTCCTGTTTCAAGTCCAGTGACTCTTCATCCAAATGTTCTGAAGAATTGCTCTTAATGTCCTCTGGGTAATTAGGGATGGGCAGTAAATGCTGGCTGAAGCAGAGAATGCCCATGTCCCATGAATTATGTGAAAGAGGTGCTTGCCTGTGTTTCTTATTCGGAACTGATTAATCATAATTGTTCTGCCATTGTTTTGTGCAGGGTTATCCCCTTTCTTCATAAGGGGTGATGATTCGGCATTTGGCACAGCAGTAAACATGACCTTCAGAAAAAAACTCCAAGCAAAAAAAAATGCAAATGAATAACATAAAGTGGCTGTAAAAATGTGTCAAACAGCAGATGTTCAGCTTTTGGGGTGAGAATCAGAGTTTGAGGCTACTGGACCCAGTAGCCTTTCTCCCCAGGGTTGGGATCGGAGATCGTGCTTGGGCTTGGTTGAATTTAAAACAAACACCAACCAAAATACTCAGACTTGGTAATGCATGCTTCCAGCTGACTTCAGTGGAGTTGGGAGAAAAGTGGGCATCAGGAGCAGGCTACAATTCAGCTTGTGCTCTTGCAGCCCGCTTTGTGGGTATGAATTTGAAAAGAGGAGAAAATGGTTTCCGTGTATTCACCTTGCTGTGAACTTTTACCTATTTACACCCCAGCCCACTCGTAGACAAGATTGCTGTCTTACCCTAGTGTCCTTACTCCATCTCTTGTCCCCTTCCAACCACTTGTGAGCACTGTCTTTGCATGTACAAACTCTGTTGATACACATCACTACCCTTTCCTACTCCTGTACATGCTACCCCACACGCACCTTCCCTTCCTCCCTTTTCCCAGTGTGAATGATGGCTTTGTTTGCTAGGCTGGTTATCTTCCAATTAGACCCCAGTTTCCTGCTGATTGGTTCACTAAATTGTCTGTGCTTAGAGGAGCATCTCATTGCATAACCTTCCAATTCTGTTTGGAATCCTGGCAGCAAACCTTATGGTGTAGAAGCCTGGTGGAGAAGGATGAATTAACCATATGAGATTTGTTCAAATTTTGTGCTGGCACCCACCATCCTTGCTCCACTCACTGTCTTTGTTTGTTATTTGCAGTTCTGCAATGTGCTACGGTGATTGGGTTCTGTTACTGGGCCTCAGAATTAATCCTCGCACTTCAGCAGCAACACAAAAAATATCATGGTTCGCGTGTCTATGTGACCTTTGCAGTTAGCTTTTACTTGGTGGCAGGAGCTGGAGGAGCATCCATCTTGGCAACGGCTGCTAACCTCCTCCGACACTACCCAACTGAGGAAGAGGAACAAGCGCTGGAACTGCTATCAGAAATGGAAGAGAACGAACCGTATCCAGTGGAATATGAAATTGTCAACCAGTTCCAGCCTCCACCTGCCTACACACCCTGAGTCTCAGGACACATTATTTTCTCATCTCAAGTCTCACTTCACTTGACTGTTCAAACTTGTTCAGTGGAATTCTCAACCTCAAGCACTTCACTCCAACACCTCATCATCCTTCCTGCTTGGAGGCCTAATGCTCTGATCATCTCAACTACAAAAACGTTGGTTGTATTTTCAGTGAATCAACTTGTTCAGACATGTTATGATGCTTCTCTAGGATAGGTGAGACAAGAAACTGGGTGTTCTAGCCCAGGGGTAGATATACTACCCCTGAGTCACAAGACCCTACGAATATGTTTTTATGCTCTTGAGGGTTGATGAGACCTTTGAATGAGTTGGAGTTGACTTCTCAAGTGACCATATTTGTTAAAGAGGCAGTACCTTTTTAACTTCGGAAGGCTATATTTGAACATTTGTAAAGTTGAACATTTTATAGACTTTAAAACTTTTAATGCTTTAAATAAACTACAATCATGTGCTTTTGCTATTATATTGCTTTGGAAGTATTTGAAGTAGTCAAAACAATTTGATTCTTAAACGTGTCAGTGTTCTTCTGAAAGGATTTGGATATTTTCTGCCCATAATTCAGTACTGCAAGTTGCCGCAGTCGAAAGGATACTGTCTCTGATTTCTTAGTCAGAAAGTAAGCATCTGCTTGTTCACACCTTAGTCTTTAATCACTCTCACATTTTACAGCTTGCCTCAGTTATTCAGCAGAGAGATCAAGGGAGCCTTTCAGAAATCTTTTGTTGGGGGCAGGGAAATTGACTGTTCACATTATGGAGTTGTCATGCTGCTGAACTGACTAACTGGGATTTGTTTACCTTCAGTTTGATTAGTTGTTTTGCTTGACGTTTTTCTTCCCTCTCCTAATTACGATGGAAGAGGAGTTAAAAGGACTAAATTAGATTCTGAAGAATCTAATCAGGTTTTAGAATACTACTACACAGAACAAATTCCTAGTGTGGCTTCATAAGATCAGTCATTACTGCCTCATGAACGTATATGGGCAAATTTTGCAAAGCAAAAACTTATCCCAGAGATAGCTTTCAAAGGAGAAGGAGTTGACTAAGAAATCCCAGACTTCCCCATTTGGTGCCCATTGCATTCTTCAAAGTTGAGCTTACTAACATGGACAAAAAGAAAACCAACAATTGAGTCTAAATAAGGTGCCATAATGTCAGTGGTTTACTGAAATCCATCTATTGACACAGCTGGACTGTTATACTCCATTGGGTACAAGTGGAAGGGTTACACTGTTGAATGGTAACAACATCAACAAGGGATTATTTTAAACTGAGTCTTTGGTGTTTTACTGATTCAGAACATGCAAAGTACAAAATTGCACTTGCAGATATTGTAGCCGCCATCGTAATGGTATGTTTCAATGAGAATTGTGTCTCATGTGAAGTAGGATATCTAAACTTGTCTTTAGATCTAGAAGACACTGTATCCTAGGCAAGGTACTCTCCCTTCCTCAAGTCAAATTAAATTCAGATTTGAGGAAACAAGCTGCCCTGCCTGAGCAACAGCGCCAACTGTTGTCATTTTTCAGGCATGCTGTTGTAGTAAATGACCAAAATTAAACTGCATTGTCAACCAAAAATACATATTGATTTTGTAGAATCGTTCACCCAACCTCAAATCATTTCCTGTGGACCTCTGTTCTGTTTTAGCATAATCTCTTACTGACTTTGCATCTTGAGCATGAATGCACTTTATGATGGGTGATGTGAAGGTGAACTGACAAGAACAACCCTTGGTGAGTAACATTAGATTCAATAGAAAAACCTAAACACTGCCAGCAATCACTTAGGCAACTGTTTATTTTATCAAGCAACAGCCAGCTGTTGAGTAATTTGTAAATATTCCCCTATCAATGTTACAGAAAGTTACAGCACTATTCCCAACAACCTCAGAACAATGGGGCTTAATCTTCTCAATCATAATCAGCTCTGACTGACAACAGTCAATAAAATGCATAGAATTGGTGCCAAATCCTTTGCATGCTGTCTGCAAAAATCAAAGCATTAGGATGTAAAGATGTGCAAACGTTGTTAGTAGTACGTCTGTACAGCTAATGACTTTTAATAAATATGGAATTACAAGTCAGATGAGTCACATTTTTGTAAATATCCCCACTTATTACTCACCTACAAAGCAAAACTTAATTTGTAGGACAAGGTCATAAGACACACGACACCAAGTTGTAATCCAACAGGTGAATTTGAAATCATGTGCTTTCAGACTGCTGCTCCTCCATCAAGTGAAATTCACCTGACTGAGGAGCAGTGCCGTGAAAGCTTGAGATTTCAAATAAACTTGTTGGATGATAACCTGGTGTCATGTGACTTCTTATTTGATCCATCCTTGTTCAACACCTGCAGCTTCACATCATAATTTGAAGTAATTGGCAAGCCTCTATTTCTAACTCAGTTTGAGGTTTATTGGCCCATAACCGGGGTCTGGTCCAGTTTGGCAAGGTGGTCTCTGCGTCTGTTCCAGCACCAGATCCGTCTGCCTGTACACTTCAAGCAACTTGCAAACAATGGCTCAGAAGAAAAACTACATACAAGAGACAACCTCCCACAAAATTTGTCAGTTGGGTTTCTGTTATTTGTATGCGTTGATGCTATGGAAAATCAGGCATATTTCAAAACAAAAGAGTATAAAATAAATTCAACAGCGGCTTCTATGTTAAGAGATAGCAAGAACTGCAGTTGCTGGAGTCAGATAACAGTATGGAGCTGGAGGAACACAGATCTGGTAGCATCAGCAGAGCAGGAAAGCTGACGTTTCAGGTCGGGAACCTTCTTTGGAAATGGGGAGGAGGAAGGTAGCTCAGAAATAAATAGAGGAGGGGTGGGATGGTGATAGGTGAGTGCAGGGAGGGAGTGGTGAGGATTGGTCAATGTTATGGGAGGGGTGGACAGGTTGCGTCAGGTCAGCGTGGTACAGATGAGACAGAGGGTCAGACATGGAATGAGGCCAGGGGTGGGGAGATGTTAAAACTGGTAAAATCCAGCATAAAATCCACGTTTGGGCCATTGGGTTGGAGGCTCCCAAAGCGGAATATATGGTGAGCTCCTCCAGTTTGCAGGTGGCGCTACTGTGACACTGGAGGAGGCCCGGGATCAACATGTCACCCAGGGAGTGGGAGGGGGAGTTAAAATGGTTGGAAACCAGGTGTTGTTGTTTGTCACCTAGAGAGCACAAATGCTTTAAAAATGGTCTCCGAGTCTACGCTTGGTCTCACTGATGTACAGGAGGCCACACTGGGAGCAGCGGATACAGCAGACCAAGTTGATAGGTGTGCAGCTGAACCCCTGTCTGAACAACCAAACTACCACTGTAACAGTAGCACACATCTGTAAATAAAAGCTCATTGATATTGCCACTGCATCAAGCATTTAACAATCAACAAGTTATTTCATCAACTTATTCAGACATAGGGTCTCTAATGCCTGGGACAAGTGAGATGTGGCCCTAACTTGCTAAATAACCAACTACATACTATATAAGATGGGATGATTGTACTGCAGGGCTATGAAGTCACCAATTTGAACATAAATAGGACATACCTCAAAGGTTTACCCTTGGCCATGACACAATTGAGAACTCTGTCTTTTCTTCCTACTCCAGTATCCAGAAGAGCGCTTCTACATAACTGAATTTTCTTTACCTCCCCATCACCAAACGACCTGTGATGTATTTTCACCTATGAACCACCGCCAATAAATTACCCATGTTTTCAAAATATTTGTGTGGTCCTCCTTGGAAAAATGCACTCATTCTGTGTAAATTAGAGACTGTGGAGGCCTTGATTTGAGCCACTGAACTTTTCTTCTAATCCATAGGCCTGGAGAAATGCTTCAAACACAAGTATAGACACTGCAACAACAGCTGAACAAATCTAGTTTATGAAACAAATCTAAATAAAAGCCATTTTTCAGGAGAGGTCACAATTAAACTATTGCAAGATTATGATAGCTTCAAGCAAAGGAAGTGTACCATCCTCCTGGAAACTGGCCGAAAAGATTCCAGACCAACAGCATTTTGTGTGATTTGTCATCAAAGCCATTCATTTCTCAAAAAAGCAGTTCAATACATAACTACATATGGGTAATAAATATTGACCTTGCCTACAATGCTTCTGTTCTGTCAAAAAGTTTTTAAAAAAAATCTTTATTCCACTTTATTTTACAAAGACAACAGCTAGATTACAAGTTTAAAATAGTCTTCAAATGACAGTTGGATGGAAAGGTAACATGTCTTTATCAAAAAGTTGTCTCTGCAATATTCATGAGGGTGTTAATCATTTAACATAAATCTCAAATCATAATTTCAACACTGAAAAGTTATCAATTGGTTGTCTAAATAAATTCTTTATACAAATAAAGGAAAGCATCCATGGGGTCAAGTAATAGCCATGATACAAGGCTCACTGTCCAATAAAAGATTTACAAATATGTACAGCCCCTCCAACTTATGTTTTACATATATGTACAATGAGAATGTCTTCAGATTCCTTGCTCGATGATAACATCAGATAAATCTTCCTTGCCCTCAATTGCAAGATTCTGTAAGATAACAAAACATTGATTTAAATTTGTATGCCACCATAAAACCCTCGTCTGATCTAATTGTCTGCAGCACAAGAACCCTGTTGCTCTCGTTTATTGTTAACAGGTTACAAGAGCAAACCATGCAACTTGACTTGTAACTAATGTTGTTCCTTCACTCATTCACCCCTTGAACTTGTGGCAGATACGTACCTTTTCATTGGCTAAATGAAGCAAACAGGCAAATGCCATAGGAACAGACAGGTTCTTTGCCATTGTACTAGGTAATCTGTCAATATAAGAGAGCACAATTTAAACACAAAACTTCACAGATATAACCAGTTGTGCAGAGACGTCGGTATGATGTATGCTGGCACAATGGTACTATAACGGATAATACAGATGTTCCAAGAAGATCTGGATCAAGGTTCAGGACATATCGTTTTTAAGTTCACCAAGACAGCTATTCAAAAAAAACTACACAAATAAATCTTGAATTAAGAACAAAAATTACTGCAAGAGCATAAAAGTCTTGTTGAATTTTACCACTCCATCTAATACACAAATGTGTCATTGAAAGGAAAGGAAATCTTTTGTCGTTCGTCTGATCGGACCTACATGTAACAGCAAACCTATTGTTAATCCTGACTTTCTCTTTGAATGGCCTAGCAAGGCACTTAACTTTCTCAACGCAGAGAAAAGTCAAGAGGAAAATGAAACTAAACTGTCAACCCAGGCATTGGATTATTAAAAACAAGGTACACCGTATGGGGAGTTGCGATTGCAAACACCAGGAAGAACAACAGCAGTCAATGCATGGAAAACAGCCTGCAACTCGACAGTGCCTCCCCAAAACATAACTAATGCTCGAGAAACTCAAAATCTGGCACAATCTTTGGACAATGAAATGGAATGAATGGTTTGAATCTGGGATGACTCTCCTTAAGTTCTGAAATGTTAACTCCATTTCTGATATTTTTAGGGTTGTGATTTGAAAATTACCAACTGGACCATTTGTGCCTCAGAGCTGATGGAGGAAAAATTTTCATGGTTTGGGACTTGGATGAATCCCCTTTCAAGAGTCTGTGTACATTCAATGGGATGCAGGGGATTTTTCTGTGCTGCACTAATCTACAATTCTAATCATTTGAATAATTCTTTTCATAAATTCCACTTGTTGATTCAGGTACAAAATTGTCCGAAGTGAACTGAGAAATGGCACGTTTCCATTGGTTCGGATATCCATCCAAGATAAAAGAAACAAACCTTTCAAACAGATTCTTGGTGATTGTTGTAAAGCTTTGCCGTCCTTTCACTGTCATTACAGCGACTTGCAACTCCTCAGTCACTCCATTCTGTTTAATGAACAAGAGTCAGCTTGTTTACAATGGTACTCCAAGATCCTGCTTAACCTCAGGACAAACCACAACATTTATAGCCAACGAAGTACTGTACGTCAGAAGCAGCATCACTTTTGAAACACAAAGTTTCAGTTTTGAGGTGTTGCCAAACAAGACGTCAGGGAACACATCCCTACTGATGTAGCACCCTGCAGTCATTACTCAGACAGAGACAGGACTCGGACCTGGAAGTCACATTCACAGAGTCTCCACATCTAAATGCTGGGAATCCCAAATCAGATGGTTCATAGAATCCCTACAATGTGGAAACAGGCCCTTCGGCCCAACAAGTCTACACCGACCCTCAAGAGCATCCTACCCAGACCCATCTCCCGAGAAACCACCTAACCTACACATCCCTGAACACTACGGGCAATTTAGCATGGCCAATCCACCCAGCCTGCACAACTTTGGACTGTGGGAGGAAACCAGAGCACCCAGGGGAAACCCACACAAACTCCACACAGAGAGATGCCCACGGGTAGATTCGAACCCGCGTCACTGGCACTGAGGCAGCAATGCTAACCACTGAGCCACCGTGCCGCCCCAAGTAGTTGGAGGGGTGTCAGGGCAGGAAACGAAAGGGAAGCTGCTGCATTTGTGAGGGTTTACTTTTGTTAGATGAGATCGAATGTGGTTTTGTGGATCAGAAAGGCCAGGGGGCAAGCACCACTGGAGCGGGAGCAGGGGGTGCAGGGTCAGACTAATCTGGAAATGAGATCGCACGAGAGAGGAGCATTCCAACACATCATCTTTTCCTCATGGAACCCAAGCAGGCTAATTTACTAGCATTGCTCCTGACCTCAAATCGCAACCGAACTTCAAAATGGCACCTTGGTGGAAAACAGCCCTTAAGTGGTCATTTCAGGGCCTTAATTAGGCAAGGCACTCTTGGCTTTGCACACTCGCTCACCACCCCTCGCAAACTTAAATTTCTCACAGGTCAGGATAGGCGAGTAGATCATTGAAAGGCCACCCAAAATTTTAGGAATACCGTAAGTGGGCCTTGAACTCACAACTTATGAGTACAAGTGACACGAGCATGTTTTAAACAGTTTTCAATCACATCTTGGCTTGGTGAGTTCTTTGTAGCAAAGCAGGGAAACTCTGAAATAATCCATTTATTAACCCTATTGAGTACACTCCTCACTTTTCCTTCCGTGATGTTTTTATTTTCAGTCAGGAGATCCCACATGTTCTGTTTCAATCTTTTCACATCCATCTTTTTTGCTGTCTTTGAATAATTCAATAGGATTTTGTTGACCTACAAATGATCAAAATTTACAGTTAGATTTTCAAACTTGCAAGATCCAACACATTTCTTGTTCATTTTAACACACCCTGATGCCTAGATTGATACAACAGCGACTTCAGCCATGTTTCTTCGTCAATCAGTATTTCGAATACAGGAAACAACATTCAATCATTAAATTTGGTGTCTCTTTCCACTATTTTGTATTCTTCTCTCCACCTGTCACCAGTAAGGTGGAGAAGGCCATTAGCCTTAAGATCATGTAAACTGTCACTTTATTGTTTTGTAAAACGAAGTACATACTGGTTCTGGCAAAGACCTATCAGTGGTTAATACTTCACTACTTAATATGAGTACACCTTGTGAAATGATACAAGGTGGATTATAGCAGCAGCAAATCTCCCCAGATAAAATCCTGTGACTGTACTTGACTTGAAGTGAGATTTGTTGTGTGCTGTTTTCCTGGAGAGGTGTTGCCACAGTGCTGGAGCGTCCGCTTCAGAAGTCGTGGGTAAACAGCTCTGAGCTCCATGAATTTTTTTTATTTCGACAAAAGAAGCACGAGTGGGTGGAATCAGCCTCAGACAGACCCAGGGTTTTCATCTTGCTTTCATTTGGGGTTTGGAGTTGGCAGTTGAAGCTCATAGATACAGCTCACTCTCTCTCTCTACTGCAGCAAAAAGCTTGAGTCCTCTATCTTCTGCTAGATTATTTGTTTCAGTGTTCCTTTCTCCTGGACAGTCAAGGATATGGCATGTGAGGAAAACTTTTTTGCTGAATTTGCCTTTGCCTCGGGTGTTTATGGGATGCTGCTATATTGAAACATTTGATCATTGGTAGTTAACGTATTATTTTATTCACTATTTCAAAACAGGTGAAGTTATGTTAATTTTTTTTTTGCTTGTATATTAACTGTGGTGTAAGAATAAGTTGTATTTTGCTTAAAGCCTCAGAGTGGACCAATGAAATCAGATCTGGAACACAGCACCTTACACTTGCCTTTAAGTAAAATAAAGATTTAGGGTCTAGGGTATCTGCTTGATATATTTTTGAGGGGGTTTGGTCTGGTCCATAATAATCCTGGTTGTACCAGGTGCCAGCTACAAGACACTCTGCCAACAGTTGACAGTTGTGACATATTGACAATAATATTTGTCATTGTCACTTATGTTCCACTGTCAAGGGTACTGAAGCCTCAAGAACGCTGCTAAAAAGCAAAATAGTTCATCCAGCCCCAGCCTGAAATACACAACAAAGTGACTTTACAGTCTAGATTACAGTTTCTAAACCACTTACTTTCTGAGGCTCTGCCACTAAGTTTTCTCCTCCATAGGTTGTGATGTTTAAGTCCTTTCCATCCAGTTCCAAGCCATTCTCATCTTGCTCCAATGCAGCATCAAAGGAGTCATTTGCAGCTACAAACCCATCATGATCATCATCACTATCAAGCTGTACAAAACAAAAATTAAAAATGAAATCATGCAAAATAAATTATGTCTTAAGAAAAATTCTTCAAAAGGAGCATGCGCAATAAACACAGACCTGAGTTCTGGGGCAGAAGTTTGATGTGTCATTGGGATTATTATAATCATAATCCCCAATTCCCTCATCTTGATCCGGGCAAATATTTTCTTTCACAATCCGCTTTATCTGAAAAAAATTTTAAGCAAATATGTCAAACTCTCTCAACTCTTTTCAATTACCATCAAACTAATGCAGTAAAGGGTATTCTTCATTGGTTCAGCTCAGTGGAAGCAAGAATATTACATTCCACCGAAGTCA
This sequence comes from Ginglymostoma cirratum, assembly GCA_024137785.1. NCBI lineage: Eukaryota > Metazoa > Chordata > Chondrichthyes > Orectolobiformes > Ginglymostomatidae > Ginglymostoma > Ginglymostoma cirratum. The sequence goes on from JAHRHZ010000003.1 coordinate 8,795,098, forward strand.
TGCTGTATCCGACCTGCACGCAGTTAATGAAGCAGCATAATGAAAACTTCACAGTGGGGGGAGGCCCAGTCTGTGAGACAGACACACACTCTCATTTAATCCTTGGGGTATTGTTTTATTCGGCCACGACTCTAGTCAAAAGGGTGGCAACTTCAGCCCTCACTTCTTCCTGCCACTTAAGAGCATGAAGCAATTACCCTTTCAGGTTCTATTGCAATCAAGCTGTAGGCTTGTCCAGAGTGGACATCTTTTTGAAAACATTTAAGGTGCATCAACTCAATCAATAATACAGTGTAATGTAGCAGAATATTTTGACTTCATTCATGTTTCATTCTTTTTCAGTATTGGAAAATGGGCTCCAGTTACCATAACACAAGGTTTAAGGAACAACCGGGTAATGTTGTCTGGATCATAATGGAAATCTGTAGGTAGTGTTGTCAGCTTTCTACTGCGTCGATCTAATGCAGCTTGAGAGATTGTCGTGGCAGCCTGGAAAAGATATCAGAACAGTAATTGTTTGGACACAGAACGTCTTGCCTATCCAACATATGAAATGACTCACACCCAGTATAGTGACAATACCCCATGCAAGGACCCGCTCTCCATTCCTAGAGACAAACCACAGCCCAGGAAATACTCTGTATGTTTATATACGTGTGGCAATCTTGTAGGAATGAGGCACAATTGTAGGTAGTTTGTCTTGAATGTACCTCTCTGCATCACCTTGTATGTCCCTTCACCATGTGTGGCACGTTTGTGACAATGCATTATCCCTTCAACACTGTTGCGAGGTTGTGTATGCTGTATCTTGATAGTCTATTGTTATCATGCAGCATATTAACAATTGCTGTTCAGGAACTTAGAAGGAATGCTAACTATTGCCATATCTCTCATAAACAATACAACCCTACTGCTAGTGTCGCAAACTAATTGTCAAAAGATCTGTTACTTCTCGATGTTATACCTCTCACATATTCTTCCATCTGTTTACAAAGCAATGCAATCAATCCCACTCCCAATTCTGTTCTGACAGCCCTAATCTTCATTAAAACTTACACAGCAAATCACAAGTTTGGATCTTAGAAGTATCCATAAGTCTTGCTTTCCACTGAAACACTTGTAAAATTGAGCTATATTACTTCTTTCCTGGCTTTTCTCGTCATTGTGTCTTTCCTACCATAGTGGGCCTTGAAATTGATCGGTCAATTTGCATTTTTTTAAAAAAATCATCCCCTGTTCTGAATGCTGTAATATTGTTATACCAACCCTAGTCTCTTTGAACTGAATCTCAAAATTGATAACTTCATTGAAGTCAACTTCAAATGTTTTCTTGGCTTGCTTTTTCTTATTTTGGGGAGCAATTGTCTCTGCCAGAAAGAAAGAAAAACAAATTATTGAAGGTGCATTGAATCACTTAACATTGATTCAACACATACAGATTGTATTTTTATTCCAATTCCATGCTGCATACAGTGCTCAGTTACATGTTCTGCATTTAATAACTTCAATCTATTTAAAGTATTTAATTAACAAGTTTCATTAAATCAGTGGACTTTTAGAGCACTATGGGATAAAATTTTCCCATGAAAATGAAATGCACAGTAGATTGACATGGAAATCAGCCATTGATTCTTTAACCTTCCTCACCATTTGCTCAGTGCAGGGTGGATCCAATTGCAATATTACCGAAAGAAGAACTAACTTTCAGGGGATCAATTTTAAACATTTACTCAAGCACAGTCAAACAATAATGTCGGCATTTCAGTACCTCTCAGAAGGGACTTAGCCATGTGCATCAACTGATACTCACCTTTCTGTCGAGGTTTGAAACGCCAATGATTAGGGCCTGCCCACATCTTCATGATTCTGGGGCTGAAGTAGGAATATTCCCCTGGGTGGTTTGACAGCTGGACACAGAGGCTAGTGAAATCTCCATCTGAGAGGGGAATGGTTTCTTTACTATGAAAGAGATTTAAGTATGTTAATCAACTATTTTCAACTCAGATGAAAAGACGTTTGGTCCCAATCAGTACTGCTCCAAATCAGATCTTCAAATAACATGGACTGGCAATTTCAGGAACCCTGGTAATTTTCCTTCAAAAATTGACTCAATTTCTAAGTTTTGATATATACTGCTGATGCTCTGGTAATGGCTGTGACTGATCGGCATTTCTCAAGCTTGCAAATCACCCTTCTTACCAGCCTTCACCATTTGCCATGATGGAAGATTCTTGATGGTTATCGAAATCCTGGTCCATCAGATCTGCAGCATCATCACAAAGGTCCCCGTCAAAGTCATCCACCACAGGGTCATGGCTTCCCAGCTGACCATTGGCAAATTCTGGCTCTGCATTCACATCGAATAAGTGGTCACTTTTTTTGAATTTGTCCAGCATTGAACAAACAGCCTGAGGAGGACAGGAAGAAGTGAGATGCTTTTGGCTGTATGCTTACTTGCAAGAATATCAACAGACTCTAAATGGTTGATCATGATGACCCTTTATGAGTTGGAGTTACAAATAAAAACAAAGTACTGGACAAATTCAGCTAGCCAACCAGCACCTGCTGAGAGAGAAACAGAGTTAGCTTTGACTCTGACATGACTGTTCATTCTAACATAGGATGCTGCTGGAGCTAAGTTCCTCCAACACTTGGTTTTCACTTCCTATCTCCAACATTTTAAGTACTTGGATTTTTTGAGACAGGTTCAGAACTGATTTAACTCAACAAAGTGGAGTAGAATGGGCCTGCTCTGCCAGTCAGTAAAATCAAGGCTAAACCTGAGCTTCAACTGTACAGCACAATTCATTGAGTCCCTTGCTTTCCTGACACACACTAGTCCAGCTTTCGATGTGCTCAACGATGGTCCACCCACAAATCATATTTTCAGGATTCAGGATTCATAAGACATACAACATGGCAATTTGTCCTCACCTCAGTCCTAAACAATTGGCCCCTCTCCTGAGATGTAGCCAAAGTTTCCTCCAAGCTGTGCGCATGCACTGCAAATCCCAATGTTCCAGGCACAGCAATCAGTGTCAGTATGCCAGTTGTGGCATTGACTTACGGTTCCAGAAGTCCCTGTTGCACGTGGACCTCAGAGGCCTGTACGGCTCGTAAAAAAAATTAGAGAGAATGCTGACTGTGGCCTCACTGAATGTTCATCATGTCCTTTATCACGTCCCTTCAGAAACTTCTCTTTCATTGATATCCAGAGAACAGAAGTCCAATTTAAGGCAAAAGTCAATAGAAATCATGGAATGAAATGAAGTGAGGATGGCAGGAATGCAGAGTAAGCAGATAAGCCATGATCTTGCTTAATGACAGAGTACGCCAGAGGAACCCAGTTTGCTCTGGATTCATATGTTGATAGCTAGTTTTCTCAGCCTCCATTTTGCTCATCCCAAAAGACCAATGTCGTCACCTCTTACTGGAACAACACAGATGTAAACATTTGCTTCCTTAATTATGGAGACGTATACTATAGTCAGCTTTTCCAGCTTAATTTTTCACCTGCCATTTTATCATCAGCAAACGGATTAACTACTGCCCTTCTCTTTATCCAAGTCATTTTAAGACTGTGAATAGCTAAGGCCCCAATGCTGATCTTGTGTCACTCCGTTCTACTCCTTTAGCCTCAAACCCTGGTTAACATGATAACCATTCTCTTCTACCGCAACACATTCCTGGTTAATCTGGTGAACACCCCAGTCTGCAACTACGCTGCTAATGGCTAGATTAACTCTTTTTGAGAGAGAAAGGATTAAAGGATCATCAACTTTTAAGCATACAAGGACAAAAGCAAATTCAAATTTCCTTGTCCAAAATAATACACACTTGACAAACCCACTGCATTCATTCAAAACATGTTGAATCATAGGCAGAAGTTCTCCCTTCAAGTCACTGGTTAGTCTTGTACTTAGCTGAAAACAGCAGTACACCACAAACCATCTGCAGCATGAAACATAAACAACCAGCAAGCGAAAGAACATGCACACCCATTCATACATTGAGTTCAGCCATTTTATTTTGCTCAAAACTGTTTGCATTTTAACTGTTTAATCCACTGATACAGACATTTAATCAGTGACAGACTGTCTCTTGTACCTGATTGTGAGCCTCACTGTCCCAATTTGTAAACTGAAAATCTTCTAATGAAGGACAGATCTTCTTGTCATCCAGAGACTGCTGAAGGGCTGTGAGAAGTTAATGCAAACAGAAAATAAATTGAGGGCTATGTACAGACAAGCACAATGGACACTATGCTGAGGGACCAGTACCTAGTCAATTTAGAGCTGACATAATGAACATCAAAACATGGTCACAATTGTTGGATCATACAAAAGGACATCGCCAGTAATTTATTGTATTTGGATTTCTTTTGGGGGCACCTAATCAGCTGATGCACCTAAACCAACTCTGTGGCAAATGCTGCAAGATGATATGCGTCAACCTGCACAGGACAGCAAGGAATTGCATGGCAGCATGAGACTGAAGCCACAATGTTGCAAGACAAAACAAGGTTCTCACTGCAAATGATGCCAACTGCGAGTATAAATAAAAATGTGTGGTTTTGAGGAACAAGTCAAGTGTCAACCAGAATGACCCTCTTGGAACTGATAACCAATTGACATTTCTTGTCCAGGCACACAGAGGAGGAATTGCCAATTGGAACGATTGTCACAAGGTCTTTTAAAATACGGGCTGTGTACCAGATCAGGAAAGCAAAAATGAAGAGAACAAAAAGATTATCTTCGGCTAAAGCTTATCAGCAGAGAGATATGGAATGACCGAGAGAGGCAGTGACACTTACAGTTCACTTTATTTCATTAGTCACAAACTGTATTCTGCCAGTCATACTGACAATCATCGTTTACCAGCTAAACAACTTTGCTTACTGCAAAGTGCCCTGAAGAAAACAAACACTTTTGCTAAATAAACACCAAAAGAACTGCGGATGCTGTAAATCAGGAACAAAAACAAAGTTGCTGGAAAAGCTCAGCTGCTCTGGCAGCATCCGTAAAGGGAAAAACAGAGTTAATGTTTCGGGTCCGGTAACCCTTCCTCAGAACTTCCTCAAAACAACTTTGCTATCCTCCTTAGAAGCAGTGTGTGACTATTGTGTAAGTTACTGGAGGATACAACCACACACAATGGATCTCCCTTCACTACAGGAGGTGGAGTTAGTGACACCAAACTTATAATAGTACTTCTTCAGTCACAGAAATATTACCATTTCACATCAGCATTTCAAAAAAAAAAACTTGCCTCCAAGGTCAGATATCTCCATATGGTCAATGGGTGGCAACTCTGGTGCAGGACCAGTATCAATGAGTTTGGCATCAGAATCAAACAGCAGCTCAGCAGAGTGTCCGTAAGTCTGCAAGTTAACCATGAAAACCCCCACTGCACTGCATTCGTCAAACATTGAAGCAGCTTTCTGGAACATTGGGTCAATCTACAAAATACAAGGTATCAATTGAACTTAATACGCAGTACATTCCAATTCTTTATTTGATTTCTTGAGACAAAGTTGTGTTTGTCTTACTTTCCTCAGTTATGTTTTGCTAAAACATTAGAAAATGCAAGTTGCTAGTCATTTTTCACTTCATTTTCCATGTAACTTGGACTCAACGTATAATATCACAGCTCAAAGTTAATGCGAAAATATAAAAGTTTGCTTCCTATTCCAGATTGATGTTCAGGTGATTTTTGTGCCATGTTTCAATGCATGATATCAAGTAGGACAGAGATCAGCACAGTCAAAATTCCATGTACAGTTGGGCAGCCTATTGACCCTTCCCACTTAAAGCAATTACTGAATGAATCACACAGGGATTTCTAGGATCCATTGAATCACATGGCCACTACACGAAAGAACAGAGTAATCTCACCTCACACTTCATGTCACTGGCTCCGTATGTGATATTACTCAAATTTTGCTCAATGGTTTTATAAGAATGCTTCTTTTTGTTTTGCTTCTGAGAGCCTTTTGCATTTTGGCCTTCCAAACACTCAGTGTTTACTTCTGTACACAGAAAAAGCAGAGTCATAAAGAACGAGAATGCACAGAGGGAGAGTATAGTTTATATAAAGGAAGCCAGAACATTTGCTGAATCTCTAATCGACATATATCCTTTTATATCATGAAACAGGGTGCTAAAAGAAACTGTATTCCTCTTTATTAAAGGACCGATACCTCATTTTCTCATGACTGCACACACGATCTCATGACAGGACAAAGTTTTAATCAATACTAAAGCTAAGTTTTCCTTTCAAAATTGGTTCAAGATGTACATTTGTCTTTGCTCACCAGCACCTGGCTCTTCAGTGTTTTTTCCAAGGCCCCCCAGGATCCTGAACACATCTGAATGAACTGCATCCACTCTCACAGCATAGATCTTCGTACTGGCATCCAAGGTGCCAGCTGCCATCTGCAATCAATTGTCAATACCAGGTTAAAAATTGACCTGATTCATGCAGGTTACTTCTGTGAACTATGAGCAAAACAAATTAAATTATTCCACTGTATTGGCTGTTCACAATGTAGTGTGCTTTGCATTGGAGATTAAATACAGACTGGGTAAACGCATTTGCAGAACCTTCATGCAATACGCAACCATGAGACCACCATCACCCTCGACCTCCATCCACCAACACATAGCTTCATGTTCCATGTCTTTTTAATTCTGTACCTTGCTGCCACTCTGACTTTTCTATTTATGGCATGTTGCTGTGGCTCTCTAAACCTCAGCATAAGCTGAAAGAACATCACCATGTCATCTTTTGTCTTAGCTCTCAACATCCTTCTCAACTCAATATGGAGTTCAGCAGGATTAATGAGCTCGTAGAAAAGGCATTCGAGGGAGTAAGGATCATAACATGACAGAATTTCACATTCAATTTGAGGAAGGCAAGAGTGGGTTCAACAGTAGTATTTCAGCTTACACAAGGGCAACTGAGGACATGAAAGCCAAGCTTGCTGAAGTGATCAACATATGAAGTCAAGGGATAAGTCAATTGAGTACAGTGGCAAACATTTAAGGGGATATTTTTAAAAAAATACGTAAAAGATACTGTCCAGGAAGAAAACTAAATTTGAAAGCAAGGTTAATGAGAAAGATTAAAAATACAACCAAACTTAAAGAAAAAGCGTACAATTGTGCAAAGAGAGGTAGCAGGTCAGAAGATTTTTTTTACATTGTGTCCAAAGATTAATAAACTGGAAAAGATTATCTCCAAGAGAAAAATGGTTAATCATATAAAAACGCACAGCAAAAGTTTCAGCGAATGAAGTTCAAACTTCACATCCACCAGAATACAAACGAGAAAATCAAACCAAGTGTGGATACTTCAAGCATTCACAGCCAGCAGTTAGAACTCCATGATTACAATGATCTCCAATATGTTTGAGTAATAACTATCAAGATATTGTAAATTCCCTAAAACACTCACATCAACACACTGTACATATTGGTGAAGGTCTCTTTGACCAATTGTCTCAGCATTGTGAAAGATGAAAGTTCTACTCTCAGCAAAGCTGCCTTTATTATCACACATTTCAGTCTGACATAGTTAGTAGATGAATTATATATCACTTGATTCTCATTTAGAGTTTTTGATGAGAGAAGCAAAATATTTCAGTGAGATCCGTCCACTGCTATGGCTATGGCTAGAAGTTTACACTTTTAATGACCCAAAGATCAAATGTGGATATAAACCTTTGGTGGATCACCCTGGAGGGATACAGCAGTCGGCCATTCAGCCCACTGAGTCTGCTCAGCCTTGAACAGAATAACAGCTGATCAAACACTTGAATGCCTTTTATTAACACTGTCCCTCGCACCCTTCATGCCATTGGTAATCAAATTTGGAGGCACATGGGTCACCAGGAGAAAGAAGGCAGGAATAATTAAGAATAAATCAGAATAATTACGAATAAGTCTTGCACATTGTTGCAATCAAGAGCTATCTCTTCTCACTGGGTTAAGACACTGGGTTCCAAGATCTGCCACCCAAAATACTTAGAATTGGTAACACCAAAGTATACAACTTGGGCCGTTATCCTTTACATTCGCTGTTGGAACCAAAACAATAAGATGCATCACAAACAACATAACTAGAATTAACAGAAATCATTCAAGTCACATTGTGAAATTGTAGAGGTCCAAAAGGTTAGTTGGCTCCTTTGACTGAATCACAAGAGGGACAATACGACAACGAAGTGAATGAGATGTTGTGTCTTTTAAGTCTTTCTAACCTTGAAGTTGGTGAGTTCAGATTCCTTCTCCTTGAGGAGGTCAGCCATGTAATCAATCAAGTGAAGACCGAATGCATTCTTGGTGGTGATTTTCTATGAGAGTCACAGAATAAAGAGTCCAATTACATTACATTACAGCAAATTCAAATCTATTGCAGATAACTTTTCATGTTCAGAGTGCAAGCCACATCCCTCAGTGGTCCAAATTTCTCCTTGCAACCTGACTCCCACTTACTCATACCTACGAAATGGTGGCATCCAAAGATGTGATCATGGAACTCCAGTGATCTGATCAAAATTTCTATGGCATGTATATTCCTTACATCATTACACACAGCAACTTGGTGAACACTCTACAAAACCATTTGCTGCTTGACAAATGCAATAATTTCAATTACCTTTTTATGAACATGTTCTGAATTCTTCAAAACCAACTGTTACGTTGTCAATGAAGAGACATGTCAGCATATTAGCCATGGTTAGTTTCTCATCCCACCACAAATCAAATTTGATGTTTTTTGTTGACAGATCTATGATCTATTACAGTTACTTTGAGAAGCAACAGGAAAGCTTTCATAAAAGAAAACACAATTGAGTACAACTAATCCTTTCAGTGGAGGAATGGCCAAAAAAGTTTGAAACCAGAATATGAATTTTGTCCAAACAATGGTTAACAAAATGATTATATCAATTCTGTTGCATATGAAGGAGAAAAGTCACAGAACACCAACATTATGCCACAAGAAAAAAGTCGATAAACAGCGTGACTCAGGGTTTAAACATAAAACCAATCTACCATTTCTCATGGGTTAACAGACCTCTCAGGTATTCCCAATCTTTTCTTTTCATTTCATGTTGCCACTGCGATTTCCAATTTTTAAGAGAAATGTCCAAGTAAATTTTCTGAATTCCTTAATTGCTGAAGAATCCATGTTTAGCAAAACAGAGAGCCTTTGTCTTTATTATGTACAAGATGAAAACAGAAAAATTTCAGTCTGAAAAAAAAACAACCACCAATCTATTCCCCAACACCATCACTTCACCGTGATTCAAATCCAGAGAAATTACCCCTCCCTAATAAAACATTAAATTCAATGTCACTGGTTCTCCCCAGTCTTTTTCTGTCAACTATTCAGTCTGCTTAATTAAAAACTGTCAAACCGAGAGCATAGATTTCCTCAGCTTTTGAATAACCTGCACGTTTCCAACCGATTACAACTGGTCAAGAAGGTACACAAATTATACTTTTCAATTGTGGTACATGTGCCTAAACCATTCTACAGCCATTTTGTTGAAGAGAACCCACATTTCCCTCGATCGCATCAGGTCTCCTCCAAAATATGTACAAATATTTTATCTCTGGGTTTTCTAAACTCTTATCAATCCTGAGCCAAAGAACCAAATGCTCGTCAATGTTTATCTCATCTGTCACAAACCATCACAGTAAAAACATATCTTCCATTAACCCTTGAAAGGGTCACTTCTCTGACACATCCTGGAAGAGGCCACTATTTCAGAATCATAGTCTGACCAAGTGCTTTTTAAATAAACTTACAGAAAAGTCACCACCACCATGCCAATAATTTCAAATCAAAACTCTAAAAATGATACAAATATCACACCTTACTTTACAATTGGTAGATGCAGTCTTGAGCCTCACTTCTCAGAAAACAACTGATAATCAGAATGCCAACATTGTCAGCTTAGAAAACACACAAATTGTGATCCTTTCAAAAGTGATTCAACAAGTTCAGTGTAATTAATATCTTACAAAGTCTACAAGACATAGGAGCAGAAGTAGGCAATCCAGCCCATCAAGTCTCTTCCAACATTCAATGAGATTGTGGTTTATTTAATTATCCTGAACAACATTTGACTCCTTTTCTCCACTACCCTTCATCCCGTAGTGATTAAAAATCTCGCTATCAAAGCCTTGAAAATACTTAATATACTTGAACATATTCAGCCTCAACAGCAGTCTGCAGAAAAGAACTCCACAGATTCATTCTCCTCCTGCTCATCTGTCTAAAATATGCAACCCCTTACTCAAAGATTATACCTTCTGGTCCAAGATTCTCCTGCAAGGCCAAAAAATTGACTTCTCCAAATTTACCCCGTGAGTTCCTAAAGAATCTTGTATGCATTTGAATTTTAATGAATACAAGCCCAAATTGCTCAATCTCTTCTCACGGGACAGTCGTTGTATATGTGGTATTAACTAACTGAATCTTCTTTGGACTGCCTTCAATGCCAGTATCTCTTTCTTCAGATAAGGGACACAAAACTGTATTCCAGCTGTGGTCTGACTCATGCCTTGCATATTTAAGCGCAATCTTCCTACCTTTATACTCTATTCCCTTTGCAATAAAGAACGCGAACATTCCATTTAACCATGCTGACTCTGCCTGATCGTATCTAAATCTGCCTGATCGATGCATTTCTAAATGCTCTGGTATTACTGCCTCTATAATAGCCTCTAACATTTTCTCAATAACCTATAAATTTAACTGGCCTCAAGTTATCTTTTTTTTATCTCCATCTCTTCTTAAATAATGGCATGACATTGGCAGTTTTCTAATTCTTTGAGACTTTTCCAGAATCAAAGGATTCTTGGAAGATTACTCCCCACGCATCCACTATGTCTGTAGCTACTTCCTTCAGTACCCAAGGATGCATTCCAGCAGGTCCATATTTGACACAAGGGTACAAGAAGCCCATTTCCGTTCCAATTTTAAACAAGTTTGACGTTGTAAAGAAAAGACTGAGTCTGTTATGAAGTCAGAACAACTGTCGACATCCACTTACATTTTCAGAACATAGTTTGATGCAAGTAGAATAGTGTTCAGATATCTGATTATTTGACAGTTTGGATTCAAAGGATTGTGGGGTCCCCCTGCAACAATGAATGACAATCAGAATCAATTATTTTGAAGAACAAAAGCAACTCATCCACAGCTCAGCATCCAAACAAACCCTGAGTCAAGATTTCTGACACATCACACCAGCAAAAGAAGCAACCTGTAATATTAATTAGGAAGGGCTTTGGACAATACTCGGGGTTCAGGAGCAGCATAGAAGAAAAGCAGAAGGAGAGTTCACTCTGGAGCAATGGTACATAAATACATGCTAAGTGACACGAGAATGAAATGGTGCAATGAGACCTACCTTTGCATTGGGGATACCAAAGGGCTCTCTGTGCCACTTAGTTGCAAGTCTGTCACTTTTGAGCGCCTTCTCTCCCTCCTTTCACGTTCATCATCATTTGCTGCAACATCCATTTTTACAGAGGTCTTTAGACTCTGAACAGCCTGTCGCTTCGTAGCTGGAGAAATAAACTTGTGGTCAGAAGACCCCACTTGAGAAACTGAGATCAAAGAATCCATTTTGCCCTGCGACAAACAAATACAACAAAAGAACATCAAAGCAAAAGAGCATCAAAAAGCTGAAGTCATGGAATCAATAGTTTCCATTTTTCCCTACATCTGTCTGACCTGTTCAAGGTCTCCCAAGACAGATCATGAAGTCATGATGTGGCCTTCTCCTCCAAAATTCCAGAGAATTTACATAGATGGTTGAGCCATTAAAGCACATTTACCATTATTTCTCCTTCTAACGTACATTTAAATGGCTTTTAACAAACCAACCTGACTCCTTTACAGAAGAGTTCTGAGTAAGGGTCACCGGACCTAAAATGTTAACTCTGATTTTTCCTTCACAGATGCTGCCAGACCTGCTGAGCTCTTCCAGCAACTTTGTTTTTGTTCCTGCTTTGCAGCATCTGCAGTTCTTCCGGTTTACTTTCCAGCCTAATTCATGTCACCTTCAGTGTGCCTCATCCAGCCAAATAAACCACTTTAATCTCTTCCCTCAAGTTTCACGCTCAGCTACCATGTCAATTCTGATATCCATCGAATCCCGACAGCGTGGAAAGAGGCCCTTCGGCCCAAAAAGTCCACAGAGACCGCTCAGAGCATCCCACCCAGACTCATTCCCCCTGTTACCCACCTAATCAACATATCCCTGAACACTGCAGGAATGGCCAATCCACCTAGCCTACGCGTCTTTGGACTGTGGGAGGAAACCGGCGCACCCGGGGAGAATGTGCAATCTCCACACAGACAGAGGCTAGAAGGGGGAATCAAACCCGAGACCCTGACACTGTCAGACAGCAGTGAGAACCACTGAGCCACCGTAATTACTGCCAATACAGGGAAGCTTTTTTGATCTACTTCTCGTCGTCACGATTTTCATTCATCTACTCTCTTTCTACAGTCGCAGACGTCTCTACAACTAGAGGCGTTCATGAAGCCCGGACGCCAAGGAACGCAGTTGCTAATAGGAACCTTCAGCCAACTGAGACCTGACAACAATTGCTGGATAAACTCAGCAGGTCGGGCAGCATCTGTGGAAAGAATGTTTACAGTCCAGTGACCCTTCTTCAGAACCTCTACCCGTGCTGAAGAAGGGTTACAGGACTCACAACTCTAATTTCTCTCTACGGATGCTGCGAGATCTGTTGAGTTTCTGCAGCAATTTCTGTTTTCGGTTCAACTTTCCCAACATTCGTAGTTCATGGATTTATTTACGAGACGTTTGGCAATTTGCTTCAATCAAGCAGAGCTATTTATGGTTTCTTTCGTGGGTCTGTTGATTTGCGAAGGGATTGCCGCAGTATTGAACCAAGAACTTGTCAACGAAAGCAGGAAGGCGTATCAGCCAGAACTTCCAGCCACGGGCCAGCGCGATTGAATTTCCACAATCCCGGTCCAGCTCAGCATGGAGTGACCGACCAGTCGCCCTGTCCGCCGGGTGTCGGTTGAAAACATTCACACCCGCTCCGTTCAAATGTTAAAAGATGGCATACGTGTATGTTTCTGAGAGATTTGGGGTGCGATTGCGGCCTAAATTTTTTCGCCCGCTCAAATGCAATGAAAAAAAACACAATCTCCAGGCCTCCTCAAATCGTCCGGGCCCCGACTGACCTGAGTGATCTAGATGTCCGATTTTCTTCAACGTCGTTGTATCCCACCCCGGCGTCGGAGAGGGAAGATAAAGGCCGGGATTTCGCTCGGTTATGCCGTTACTTCAATCGGAATTCAAACTTTCCCGCGGCTCGACAGTGCGCACGCGCGGCTCGCCGGCGGTGCTCGGGGAGGTGACACTCCGCGCACGCGCGGCTCGCCGGGCGCCGCGTTGGGGGAAGGGTCGCTCTGCGCACGCGCATCTTGCCGGGAAAGGGACGGTGTCGCTCCGCGCACGCGCAGTGCCTTAAGCATCTGCACTCTTGCAACGGGCGGAGTGCGTCGTCAGCCTTTTCGGAAAAGCGGATTATCAGGAAAATTGACAGAAATCCGTGGGCAAACATGGAAGAGTGTCTTCGAGTGAATTTCTCCGACCTTCACAGTGTTCGTCTGATGATCATTCCTGAAAGATGACTGAGAACGAAGAAGGCCGTTCGGCCCCTCTTCAAACGTTCACATCTGACCCCACATTTCAAAGTCCAGTTGTTTCTTCAGTAATTCCAGAGGTTTCTTTTTCTGCGGGCGGAAAAATCTCCAACGTCCCATCTGAGAATTCCAGGCCTTTTATCAAATTCAGTGTGAGAAGACTTTCCGGCCTGCAGCCGGAAATTTCCTGACACCGGTATGAAAGTGTACTCCACATGACAAACGGTACCAACTCAAATTGGGAATTCCGTCTTTCAAAACGCTGTGGATTCTGAGATAACTGGAATTCTCAAGATGAAAAGATGTTGTTTTGGCAAACGTGTGTATGGTGGATCTGCAGCAAAAGCGAGAAAGTGATAATAAGATGTGGATTAACCATGATTTTATTGACAGGCAGAATAGACTTGTGCTTTGAATGCTCCTCAGTTTTTATTTGTCCTTTTATAAATCAGACTCTGGAGTGACTGATCAGTTTAAAACTCTTCTTTGCACTTACTTCAGTGTATGAATGCTTCTCTCATGTCTCAATGATTGTATTGACCACACTAACAAAACTGATATCTGCACAACCGTTTGATCGCAGCTTCTTTGACCTGTGTTAAAAACCGAAATAACGTGTGACAAAGTGACACATGGAGGTTCATCAAGAAGATTAGAACCCATGGGATCCAGGGCAGTTTGGCAAATTGGATCCAAAGTTTGGCTTCATGGCAGGAAGCTGAGGATGATGGTCAAGGGTTGTTCTTGTGACTGGGGTGAGTCTGATGAGCAGAACAGTGACAAATGGGAATTGATTTAGAAAACATTGAGCTGATGCATTTTGGGAAGATTGCCATGGCTCAGAGGTTCACAACATACAGTAGGACCAAAGGACATTCAGAGGGACCTTGCTTTCCTTATCCAAAGATCCTTAAATGCAACATGATAGGTGAACAAGCTTGTGAAGAAGTCATACGGGATACTTAAATCAAGAGCAAGGAGCTTGTTCTGGAGCTGTATGTAACATTACAGAGGCCACAGCTTGAGGCCTGTGTGCAGTCCTGGTCGCACAGTAGAGGATGCATGTGATTGTTCTCAAGAGGCTGCAGAGGACATTCACCAGGATGTTTGCTGGGCTCGAGTGTTTTAACAATGAAGAGAGACTAGGTGGGCTTAAGTTGCTTTCTTGACATTTGAGAGGGTTGAGTCGCGTACTTGATTGAAATATACAAAATTTGGAGGGACATAGATAGGAAGTAACCTTTGTTTTTATTAGAGAGGTCAATAACCAGGAGGCAAAGATTCAAGGCAAGGAGCAGAAGCTATAGAGGGGATTCAAGGAAGAATTTTTTTCTCACAGGGGGAGGTGGATATCCAGAACTCATTGCCTGAAAGGATGGTAGAAGTGGAAACTGTTACAACATTGAAGAAGATTTTTGATGAACACTTGAAATGCCATGGCAGACAAGCTGAGGGAGGAAGTGCTGGAAAATGGGACTAGAGTAGATAGGTGACCAACATGACACAATGGGCCTAAGGGCCTCTTTCCATCTAGTCACCATGACGTGGGGTGCTAGTGTTGGACTGGGGTGGACAAAGTCAGAAGTCACACGACACTAGGTTATAGTCCAACAGGTTTATTTGAGATCACAGGCACTGCTCCTTTGTCACTTTCGACTTCACCTGACCAAGGGGCAGTGCTCAGAAAGTTTGTGATTTCAAATTAACCTGTTGGACTATAACCAGGGTTCGTGTGAGTTCTGACTTCATTGACTCGGAAACAAGAAAACAGGCCATCTTAGACTGGGTATAATGTCATGAAAAATGAATAATTGGTCGAGCAGTTGTGAAAGACCCCTTCAGGATGACCAACCATAATGTGATCAGGTTTTCTTATCACGACGGAGAGTGAGGTATTTGGTTATCGGGTCTGAGACTCGGGTCTTGAATTTTTAATGAGGGAAACTATAGTGGTAAGAGTTAACTTTGATGGATTGGGAAATGTTACGGCAAGGAATGACAGTGGATAGACAGTGGCAAACATTCAAAGAGCAAATGGGAAAACAACAAAAATTTGTTCCTGTCTGGCACAAGAGTGCAAAAGAACAGTGGCGAAACCATGGCTTACAAGGGAAGTTAGAGATAGTATGAGATGGGAAAAAAAAGAGGCATACAAATTGGCAAAAACAAAAATCTACCGGAGGATTGGGAATCGTTTAAAAGCCAACAAAGAAGGACCAAGGCATCGATTAAGAAGGGGAGGGAGAGTGAGAGTCAGCTTGTGGAGAACAGAAGAACTGACTGACAAAGTTTCTGTTGATACGTAAAGAGAAAAAGATGAGTGAAAACTGACGTAGGTCACTTACAGTCAGAAACAGACGTTATTAAAATGGGGAACAAGAAATAGCTGATTAATTAAATTCACACTTCATTTATGTTTTCATAAAGGAGGACACGGATAATTTGGATTTAGTGAGAAGGAGGAACTGAAGCGAATCTCTATAAGTGGAGAAATAGTGTTGGAGAAATTGATGGGATTGAAGGCTGGTAAATCCCAGGGCCTGAGAATCTCTGTCTCAGAGTATTTATGAAAGTAGCCCTCAAAATAGCAGACGCATTGGTGGCCATCTTCCAAGATTCTTTTAACTGTGGAACAGTCCTTCGAGATCGTAGAGTAGCCAATGTAACCCCACTTTTTGATAAGACACAGAGGGAGGAAACAGGAAATTCTGGACCAATGATTCTGACATTGTCATAGAGATGGTGCAGAAGTCCGTGGACAGTGAATTCATAGCAGAGCACTTGGAAAACAGTCAATGTTCTTACTATCAAGGGAATGCAGTGAATATTGGCCAAACTGATTCTTGCAATAGTAGGACTGATGTAGGAGAAGAGATTGAGTTGGTTTGGATTGTATTAACTGGGGTTTGGAAGAATGAGGGGCAGGGTGGAGGGAATCTCATTGAAAATTTTAACAGAAATTGACAGGTTAGATGTGGGAAGGATGTTGCCATTGGTGAGGGAGTCCAGAATCAGGAGTCATTGTTTAAAGATGAGAGTAAAACATTTTAGGAGTGAAATAAGGGAAATTTCATTACCCGGAGACTGGTGAGCCTGTGGAATTCACAACGACATTGAGTGGTTGACGCCAAAACATTGTATATTTTCAAGGAGTGAATGTTGCTCTTGTCCAAAGGGATTAAGGGATATGGACAGAAGGAGGGATCAATCATGATCATTTATATGACAGTGCAAGCTCAAGGGGTCAACTGACCTTCTCCTGCTCCTATCTTCTAAATTTCTGGCTTCTAAAACCCGATGACGTTCTAATGCTACTAGCAATGTGTGTGGACCTGCTGTACTTACTTAGAATCCCTACAGTGTGGAAACAAGCCCTTTAGCCCAACAAGTTCACACCCTCCGAGCATCCCACCCAGACCCATCCACCTCGAATCCACTTAATCTACACATCCCTGAACACTATGGGCAATTTAGCACGGCCAATGCACTTAGCCTGCACGTCTTTGGACTATGAGAGAAAACTGGAGCACCTGGAGGAAACCCACACAGAAGCGGGGAGAATGTGCAAATTCCACATAGACAGTTGCCCAAGGGTGAAATCGAACCCAGGCTCCTGTCGCTGTGAGGAAGCAGTGCTCACCACTGAGCCACTGTGCCGCCCAAAACTAGCAAAGGAGATCGTGAGTTCCCTGACCGGGAATTGAATGCAGGCTATGGCATTAGAGCACTGAATCCTTACCACTAGACTACCAGACTTGGACATCAATTTCTTAAGTTTGCCACTAAAGGTTAAATTTGTTCTGATATTATATCGGATTTAATTGGAGAAATTGAGAGAA
This sequence comes from Ginglymostoma cirratum, assembly GCA_024137785.1. Taxonomy (NCBI): domain Eukaryota; kingdom Metazoa; phylum Chordata; class Chondrichthyes; order Orectolobiformes; family Ginglymostomatidae; genus Ginglymostoma; species Ginglymostoma cirratum. The sequence continues at coordinate 8,812,644 of JAHRHZ010000003.1, forward strand.
ATATGGCTTTAGTTTTTTCTTATTGTACTATGAATTTTAGGTATTGTGTGTGATAAGTGTGCATGGGCTTTTGGCAAACAAAGAGTTAAAAACTGAAAAACTGTTTGCATCAATTAGATTATGTATAATAGCTCTTCGCACACCAGCTAGGACTAAGCCACTTCTGAGATCAACAGCAAGAGGCAACTCCCATCCTGTACAGACAAGACTACAGAAGAAGCAGCAAAACACGAAGGAGGTGAAGGAAAAAAAATTAAGCAACTGTAAAGGCACCATTGCACTCAACTACAGCAAACAAGCAGCAACAATGCCCTGGAAGGGAAATGGATTTGATATACTTTTCCAAAGGAAGACAGGTCAAACCTCACTCTTTCAACAAACCCCTGATTATACTCAGCCAGAATAATTCCAGCAGGGTCAACCAGTGTGGTTTTCTCAGCTGAACACAAATGAGACAAATTTGTGAATGCTGTGGGTATGGAAGAGTAAACTTATACTAAGGACAGGAACTTTCTCAGATAACAGATCTGGTAAGTGACAAACATTTTTAAAATGAGACTAAAGACTGCTTCCACTAAAGTGCAGATTGTCCAGTCTCCTAAATGACATACTTCATTCTTGGGTTCACTTGCCAGAGTCAAAACTGACCTATGATTTCGACAGGAGTATTGGCACTTCAAGCCTGACAGAGAATAGTCACAAAGATGGGGGCCATTAATATAGTCAGGAACTCTTTATCAGTTCCACTGGTCTGGGTACAGTATTCTACTGCAGGGAGCAAACATCACAGTTTCTGAAGTTATGAAGGTGATGAGTAATCACCTACTTTTAGGAGACTTAATGTACAAAAAAGTTCTGCTCCAGTTAATTTATGTTTTTGCCTTGGTCTAGAACAGCAAGCTGCTAAATCCTTTCAGATTAGTCACAATCCTAGAAGCAATGGCTGACAACTGAAACAAAAACAGAAATTGCTGGAAAAACTGAGCAGGTCTAGCAGCATCCATGGCGAGAAATTGGAGTCGGATTCAGTTTCAGGTCCAGTGACCGTTTTTTAGACGTTTGGTTTTTTATTTATGATTTACAACTGAGTTGTATTTGATTCTGGGAGTAGATCAATTCAGACTACTGGAAGTGTATAAGAGTCTGCTTCCGACCATTACAAGGTTAAAATCCTTAGGAAAGGCATCATGACCCGCATATACATGTGGAAGTGGTAGAGGGAGGCAGTAACAAATATGGTGACCCACTTTACTGTTGATTATGGGTGACAAAAGACTGTCAAGGCTAATTGCCAATCGTGACAAATCTGTTCTGGAGTTGGTGATCCATTGTGACCAAACATGGGATGTAGCCAGCCGGAAGGACTTTGAGACCCTCGAACTACTCGGGTATTTGATTGCCCACGTGCAGGACGGAATGATGGATATCTGCCTCGTCCGCCTGGACCAGCAGAAGTCCTTAACAGAATATTGCACACCTCTAATCATATCGTGCTCTCCAAATTTGGTTTCAGAGAGGGTATCTTAAATTGGATGATGATCAGTGTAAATATCAGTAGTGCATTTCCAGTGCTGTTGTTCGTAAGTTGTATCAAGCCCTTTGAAGAGTTCAGCAGAATGATGGGCAAAAAGGAGAGGACAGTTCTAGCCAGTGGAGGCACTCAGTTAAAAGCCTCCCATGCAGTCTTCTGTTGGATCTATTGTTAGTGCACAAACTGGCACCTGCAACCAGTTTCAACCAAACTCTGCTCAAAGCAAGAATAATGTCATATTCTTTGGCTAGAGGCTGTTTGATCCTTTAGTTCCTTCACAATCATGTCAGACGATTTGAATGGTGTGGGGATATGGTTCAATGGCACCAGGACATGTGCTAAAATCTGAAAGGAGTGTGTCGTGACAGTGAAGCAAATAGATCACAACAACTGGATCTCACCCCTCCCATGCCAAGTTCCTCAGCAGCCTAGCTGAGATACCTCGAAGCCAGGCACCAGGCAGGCAGAACAACCTTTGGGAGATTTGATCCTGGCCACAGAGAGCAGGGATAGTAGGAACTGCAGATGCTGGAGAATCTGAGATAACAAGGTGTAGAGCTGGATGAACACAGCAGGCCAAGCAGCATCAGAGGAGCAGGAAGGCTGACGTGTCGGGCCTAGACCCGAAGGGTCTGCTGTGTTCATCTACACCTTGTTATCACAGAGAACAGTGTTTATTCCCTGACTATACTTTCTTGATTACAACTACTTTGCTTTTTTCTCCACTCTCTCATATACCATAGCGCTTTGGTCAGTTTGCTCATCCTCCCCAGAGCCCCACTCTTGTGAACACAAGCAGATTTCTGATGAAGGGTTTAGGCCCGAAACGTCAAGTTTTCCTGCTCCTATGATGCTGCTTGACCTGCTGTGTTCATCCAGCCCCATGCTTGTTATCTCAGCAAGAATCTCAGCCTGTAGACAAGCTCAAAGGCCAAGGGTCCTGCAGCACTATCTCCTAGATCCCTCCACTTACCTCACTCACATCCTTCTATTCCAGACCACTGACTAAATTCAAGGTTATTAATCTGAGTGAGTGAGTGCCTCCTGACCATAGTATTCGGATAACTCCTCTCCCCACCATGTCACAGTGTTTGCAGCTGAGACTCCAGCTCATCAATCCTGAGCCAGAGTTTCTCAAGCAACCAACACTTGTCACAGATGTGGTCATGATGATTCACAATGAGGTCCATCAGCTCCCACATCATGCAGGTACAACACATCAGCTGAGTCTGCATTTCTGTTTTATTCCCTTAGCTGACAGTTTGTTCTTCGACAACTTTGCTACTGGTCTCATTGATTTTATTCCGTAAAATATTTCCCCTATTTACCTTTAATCTGAAAGTAATTTACAATAGATAGTCAACGCAGCAGCTATTACCAACGAATGAACTTACGATTTTGCTGTGATGGCACTCTTTGCTTTATGCTGGGCCCCCAATCCAGGGCTTCAGTTTACCCTGTTAAAAGACTTTAAATTCTGTGAACCGCAAAAGCAAACAAAAAAAAACACTTCTTCCACTCTGCTGCAAAATCCTGGTAACATTCCCACGGGACATCATTCTCAAGTCCATACGAACAGCTTCAAGTTGAAATTAGCAGAGTGCTGAACACATTTCACTGCTATGTTTCAAAAATAGCTTACGCAGTAATCAAAAAGCATTTTTTAAAATTGTTATCACTATGACATGGTCCTTGTATCTGTAGTGTCTTACATGTAGAAAAGTAACTATTTTCAGTCCGCAGTGAGTGCTGCTTTCCATGAATTATTCTGAATTGACTGTATCCCACAAGTTAATTTCTGGTCTGTGATGTTAACACTGGAGTTAAAAATTAGCAGTTTGCACACTGCAGCATTCTATCTGTTTTGCACTAGCGTTCTCTGGTGGTGATTTGTGAAAATGCAGTTTGGTGGAGAGGCTGCGCATGAGATTGAGGAACCATGCTCCTCTCGGACCTGTGCCCATTGGGTGAAATGCCACAGGCAATATCCCACAGCATCTGTGGTAAACAATGGAAATATTATTTAAGATTGATTAAAGTCTTTGTCAGTCTTGTCCATTAAAAAACTTGTTTTTTGTTTGCTGACACTGAGGCAACTTGATGTCTTTTTTATTCGAGGATGTGGGCATCACTGGCTTGGCAAGCATTGATTTCCTATCCCTAAGTACCCAGAGGGCAATTAATTGTTGACCACATTTTTGTAGATACTGGCCAGAACAAGTAAGGATGGCAGATTTCTGTCTCTGAAGGGCATGAGATGGGCTTTTTTTTTTCCTGACAATCATCAATGTTTTCATGGTCATCATTATACTCTTAATTACAGAGTTTTTTTAAATGAATAGGTTCTACCATCTGTCATTACCTGTGTCTCTGGATTAATAGTCTAGTGACAATACCAGCCGACATCATCTATTATTATTGTTGTTTATTATTTCAGAAAAGGCACCGAGTCTCTCAACAGAAATTGTCAAAAGGGTGGATCGGCACAATGTGGAAGGGTGACAGTTTTGCATGTGACTTTCTGTTTGCATTTGCGAAGAAACAAAAATCAGATGCTACTTGTAGTCTTGAGGAGCAAAACAAGGACAGAAAGCATTGAAATACATGAGCTTTGAATATGACCTGATAATTTCAGACATGGGAGTCCCATTGAAGGTTGTGGAAAAAGCAGAAGTGTTTTAAAAAATATTTGTTCCTCAAATACAAGTGATATAATGGTTTGAAAAATATTCACATATACACATAACTGTTACAAAAAATGACATCTTCAAATTTTGCTGACTAAAATCGCATGAGAATCCATTAGCTCCAACAAGTATTTCTTCATTTATGTGACATTACCAAAGTGTAACAGGATAGGTCTTTTATTTACATAGCAAGTGCAAATACCAAAAAACCGAGCAATAGTCTCATTTTCTGAGTTTGAGGTAATTCATCTGCCACTTTGAAGAAACACTTCTTACTTACATGCAGCATTGTTTCTGTCTCTTTGAACAAATACAAAGACCACAGTGGAAGTTGGCTCCACATTGCCCCCGCTTGACCTGCACTTGTTTCATGAGGAGCACTCACAGTGCGGCAGTTTAAACCCTGCCTTTCAACAGTCAGTGTTTGTCACAAGAAAGTTGATGACTGCCTGTGTTTCCTATTCCTTGATCCAACGGCTAGTGCTGGCAGGTATCGCTCACGACAATTAGTCCGGTTCGCTTTTTGGTCACGGAGAAACCCAGGATTTTGATTGTGGGGATGGGATGATGATAATGCCATTGAATGTTAAGGAGGGAGGGCTAGATTCTCTTTGGAGATGGGCATTGCTTGGGTGGTATGACTGACTTGTCACTTGTCTTGCTCTTGCTGCATTTGGACATGGACTGCTTCAGTATGAGAGTTCTGGCGAACGGTGCTCAAAGTTATGCAGCCATCCATGGAACATCCCTACATCGAACCTTATGATGGGAGGATGTTCATTGATGAAGCAGATGAAGTTGGTTGGAACATGGACACTACCCTGAGAAATTAGTTATTGTGCTGCAGCGATAATGTCCCTTCCTCTGAGCCAAGAAGTTCAAGCCATCTGCTCCAGCTGTGTGTCATAACATGTTCTGAGCAAGGTCAAGAAAAATACCCACCCTAAGAAATTCCTGCAGAGGTGTTGCAGCCATGGTGTTTGACCTGTCCCTTTATGGTCAAAATGTCTAACTGCTGATCTGAAACTCTGCTGAGTCCATTCAATTTATTTGAATTTACTTCCAATTTAACTAAAATACAAAATTCACCTCGTGTTTTGCCTTTTGTCCAGCAGTTTATGTACAACACTTGGAGTGTGTGTTCAGCCCTCCATTCTTGTTATGCTACTTTATACAAATCAATATATTACTCAGTTACTATCCTAATTTTTGACCTTTTTAAACCACACCTTTGATAAGACTCATGATACATGTTTTGGAAATCTTAAATAGCTCTTAGAACATTTCTAATTGGTCTCCAAAATATTTGAATGTCATCTGGATAAGTAGACAATCATTTGGGGTCCTTAACTAGAGGCGAGTACATTTACAACATTTAAAAGATGTTTGGCCAGGTGTGCAAATAGCCAAGGTTTAAATTGAATAAAAACCAAATGAACTGCAGCTGCTGGAAATCAGAAACTAAAACAGAGACCACTGGAAAAAGCTCAGCAGGTCTTTTACCATCTGTGGAGAGAAATCAGTTAACATTTCAGGTCCACTTCTTCAGAAGTAGTTTAGAGAGACATGGGCCAAACATAGGCAAGTGGAACTAGTTCAGTTTAGGAAACTTGGTCGGTATGGACAAGTTACACCAATGATGCTGTTTCTGTGCTGTATTACTCTATAATCATCTATGTGAACATGATGTACCGGAACTCAGATATACATATTAGGCTGCCAGCAGTATGTGGTGAAGCTACTTCCTTCTATTTTTAGATGTGTCATGGAGTTGGTTGAGAAAAATTCACAAATGCAAGTCTAGTCAATGATCAACAAGGAAATAGGTATACAGGTAAAGTTTGGTGTATATACTTTTTTATCCTAACTTTGGCAGGGACACAGTCAAACAAATGGCCACTTATGCTCAAACCTGTCTGATTATCAAACGCAATAAAATGCATTGATTCCATATGTCACCCACACCTGCAATGAGTAACAGATGACTGAATATTATTCAGAAAACATATAACTGATTCCAGGTTAATTGCTTCAATCCTATGACTATAGATTGCTGAGACTGTGGAAACTGATACATTCCAAATTGTGTGCTTAGAAGGAATTGTGAACTCTGTTCGAAGCTATAACAGGTTTATTCATTGTAAAATACAGTGTACAGAGGACTAGAAAGCATCCTATTATACACAGGGTGGAACACTGCATTTTTAAAAAATGACCATGGATAAATGTCCAAGGCCAAGTTGAAAAGAGTAACAATGATGTTGTTGATTAATTCATTATTTCCTAAACATTGCTAACTTGTAAAAGGAATAGAAAAGTTTAAAAAATGCACATTTTTTAACGTTTCCAAGATTAGGGTGAATTTTCATTTAAATGCATTGGGGAAACAAGTATGTGAGTTAGAAGAGCAAAAGCAGGAGCACAGTCAGGGAACAATAAAGATGGCAACATGCTGGAGGTGACAGAAATTAGTGATCATAATTACAACTATTTTAATATTTCTTCCAGGAATTGGAGGTTCAGCAGAGCTTACCCAAGTGCATAGTATTGTTCAACTAAAGGCTGGACTCAGGCTTCCAGTTAAAGCCAGTCCACCACCATTTCTCCAAATAAGGAATTGCACTGCAGATCTGAGGTCTCAGCTCATCACCATCCCACATTTTTTTGTTCATATCTTTACAGCAATGTTTTATGAGGTGTGTGATAAGAGCCCAGCATCAAATAAAGGACTTGATTAATGATACTAATGTGAGGATTTTATAGCACATACATGAACTCTTAAATCACTGCATTTATATTTCAATATGGCCACAGAACAAGTTTGGACTGTTAATTTTGCTCAGTAATGAGTTTAACTCAGTTGTTGGTTTGGTTTAAATTTTGAAAATATCTACCCCTCACCACTGTAACAGAATACACTGGGACTGACTTCTCACTGAATTTACCCCTTTCCAAATCCTTTTGCAAGGACTGGACTGGCCACTGCCTACTCATCCCATTCAGAATGTCGAGGTCAGTTCAGTCGTCCACTGTCACATGTGAACATCCTCAGTGTACAGCTGCTTGCAACAAATTTGCAATTTCAGGATGTCCATACAGACATTCTGAGTGCATTATCAGGATTGGAAATCAAAGTGGAGAGCTGAAGTATCTGCCAGTAAAAAAACACAACCATTTTGATTTGGGGAGAACATTGAACAATAAAATGGCATCAGAAATGTGTCCGTGTATTAAAGAAGAGAAATGAGTGCCATGTAAATAACATCTATTAAATGTACTCTGAGTGGAAATGTAAATATTACATATCTGTTAAATAATTCTGCTCCCAACCTAGGAGCAAAGGCTCTGTTTTCAGTCAGCTGACTGTATTATCTTTAATGCATTCCATCATTAACGGACCCATGTCCCTTAATATTTTCTGATATTCCATAAGTGCCTGACCGTAAGAGTCACGCTGTGTTACAAAGGACCGGAAGAGGTTTATAGGCTCTGCATATAGAAGCATTTCTGGAATTCCCATTTGCTTAGGAAATGTTTGATTTCCAATCATAAATCGATAGAGCCGTTTCTCATCCAAGCATTTTCCAAGATACTTCAAAATGTCTCTGAGCCGATGTTCCAGGTGACACTCATGCCAGTTTGAATATGGCTGACTTAACAACAGATGCATAAGGACAGTCTTAAAAAAGTAGGACCCAAGAATGTTCCGCTGGTCTGGAGAGCTGCGCAGCTTTTCAGTTAGAAAGATCAATATTTGAAGGCATTTGAGGTGACAACTGTTTTTGGGAACGCTTTTTGCCATGATTTTCAGAAATCTATACTCGCAGACAGCACAGGATATGTGCCAGTAGGTAGTGGATGGCACTGTGTTCTTGGTGTAGTCAGGAAAGCGCGATACCAGATACACGTCTGAATCCTTCAGCCGCACAGCAGGGAAGGCTTTAATATAGATGTTTCGTCCAGACTGATACTGGACTTTTAAACCACAGCAACCCGTAATATTGTGGAAAGAAAGATCAAAGTCATACTTATGACAAACTTTGTTCCAGGATTTTGCTAGTGCAACCCTGAACCATTTTAGAACTTTCTTGTAGTCTAAATACCACTCGGAACACACGATAGAAGCCAGGCAATTTGCACGAACATCAGCTTCGAACCTTTTACTGTGAATAAGACAAAGAACATCACCCTCAAGTTCAGTACTTTTACACAGGCAACCCAAGTCAGTACTTCCAGGTGTTACCATAACAATCCGGCCATAACTTTGCTTATCAGGTGGTAGGTCACAGCAACAGATCTCGGGTTTAAAGCAATATCCATCCTGAAGAAAAATTGGAACCAAAATATCATACACGGAGGGTGTCTTGCAGCCCCATTTCTCAAACTGACTACCGATGCCAACACAATCTTCGAGGATCAGCTCAGAATCCCACTGGCAAATATTCCTACAGGCTTCCAACAGGTTGTCTACAAAGCTCTCTACAAATTCGCAAGTCTGCATTGGCTCTTGGCTCACGTTCTGAATACACGTGTTGTAAAACTGATCCAAAACACATTTGTCAGGAATATTCAAAATGTTGCTGTAAATTCTTTGAGGAAATTCATTTTCCTTCTCTCCTTCCTCCTCTTCTTCACTGTTATAGTCTTGTGGTGCATGTGGCCATGTGTCCTGTCTCCACAGTTCCAAGAACAGAATTGTGACCATCAAGAGAATGTTCCAGGTGTTCCAATCAATTTGTGTTGAGTTTTCTGTTTTTACCAATGTATTGACCTTCATTTCCTGCTCAGGATCATTCTTTTCATCCACTTCTTTCTGGAGCCGCTCCATCTCCAGCTTATACTTGCTCTCCTGCTCCTTCATCCTTGACTGAACCTCTTCACTCTCAACTTCATCACTCAGGAGGCGGGGGTGGTACAAACTTCCCGTGATCACCAGGAGGCATACACTGAAAAGCCCGAATAGTGCTGGCATCCTGTAAACAAGAAGCAGAGAACAGATTTTCAGAGGACATGGAATTTACAGCATGAACTACATTTGTACGTCTTTCACAGGCTGAAGCCCCATTGAGAGGCCTTGTAAGTCATACAATAATTCATCCTCTTCACTACTTTGTAATACATACAGCTTCCTTTCCTATCTTACAACTGCTTCAAGCTGTCTCGTGGAAGTTGATAATTGGTAGCAGTTAATGAATGTGGGGCACTGATGGTGTTATGTTAAGAGCTTGCACAAAAAGTTTAGAACCTTACCTGCCAGGCATACATAGTCAGAAATAGTTGGCACACAGCCACCCATTAAAAATTAACTGCTCGAAAACCACAAATGGCCGATGCAATTTTTGGACATGCAGTAGAGTGGACTGTTCTGGACTGCTGGTTTTTAATTAAACTCTGGGTCTCTAATAATTGCAGTGCAGGGCTTTAACGTAAAATTTCAGAAAGATATCAGTTGTCGTGAGAAAACAGCAAGATCTGACACACAGAACTCAGATAGGACCAAAGCACCTTGGGTGGTTTGGAGCTCCACAATTGCAAATTCTGGGCAAGGGGCAAGATGGGCTAGGTTTGGTATGTGAAAGTTGATTCAAAAACCAGGAGAATGAGGCGTGGTGAAAGCAAGTCTAGGACAGAATATCAAGGAATAAGACAGCAAAGAGAAGAGACCTGACAAGGGAACCATGAATAAAATAGACAATAAATGTTGCAATGAAGATCGAGGAAGCAGGAGGCAAAACCCAACAAGCAGCATCACCAGTTAGACAGCAGGTACATGAACAGTGGTCTGTCTAGCCTGACCCAAACAACGGCAATGCATCCCCCATGCCATGCAGAGAAATGCTTGGAAAAAGCAATGGAAAACACAAGTTAATTATGGCGAAATTTCCGCGTTTCTTCTGCCCCCTCCACCTCCAAGTTATCACAACTAATCTGGGAGACCACATGACTATAATTAGTATTACACAGTGACTTGGTAGGAAGTAAAAGCTGTCCCAACTGGAAAGATTCAACAAACCCTAAACGAGTTATACAGTCATACAACATGGAAAAACAGACCCTTCAATCCAATCAGTCCAGGCCAAACATAATCCCAATCTAAACTAGTTTCACCTGCCTGCGCCTGCTCATAACCCTCCAAACCTTTCCTATTCTTGTACTCATCCAAGTGTCTCTTAAATGTTGTAATTGTACCCACATCCATCCCTTCCTCCAGACATTCATTCCACACACACGAACCACCCGCTGTGTAAAATCTTTGCCCCTCATGTCTTTTTTAAAATCTCTCTCCTCTCACCCCTCATCTTTTCATAATATTCTGGAAGGTCTTGACCTACTACGCTCCAGTGAAAAAAATCCCAGCCAATCCATCTTTTCTAACTCAAACCTTCCATATCCAGCAACATCCTGCAAATCTCTTCTGAATCCTCTCCAGCTTATTAATATCCTTTCTATGACAGGGTGACCAGAATTGGGCACAGTATTCCAGAAGAGACCACACCAATGTCCTGTACAACCTCACCATGATTTCCCAACTCCTAGTCTCAAAAATATTCTTTGGGAAAAGAACTGCTTCAATATCCATCATAATTCTGTCCTTATACAACTTCAGATTTTAACTCCTGTTCCTCACCAATTTATTTAGTTGAAACAACATGACCAGACAAGCACAACATAGTCTCACCAAATCCTCTAAACCTTGGTATATTCACCATCTGTTGCAAAGAATTTTGTAAGGGAGGTGATACGTACGATTTTAATGGGGATGCGGGAACAGTGAGATCCGAGGAATTCCACAGATAAATCTCAAGATGACAGCAAAAATTCACAAAACTGATATAAAAGTGTGTGGGATCTCTGACTATTCATGGATGAATAGAACACAAAAGAAAGAAATTATAAAATTTCATAAGGCCTGGTGAGGCCCAAGCTGCAATATTATGCTTAGTCTGGATACCAAACTTTAGGAAACATGTCAAGGGCTATAAGAGAGTAAGGAAGAGATCTAACAACATGGTGTTAGAACCCTCACTGATTTTTCATGATTTTAATTTTTTCTTTTATCAGTTTTGGTTTGGAGCTATGAACCGAGAGCTGAAAATGTCCTTTTGACAGTGAGAAGCCAAAAACAAAAGAACAGAGACTAGGCCTAAAAGTTAATTGCAGATTGGTTCTTGATCGAAAGGATTCCACAGATTCTTCACAACACTGGGGACAGCACTACGTTTAACCACATAGCAGACGTGTGGCTATCAACGAGGTCATTACCTGGAAATTAGTGCTAGCAAATGTGCAAAGGAACATGATGGTAAAAGAGAGGTAAGGGCAAGAATCTGAACTGGATTTTTTCCAAAGGGGTTTGGCTGTTGATATTACAGCATGAAAATTTGAAAGCTCCCTGCCTAACCTCCCATCATCAGCTGTAACACATTCAGAAAACAGAAACAAAGTTATAAGTAGTACTGACTTCCTCAAAAGTGAAGTCGAAACATGGCACTGATCAACATCATCTTAAAATCAAACAACAAACAATCATATATGCCTAAGCAACAACATGTTGTGAAAACCACTGAAGTAATCTGACCAGTTTTGTTATTATCTTTTACTTATTCTTTAACTGTGTCTGGTTTGTCTGTCTTTTGTGTGAATGCCACTGAAAACAAAGGTTTTTGGACTTAAATCAGATATCAATTAGATTATAATGTTGTTTAATTTTGCTGTGCTAAAGTCACTATTATTAATAAATATTTAAGTCTTTTGTTTGACCTACAAACCCAATGTCTATAATTAATTATTCATAGAGTTTTAGATTGATTTTTCAAAACCACTGGGTCTGGGTTGAAAATATTGGGATCAGTTTTGAGGTTCTTCAAATGATTTAACTTTACTGCGTTGTGAATATAGAAGTAGAAAAGCTGACTTGATTTGGCTGTCTGTCTCTGTGTGTAACAGCAGTACAAGGGATGAGAGATTTGTTTTGTGGACGGACTAGAAAAGCTGAAGTTGATCCTCTTGGTGCAGACGGGTTAAGAGGTGATTTGTTAAGGAGTTCAAAATCGATGGGTCAGCAAGAATAAATAACCATCTTCAATGGTAAAAAGATCAGGAAACCAGTTGACACAGATATAAAGTGATTGGCAAAAATAAATCAAAAGTTATGTGAATGAAATTTTGTGTATATAAAATTTTGTTTTTTTGACACAGAGTTGCTGTGATTGGGAATGCACTGTCTGGACAGATGATGCAGCAGAGTCATGAGCACCATTCAATGGTGAGAAATATTTCAAGGGGGAAAAATTTTAATGTCGAGGAAAGAATGAAGAAAAATTAGAAGCAAAATACTGCAGATACTGGAAATCTGAAACAAAAACAGAAAATGCTGGACAAACTCAGAAGGTCTGGCAACATCTGTGGAGACAGAAATAGTTAACATTTCAAGACCAATTGAACAAGCAGTTCTGCTGAGTTTTTCCAAGGGAGGGAGTTCAGTTGGACAGTGCTCCCTCTGTCCTCCATCTATGTTGACTAATAATAAAATGACCAATAAAAATACATCCTAGTACTCTCAATATTCTTGCTTTTTCTTTCACTTCAGCGTTCTGTGCCAGAGAACAGCCAGATCTTTTCTCTGTTACCACCAGTTTCATTACTTTTCCCTGAAGATCAAATATACAGTATTTACCCAACCCACATGCATAGTCTTGTCAAGTTGACCATTGTTTGCAAGTGTCGCTCCCTCAAAAACAAGCATTTACTGATCTGCCTTAAGTAGCCTTTGGTCTTCCAATAAATTTTACCAAATTTACAAATCTCCCCATCACCTAAATCTAACTCATTAAAAACAATGAACAAATGTGCCAATGCACTCCCGTGACACAGCAAGGCATTGAACTCCAAGCAAATTCCAGACCAGTGAAAAATATTGGTAAGAATACCAAAGACTTTTACATTGCCCTTTTTGAGTGAGAAGATTCTAGAAATCTCCATAGATATCTATTAGCTTGGTGATTTGACAAAATATAAAATCAAAATTATAAGATGGGACCTTGAATTTTTGGAGCTACATCGGCTGTACCTGATATTCCCCCTCTCTCCAAATGGTCATATTTTGATTGTCTCCAGCATCCGACATGACATAGAACAAATTAGCCAATAGCTGCAACCATCTTTTAAATTCTTCAGACTATATTCACCTCCTTCCAGGTGAGCAAACCCAGACTCCAATAAACTGTTCAAGATACAGGAAAGGGACTTGTGTAAAACTGGTCCTAGCTTCCTAAAAATTTTTGAGTGGAAAACATTCAATTGGGGTATCTTATCCATGTGCAAGGTTGCTAAGTCTATCCAAAACAATATGTTCATCACAAACAAAAAGAGAAATTGTTGGAAAACTCAGCAGGTTTGGCAGCATTTGTGTAGAGAAAGCAGATGTGACATTGAGTCGAGCGATCCATTTTCAGAACTGGAGTCAAAAAATTAACCTTGCTTTCTCTCCACAGCCACTGTCAGACCCGCTGAGTTTCTTGAGCAGTTTATGTTTTTATTTCAAATTTCCAGCATCCACAGTTCTTTGTCATATTATGATGTTCGTTTCTAGTTTTTTGGCACTACAGAAATTTAGCACTGCTGGAAAAAGACACATTTTGTCAAAGTTTATTATCTTGCATTCATTAGTACAATTTACAAGAAATACCAAATAAAAAAGAAAACATCATTTATACTGTATGAAAGGGAGCTCTGATTGGTAGGCATATGCACTTTGATTGGTAGATGTATTACCATGAAGAATGCACCAGCTTGTGATGATGAAGGTTAACAGTGAAGCTTCGTTTACATTTTAAACCAGGCAGGTTGACTCTGATTGGTCAAAATGTTGCCATGAGAAATGAACCAGAGGATGGATATCATCTATTTTGTTGAGTTGAAATATACACAATGTGTGTACATGTTCTTTTTGGCTTCATGGAACAGGGCCCTGTGTATTTAGACATGTACGCTCCAGTACACACAGTGTGACATACTGCTACAAGTTTGAGCAGGATATGAAGTTAGTTTCACACTACAATGATCTTCAAGAGTATAAAGATAGAAAGAAAACACAAAAATGTAATGCCCAACAGGAATGTCGTTCACCACTAACAGAATGCTGCCTTCAAATGAAAAAGACATTCTGCCTCTCAAAGAAATTAGAAGTGGTAAATGAATTTCAATCCCAGTCGAGGAGCACTGATTAGATTCTAGCTTGTTGGAGATGGTCGGGGCTGGCACTTGCATGGTGCAAGTGTTATTTGTCACATGCCAACCCAAGTCTAGATATTGTCCAGTCGTGTTGCATTTGGATATGCTTCAGGATCTAAGCACTTGTGAATGGAACTGAATTTTGCACAATCATTGGCGAACATCCCAACTTCTGACCTGATGATTGTCTGAAGATCATTGATTAAGCAGCTGAAGATGGTTGGACCAATGACATCACCCTGAGGAGTTCAAGATGACTGACCTTCAACAACCACAACTATGTTGCTTTGTGCTGGGTCTCACTTCAAGTAGCAATGAGTGTTTCCCTGGATTCCCATTGACTCTAATATCACACGGTCAAATGTGAACTTGATGTCATTGTTCCCTCACATGAGGAATTCAGCTCTTTAGTCCATATTTTAACCAAGGCTGTAACGAGGTCTTGAGTTGAGTGGCCCTGGCAGAACCCAAACTGATAATCAGCGAGCCAGTTACTACAAAGCAGGTGCTGCTTCATATTGCTGTTGATGCCCCCTTTGATCACTGTCAATCCAAAGTAGGCTGACAGGGTAGTTTACGGCCAGTTTAGATTTGGCTTGTGTGTATACAGGACGTACCTGGATAATTTTCCACATCCCCAGGTAGGTGCCATCTACTGGAATAGCTGGGCTCGGGATGTGGCAAGTTCTGAAACACAAGCACAAATATTGTCAGGGTCCACAGCCGTTGCAGTATCCCATGCCTTCAGCCATTTCTTCATGAAACATGGAGTGAGTTGAATTGTGAATGGAGTGAATTAAAACTGGCCTCTGTGATGCTGGGGACCTCCACTTGAGGCCAAGGTGGATCATCTATTTGGTACATCTGGAAGAGGATCATTGCAAATGCTTCAACCTTATCTTTTGCATTCATGTGCTGGGCACCCTCCTTATTTTGCACAAGTTACAGTTAGTTGATTTCTATCTCCAACAGGAGAAATTGCCCTTGGACATTCAATGTCGATACCACACGCTGAATTCCCCACTATAAACATTGTGGGGTTTAGGAGTTCAAGACTTGGAATCATTTGATTGTCAGAAAAGTTGACTGTTGATTAAGCTATGATGTCAGCTTTGTATCCTTAAAAAGGATGGACATTGTTGATAAACTACATTTCAAAAAAAAATGAAGATAAAGGCAGAGTGAGGGAGACTTATTTTAAGGTCATTTTGCAAACAGTCGAAAATTTACAAAGATGATGACACGAGGAGTGAAAAGCTGAAAAGGTGGCGGGAAATAAACTGGTGAAGATGAGAGCGGGAACTTCTGCCAGGAACCTTTTATCATCCTTGCTCAGATTCTCACCAGAATATCGGTGAAATTCCTGGTCACACTGTCGCGATATTCTTGATTTTACCCAGAGGCATTGCAATTTTAAAACCCAACATACAATCGTTGATGCAGCCACACGCAGTTCGCAAATACTTTTCGCGAAATGTCCACTGCTATTCAGTAATCTCAAAAAAAAAACCTAAATCAAGTAGCAGTCACACTCTTGTTTTGCTTCTCACCATTTTACCAAGGCAGAGAGATAAAAACAATATATGCCGTGCAAATGACCATTGAGATTCCATGTCCAAGACAAAACTAGTCTGTGGATTAGAATTAATTAGTTACATCTGGATTCGCAATTGGCTGGGATGTGACAAATGGACGTCAACGAAATACACAATGAAAACTGCTGCTAACCTCCAAGTATGATAACCTGAAACGAGGAAAAGTGCTGAAGAATGAATGTGAATTACACTGGGCATGAAAGAGGTGAAGCCCCCAACCCAAGTTCCCGTTGGCTGTGGGCCTGGTCGAACATAACAGTTGTTCAAAAGGCGATGTGTCTGGAGTGCGAGGGCAGGATGGTTCTGAGGAGGAAAATGAAAGTAAGACAAACTTTCAGTTCAACTACAAGCAGGAGGGTACTAAGTCGGGGGGGGTGTTTGCAATTTGGTCGTATGCAGTTGCTGTTGAACCGGAGAAAGCCGGAGTCATGGTGGAAGCCAGGCCAGTTCTTACCTGGTCACTTGTGGCCCCCGAGCCCGCTTCACATGGTGCTGGGGCCTCGCTGCACGGGCGGCGCTGCTTAGTTTAGGCTACCATGTCTGGGAAGCGCCTCCTCTGCCTGTGCTCATAACGCTGAGGCGGGACAATACCTTCCCCTGTGACGCCACTAGCCAAGGCAGCTAGCTGGCTCCCCAAACAAGTTCAGGGATCCCCGGTTTAACCTGGCCCCACAAGCAGCACAATTACGGCCAGCGAGGCAAGGCGAACAGCCACTCACTTCCCTTGTTCACATCGACCGCCTCCTGCAGAATGTCAGCCACTTCCGGGCTTCCCAGTCAGGAAGATCACCATGGCGATGAACATGCTGGAACTGCTCCTGTTCGCCTGCTGCGTTTTGCCCGGGCTGCATTCATTCGACCTCAACCAGAGACCCATTGTTGGTAAGTCCTGAATATCCAGCCGACAGACGGCTGACAGCTTCCCTTCGCTGTTCAGATTTTTTAAAATTACTTGCTGAGTTCCTCTTTCGCCCACGGTCAGTACGCACATCTCCAGTCTTTTTAAGAACTAACGGGAGTTACTCCTGACAGGACCTGTGTTTTTGGTTTGCGTTAGTTTTCTCTCTCCGAGACAGCGTCTTTTCAATGAATTAAAAACAGAAGTTGCTGGAAAATTTCAGCAGGTCTGGCAGCATGTGTGAAAACAAGATCAGAGTTAAAGTCTCAGGTCCGGTGACCCTTCCTCTTTTCAATGGACAGTTTTAGTTGAGAGCGTCACCAAAACGGTGTTCTCGCTTTGTGTTCTGTCACTGAAGAGGAAATATGACGAAAAAAGCTAACGGTCCGCTGAAACTCCGGTTTTCTCAACAAAATGGCCCTAACTTATATGATTGTGGCTGTCGGAAGTCTGTTGTGTCAGCTCCAAACATTGCTGGAATTCCTCTGGGTGATGTCCCAGGTCTGTCCATCTTCAGCTGCTTCATCAATGACCTTCTCTCCATTACAAGGTCAGAAGTGGGGATTTTTGCTGATGATTTCTCAATTGATTTTGATTTTTTTTTGTCACGTGTACTGAAATACAGTGAAAAGCTTTGCTTACAAGCAGTAGGGTAGATCACAGCAAGCAAAGGATGTACAGATCAAAAAGACTTAACCTGCAATGTAGCTTGTATGCCTGTTATGTGATTTGAGGCTAGATTCCATTCAACAGTCTGATAACGGCTGGAAAGGAACTGTTCCTCAACCTGCTTTGTGCCGTGAGTTCAGCCTTCTGTATCTTCTACCTCACTGAAGATGTTGTAGGAGGTCATTACCAGGGTGGGTTGGGTCTTTGCTGGCCATCTTTCTGCGGCAATGGGCCATGTAAATAGAGTCCATGGATGTAAGGTTGGCTTCTGTGATGGTCTGGGCTGTGCTCATCACCTTCTGTAGTTTCTTACGGTCCTGGGCAGAGCAGTTGCCATACCAGGCCGTTATGCACCCAGGCACTATGCTTTCAATGGTGCACCTGTAGAAGTTGGTGAGGGACCTTGTGGACATGCCAAATTTCTTGAGCCACCTGAGGAAGAAGAGGCTTGTTGTGCCTTCTTGACTGTTGCATTTACGTGGCAAGTCCGGGACAGGTCGTCAGTTATTGTCACTCCAAGGAACTTGATGCTCTTCTTCAGTTCTGTTGATGTAGATTAGGGCGTGTTCTGCTTTCTTTCTGAAGTCAATGATCAGTTCTTTAGCTTTGCCAACATTGAGAGAGAGATTGTTTTCATTGCACCACGTCATTTCCTTCTGTATGTTGACTCATCGTTGTTACTTATCTGTCCCACTGCAGTGGTGTTGTCAGTGAACTTGCAGATGGCGTTCTTTCAGAATTTGGCAACACAATCGTAGGTGTACAGGGAGTTGAGTAGGGGACTGAAGACGCATCCTTTGTCGGGGTGGTCTCCAATGTTGAGTGATATTGTGGAGGAGGTGCAGTTACTTTTCTCACTGACTGCGGCCTATGGGTCAGTTAACTGAGGATCCAGTTGCAGAGGGCAGAGCTGAGACCAAGGTCAAGCAGTTTTGAGATCAGTCTGGGGGAGATAATGGCACTGACTACAGCTCTGTCTTCAATGAGCAGGAATCTGACGTAGGTGTCTTTATTGTCCAGATGTTCCAGGGATGAGTGCAGGGCGTGGGATATGCCATTCTCTGTGGACCTGTTATGTCGGTGGGCAAACTGTAGGAGATCGAGGCAGGTTGGGAGACTGGAGTTGATGTGGGCCATGACCAGCCTATCGAAGCTCTTCATGATTATTGAAGTCAGAGCCACTGGTGTTTTCTTGGGTGTGGGGATGGTGGCCTCCTTGAAGCAGATGGGGACTTCGGCTTGTAGAAGGAGCTAATGATCAAGACCACATTCGATTCGTCAGATGCTGAAGCAGTTCACATCCAAATCCAACAAGACGTGGGGACCATTTGTGCCATGTAAGTGCTGGGAAATGACCATCTCCAACAAGACAGACTCACATCATTGTTCCATGACATGCATTGGCATTACTATCACTGACGCCGCCACTTCTGGTAAGATGGCAGTGGAGGAGAGCTTCTGAGCCTGGGACTCATTGACTTTTCTTTGGTTTTTTTTTTTTTTTTGTTTTTTTTTTTCTCTTTCTCTTAACTCTCGTTGAGGAGCTCGGTCGCGACAATGATGTCAATGACAGCGAGTGAGCGTAGCACAGGCTTGTGGCAGCATTGCAGGTGTGTTTGGGTTCCAAGTGGATTCTGCATCAATGAGGCAGTCCGAGTGCTGACTCCTGGCTGCTGTGGCAGAGGTGAATTTTGGCCCAGTACGAGACCGGGCGGCAAGGTGCAGTGAGGGCACTGGTGGTGGCAAGATGGCCCCAAAGAGTGGAGACCGGTTCTGGTAGCTGAGCTGCGAAGGGGACTTGTGCCGAGCCACCAGGCCCATGGTCCATGGCACAGCACTTAACAAGAAGGACTGTAAAGTTGAGCACTTTTTCTTTATTTCTTAATTTTTCTGCCTTTTATATTCTTTGTTTTGGTTTATTTTTCTCTGTTTTAAGATGGCTCTGGAGAGAGCGACACAATGTAACACTTTTCACTGTATTTTGTTACAAAATACATGTGACAATAAATAAAACAAAACCAAATATCAACATCCAAAAGCTGCATTGGACTAGCCATAAAAAGGGAGTGACTACAAGAGAAGGTCAGAGGTAAGGAGTCCCATGGCAAGTAACTGATTTCCCAAAACTTGTCCTTCATCGGCAAGTCACAAGTCAGGAGCATGACAGAACATTCCCCATTTGCCTCTGTGAATGCAGCTCCAAAAAACATTGAAGAAGCTTGACATTGTCCAGGACAAAGCAGCACACTCGACTGCTACCACATTCACAAACTTCATCTTGCTTTACCACTGACACATGGTAAAGTATCAGTGAAGGAATGAAGTTGTCAGCTTTAAGAAGTATTAATTGAGTTGGTTGACAGGGAGCTTGTTACAATTGTTAGGCTGGAGTTGTGTTTTTCTTGGTTTATAGAAAGTATAATGTGAGTATTGCAACATTAAAATTTGCAGATGACAAAAGCAGGAAGTGTGAGACAGTGAGGAGAAATCCAAGACTTGAGGATACCATAGAAAAGTAGAATGTAAAAATGCATGGTAAATGTATATTTTGTGTTGAAGAGCATGAGTGGAACCATCACCTGAAGACAGAAATTCAGAAGGGTGTGGAGAAAATGGATTTACAAATGCAAATTTATGATAATGGAAAAAAGCTGCCTTTAAGGACTTGTCCTTCTGCACACTGAAGTTGCTTTGCCAGTCTACTTCATTCAAAATCTTACCATTTAGGATGTATTTCTCTCCTGTCACCTTCACTTAAAAACATTTGTTCACAGTTCGAAACACAGAACTGGATATGCCACCTAACTGCACATCGCATTTTTTTTTCTATAGCTTTCTCGAGCTCTGTGCGTCGTTTCGGTAAAGTGATATAGTTGGATGGGAGGTAGTTCACAAATGGTTCACTGCGTTTCTTGGTTGAAGGATTTGAGATGAGAGTTGGACAAATGTTTTCTTGGATTCAGAACAGTAAGAGATCACTTAACTGAAACAGATACGATTCTGAAGGGGCTTGGCAATGGTTGACACTGAGTAACTGTTTCCATGGGCTGATGAATCTAGAGCATGGGGGTACAGTCTCTGATCAGGGGCCTGATGTTTAGGACCGACTTTAGACCAATTCCTTCACCCAATTGGGTGAACTTTGGACACTGTCGCCTTGAGAAAGTCACAGATGTTCATCATGGAGAATTAAAGCTGACATAGATAGAGTTTTGGTCATTTGGGGAGTTCAAGGATATGGGGAGCTGGCAGGAAAATGGAGTTTAGACAGAAGGTCATCACTGGTCACACTGAATAGTAGACTGGGCACAAGGGATCCTCTAGTCTCCACCTGCTATTGTTTCTTCTGTTGTGTTCTCTGAATAATCATTTTGCACCATGAGGAATTTATTTTATCTGCGTATCTATATGTCAGATGCTGCCTACAGAGCTGTAATGGCAAACTTGTAGATGAAGGGGAATGGAGAAAGTTTAAGGAGTAAATGACTAACTGTTTCATTGCACAACATTTATCTTGCTTAAAGTTGATTTTATTTGTGTCCCTCAGGCATATTGGTCCAGGAAACATTTGATCCAGATCTTCTTCCATATGGGAAATATTACATTGCTGCACCCTATGTTAAGTATCTGGAGTCGGCTGGCTGTAGAGTGGTACCAGTCAGGTAAAATTCATATTCTTTTATAGCTGTAATGGTGATTATACTGTGTGATCAGGGTAGAATTGGATGAGTCACAGCCCAGGCACCTGGTCGATCAGACCAACCCAACAGCACCTGAGATTCCTCGGAGATGCTGTGTTCATTATAATATTTAATACAGGCGTGTTGTAGAGCCAAGGATTATAATAATATCTATTTCATCAATATATGTCTATTCTCAGACTGAGCAATAATAAGGGTACACCATTCCCTTGATCTAATAAGGGGGAAATTACCATTCTTCACATAAGAATGACTACACTTAAATATATGCTCCATTAGTTGTGAGGAATTTTAAGAAGCTTTCACGTTTTCGTAGTGCCATTCATTACTATGCTTTCTGGAGAAGCACTTCGTAGACTGAAGCCTGCCAAACACTTCTCTGAATTTAATCACAGGATATGGGCATCATTGACGAAGCTAGCCTTTATTGCCCATCCCTACCTGTCCTCAGAATGCAATTGAGAGCTACCTTCTTGAATACAACTCTGAACTACCAGGCCGTCTCAGACGGCAGCAAACAGTCAACCAAACGATTGTATGTTTGTCATATGTAGACCAGACTGCATAAAGAGATCATATTTCTTTCCCAAAAGGACCTTTGTAGGTTTTTAAAACGCCACTGCTTTATCTTCATTATTGCAGATCCTGATTTCCAGGTTAATTGAGATGAGTCTCTTGTTGCCATTCTGGGATATGAACTTGTGTCTTTGGATCATTCATCTGGGTCTCTGGTCCAGTATTTACCTTTTAACTTTCCTATATGTTAGTAAAGAAATGTTCACAAGAGCTCATGGCTTCAGAAAAGGGAGAAAAAGGCAAAACTGTGTATTTCAGCAATAAGTATAATTTTAGCAGATGTTTAGTATTGCAAGTCTAAGACATGGGATGCTGTCATTGTAAAATTGGAGGTGGTCAGACAGATGCTTTTGTGTCAGCTTTCAATTGTTCAAACTGAAATGCATTTTGTTTGGTTTTAAATACAGGTTGAATTTGACAAATGACGAATATGAAAAGATTTTTTATTCAATCAATGGGTAAGTAAATAAGAATTTGAACTGGTTACAAGTGTTCAGGCTGACAGATATGGACTGCTGGATTTAATCTGAGGACAGAGGCTGCCATTGTATCACTTAGTTATGACCTAAATCATCACCAAAGAATTTCCTGTGCCTTCATTTTTCTGTAATCCACAATCTGTCATTAACAACTTCAGTTATGTTTTGGTACAATAAACTTGTAATCGCACTGTAATCCATTACAATTCTGAGCCATTTTCTGTGTTTTTTTTTTCCTCCTTTGAACAGATAGTCATCATCATGGTAAAATCTTTGAATTTACAAAGCAGAAAGTCTGTGCTGTTAGTCCTCTCCAGTAAAGTGCTTCATATGGCATCTGTGCCCAAGGTTAGCGAAAGAAAAATAACCTCAAAGATACTGTACTGTTAGTCACTGTCATGTCTTAGACCTACTTTCATATGCAATACAGAACTGGCTGTTTCTCCTTCATCCAAGTCTCCATTCCGTTTACCTAACTTGAGCTGTTTAGCATATCTTTCTCTTTTCTCTTGTGACTAAGCTGGTTCCTTTTGATAAATGTCTAAGATGTGACTGTCTGTCTGTGCGAGTCCACATTTGAACCACTCTGAGTGGAGACATTTCTCTTCATTCACCTATTAGATATAGTGGTAGTTATCTTTGTTTATCAGCATTTGTGGCTTTAAACTATGGATTCTTCCCATATCAGTTGTGGGATTAATATTGAGTAGGACACCTGGAGTGATCTGTTTTGTTTTAAGGTTATGGCTCGGAGTCTTTTTTATACCTATTTTGAGTGGAGGGCTAGAACCTCGGTTTAATGTCTCATCCAGTAAGTATTCCTTCAACATTGCACCAGAATGTTAATCCAGAATATGTGCTAAAGTCTCTGATGAAATCGACCTTTAAACCTAGAAGCTTCTGACTCCAGACATGAGAGGTACACCTGATAACCATGGCTCACACTCAAATTCATATTTCTGTGAATATCTACATTTAGTTTTATAAATCTTCTTACTCTGAGAAGTAAGAACACCCAGCCTCAAACACATCCGTAGAATTGTACCATGTAAAGGGATGGGTGTTGAAAATTGTTGAGGAGCATTGAAAAAGGAAACAAATGTTGCATCACCCATTTTCCCCTTTTGCTTTCTCCAGCATTCTGTTTCCTGGTGGATCATCTGATGTGAAGACATCTGCCTTTGCCAAAGTTGCAAAAATATTTTACAACTTTGCATTAAAAGTAAGTCTGAACAGCATGTCCTTGTGCGGAAGTAAAGCCTTCACCAAATGATGGAGGATTTGTCCACTGCTCCAACCCTTCCTATTGTGAATTATTATCATGCTTCACCATTCTTTCTGCAGCTGTTAGCCTGCTGATGAAGTCTATCATGAGGATGTTGTCACGGTAATTGATTTCGTTTGGTGTGGCAAGATACAGCAAGTTGCTTCATTTTAATCTGGCCCTGCTTTCTGGAGCAAAAATAGAAGTTGCTGGAAAAGCTCAGCAGGTCTAGTGGCATCTGTGAAGAGAAATCGGAGTTAAAGTTTTGAGTCCAGTGACCCTTCCTCAGAATTGACAGTAGCTTGGAAAATGTTGGTTTATATGCAGAAGATGTGGTGGCGGGAGGGGTCAAGGAGTAGACGATAGGTAGGGATAGAGCCCAAAGAGAGAAAACAACAGTAGGCAGACAAAAGTGGACAGACAAAGGAGTGGATAACGATCTGGTCAGGAGAGTGAATAGTTGTTCATGAAGACTGTTAGTGGCTGCCAATGGGTTGTGTGTAATAGCAGACTATGTGGTCACAGGCCTAGTGTGTGGGGTTGGGAGCAAGAACATGGGAGAGTTGAGTCCGCAGGGCTACAGCCTCCCCAAGTGGAAAATGAGGTGTGGTTTTCCAGCTTGCACTGAGCTTCGCCGGAACACTGCAACAAGCCTGAGACAGAGATGTTGGCCAGGAAACAACATCTGGAAGCTCAGGGTCTCTTGCAGGCAGAACGTAGATGGTCTGCAAAGCGGTCACCCAGTCTACGCTTTGTTTCCCCAATGTAGAGGAGACCACATTGTGAGCAGCGAATGCAGTAGACAAGATTGTGTGAAATGCGGGTAAAGTGCTGCTTCACTTGGAAGGTATGTTTGGACCCTGGGATACTGAGGAGGGAGGAGGTAAATGGGCAAGTGTTCACCTTTGGTTGCAGGAAAAAGTGCCATGGGGCTGTGGGGGCGTGGTTGGGCACAAAGGAAGAGTAGACCAGGGTATCCTTAAGGGAATAGTCCCTGAGGAAGGCAGACGATGGAGGGGAGGGGAATATGTGTCTGGTGGTGGTTTCTCACTGGAGGTGGTGGAAATGACGGTTGATGATCATCTGGATGTGGATGCTGGTGGAATGGCAGGGGGGACCCTATCGCTGTTGTGGGAGGGAAGAGAGGTGTGAGGGCAGAAGTGCAGGAGATGGGTCGAACCCAGTTGAGAGCCCTGTCGACAACAGTGTTGGGGAATCCTTGGTTGAGGAAGAAGGTGGACATTTTGGAGGTTCTCTTGTTGAAGTTGGCTTCATGGAAACAGATGTAACAAAGATGGACGAACTGACAGAATGGAAGGAGTCTTCACATGAAGCAGGGTACAAAAATATATAGTCCAGGTAGCTGTCAGGGTCGTGGGTTTATTGTGGATTTAGTGGCCAATCTATCCCTAGAAATAGAAGCGGAGATGTCAAGGAAGGGAGGAGTCAGATATAGACCAGGTGAAAGTAAGGGTGGGGTGAAAAGTGGAAGCAAAATTTATGAACTTTTCTAAATCTGGATGAAACAGAAAAAGCACCGATGATAGGGCGGCACAGTGGTTAGCACTGCTGCCTCACAGCGCCAGGGACCCGGGTTCAATTCCACCCTCGGGTAACTGTCTATGTGGAGTTTGCACATTCTCCCCGTGTCTGCGTGGGTTTCCTCCGGGTACTCCGGTTTCCTCCCACAGTCCAAAGAAGTGCAGGTTAGGTGGATTGGCCATGCTAAATTGCCTGGAGTGTCCAGGGATGTGTAGATTAAGTGGATTGTAGGGGGATGAGTCTGGGTGGGATGCTCTGAGGTTCGGTGTGGACTAGTTGGGCTGAAAGGGCCTGTTTCCACACTGTAGGGATTCTATCTATCTAAATTCAGATACCATTGACATATCTGAGAAAGAGTTGTGGGTGGGGGCTGGAATAGGACTGGAACAAGGAATATTCCATGTACCCCATGCAGAGACAGGCAGAAATGGGGCCATGTGCGATCCCGTGGCCACTCCGACCTGAAGAAAATGAGAGGCGTTAAAAGAGAAATTGTTGAGGGTGAGAACAAGCCCAGCCAAACGGAGGAGGGTGGTGGTGAGTGAGGACAATTCAGGCCTTTGCTCCAGGAAGAAGCAGAGAGCTCCGTGACCATCCTGGTGGGGGATGGACGTGGAAAGTGATTGCATGTCCATGGTAAAAAGAAGACGGTTTGGAGGCTGCAAATTAGAAATTCCAAAACTGGTATGAAGTGTCAAAGGAAAAACAGATGTAAGTGGGCAGGTACTGGACCAGGGGAGAAAAGATCGAGTCAAGGTAGGAAGAGATGAGTTCTTTGGGGAAGGAGGAGGCAGAAACAATGGGTCTGCCTGGGTAGTCCGATTTGAGGATTTTAGGAAGGAGGTAGAAGAGAGCTGTGCGGGGCTGGGGAACTATTGACTTGGAGGCATGGAGGTAAGATCACCAGATGAAAAGAGGTCAGTGACCATATCTGATACGATGACTTGATGTTCCATGCTTTCTGGAGAATTCTAGAGTTTTAAACTGTTGTTCTCAGAACTGCAGCTTATCAGTAGATATTTTTAAGAAAAAAAGAAATTGAAGACACTGGATAAAGACACACAAGTGGAACTGGAAAATAGGACAAAATATTTGAGCGCAAGTACATTTGAAGGAGTATCCGAAGGGAGGAATAAGGGGTGGAGTGCGAAGAAGTGTAGGTCAGCAACTCGGAGCATGGGGCCAAGGCATCCGACAATATGGCCACCACTGTTGGAGCACTTAAAATCACAGCGCCCAAGAGGTCAGAATTTGAGAAGTGCAGAGATTTTGGAGAGTTAAAGGGCTAGAGGAGATTGAAGAAAAGGATGAATTAGCATTAAAGTGACTTTCCTCCACTGGTTTCCAGTATTAGTAAGTGAGCACAGAGATGACAGACAAATGGAATTTGTTGTTAGGGCAGCAGTAACAGAGTTTAAGATGAATTTAAGTTATTGCAGGGTTATTTGGCAGTCTGTGTGAATAGTCCAATGGTGGCATGGATGATACTGTTTGATGCTGTTTCAATGTTATTACTGCAGGCATTTGATGCTGGTGATTATTTTCCAATATGGGGAACCTGCCTTGGAATGCAGTTGCTGACCGTGCTTACTGCTGGAAAGAACTTACTGATAAATACTGACACAGAAAACATTGCTCTCCCACTTAACCTGACTAATGGTAGGAGCACTTTCTGATACAGTATTGTGACTTGGGGATTACAATGTAAAGAAGATTTCCTGGTTAACAAGCATGGGGCTGGATGAACACAGCAGGTCAAGCAGCATCATAGGAGCAGGAAAACTTGACGTTTCGGGCCTAAACCCTTCATCAGAAATTTCTGATGAAGGG